>JADWQK010001305.1:0-497500 GCA_017933935.1 Sesamia nonagrioides | reverse complement strand
ATAGGTGTTATGTCTGGGAAGCACTTACCCAACTGTTGATGTATATATGCTAATTGCACGATAAACTCTGCTTGCGAGATGTAGATTTCCTATGACGTCATTATGACGCATTGTTCGTTTTTATAGCGTTTGTAGGTATCGCTACAAAGACATACGGTGCATTGAAAAAAAAATGTATTAAAAATTTGTATTTATTGAATGTAAAACCAAAGATTATGTTTACTCAATGTTAAATGTAACAAAATAAAATGGGGGAAAGAAGTCACGAACAAATACATTTTTATAATTAATTGCGTAATGATAATTTGAGATACATTGATTTTCCACCTGAATTCAGTAACTGTAGTGGTAAAAGTTGGTTCAAATTGACTCAGAGAGTGATACTATTGTCAAATCCCGAAGAAGACGGCCCGTGATCTGATGCAACGAGCATGTGCGTGATACCCACGGGGCATCTCGGTGTAAGTTTATGGATTGGGTTCAATGTGGTACACTGAGTGAAGGAAATATTTAGGAGGAGATACGGTAGAGTCGTGGAATCTTTAAATTACGCTTAAAGTGGTGCCAAAATAATAAGGAGGAGATAGAGATGGACATTCTCGCTTCTCAACTTTTGAAGCATGACTTTCGTAACTTTTGGAAAACTTATAGTAGGGTCAATAATAAGCGGGGTTTACCCGTGAGCATCAACGGTGCGAGTGAACCAAAATGTATTGCTAATATATATAGGGATCACTATTTAGTGAAATCGCCATTGGGCCATCACGATCATCTGGCGTAGTAGGGTCACATCGACAGGCGATAAACACCAGATTTACAGCGAAGAGTGTTCGGGAAGTTATAAAGTCAAGTTCAGGTTGTAAGTCTCCTTGTCATGATAGCCTCAGCTTTGAGCATCTAGAGAATGCTGCTATCCACCTGCCCAGGGTTTTTGCCATGCTATATACATTCTGTTTAGGAAATGCGTACTTACCAGCAGTCATGCACCACGCAAAGAGTAAGACCGGAGATTTAAGTGACGCCAGCAACTTCAGGCTAATCTCTAACAAAAGTGCTTGTTAAGGTTCTTGACAGGTTGCTTAATACACAGCGTGACAGGTCAGTCATGATAATCAATTTGGTTTTAAGCCGTTTTTAACTGGGTGCCTGGCGAGTCAGCTCTCCTGTGTTTGAAGCAAACTGTCAAGTACTATTCTGATGGAAGCACGCCTATTTATGCCTGATTTCTTGACCTGTCGAGGGCGTTCGACCTGGATAACTATAACATAATCATCATCATCTCAGCGTTTATCCCAGTCGCATCCGAAGCTTTTTCAGCTTTGGAGTCTGAGGTCCGCTTTTACCAGTCTAACTGATGATATGGCTAAACTTCGACATTTTCCGTGAAGCGACTGCCGTCTGACCTCCACAACCCGAAGGCGACATCGAAGCATTGCAGCTGACCAATTGTTGGACTTTTTGAGGGCTCCAACAACCCTTTAACGACTGCCACTAGATGTTCGTATGGCAACCGGGACCAACGGCTTAACGTGCTTTCCGAGGCCCGACCAGACCAGTGCAAATATTCATATTCATGCATACAAATATTTGCACTGTGCGGGGATCGAACATGCGCCACCTTGCGCAGCGGCCGCGGCCGCTACCGCTACGCCACGGAGGCTGTCAAACTGGATATGGCTGGATAACTATAACATCTTACGGCAAAAATTAAATAACATCTCAATGCCTCACAAAATAATAGAGATTTTTAGGTACTGGTATTTTAACCAGGTCAATATCGTTCGATGGTCGTATGATCTGTCGGAGCTGTACGGGCTGGAGTACGGGAGGAATCTGTTTCGGCTGTCATATTGACGGTGTTTTCTTCAACAAAATTTGTTATGCGGACGACATGGCGCTGCTGAGCGCTTCCGCATGTGGTCTGTCTAGGTTGCTGGGCGTCTGAGAGTTTAATATACAACGCAAAGAAGAGCGATTGCATGGTCTTTCCGGCCAGGGATTGGAGCTGTTTAGATTCTGTTCAACCTATTACGTTAAAAGGTGTTAGGTTGAATAGAGTTCATCAGTTTAAATATCTCGACCTCTCACCTGAGGGACGATGCGGACATCGATATGGAGCGCAAGGCGTTGTCTGTGAGGGCCAATATGATCGCCCGCAGATTTATTCTTTACTCGGGGGCTGTGAAAATAACTCTTTTCAGAGCTTTTTGTATGTTTCTGTATGTGGCAGGTCTGTGGGATTCAGAAGCAGTATAGCGTTCTCCGTATTCAGTATAAATTATTATACTACTAGTTCAGGGTGTTGTTGGGGCTGCCCCGGAATCACAGCGCCTCCGGTATGTTTGCTGACGCCCGTGTCAACTGTTTTTACACGACCGGATAACCTGCAGCACTATCAAAAGCTAATTTGCGAATAGCTTTGATTTTCAGTATAATAACCATTTTTATATGATTAGTGTACTGACAATCAAACAAATGTATCATGACTCACCATTTACGTCACTAGAGCTAAATACCGCCGTGCGAGGTTTTAATCCAAGGAAGGCTCCCGGTGCGGATGGTTTCACGGCTGACATCTGCTGTCGGGCTATCTACCAGGACCCGGACGCTTTCCTTGCCTATAAATGCCTAGAATTGGCTCATTCCCCGGACATCTGGAAAGAGGCAATGGTGGGAGTCCTCAGAAAAGCGGGCACTATTTGAGCCCCAAGGCGTTTGGACCCATAGGTCTACTGCCGGTCTTGGGGAAGGTCCTGGAGAGGATGATAGTAGCACGGATTAAATGGCAGCTCGTCCCCCATATCAGTACTCGCCAGTTTGGTTTTATGCCCCAGAAGAGCAACAAGGACGGCCTCTATACGCTAATAAGTATGTAATAATGATGTATGTATGTGATAATGTACAGGATAAGTTGAGTTTGAAAAAGCTATTTGTCCTGGTGTCATTGGATATAGAGGGCGCCTTTGATAATGCCTGGTGGCGGGCCATCCAAGTTAGTATGGCTGAGGAAAAGTACCTAATCAATATCAGAAGGCTACTAGATAGTTATCTCAACAGCAGAAAAGTTATAGGTCAGATATTAGGGAGAAATAAATAAATAAATATATACGGACAAATCACACAGACTGAGCTAGCCCCAAAGTAAGTTCGAGACTTGTGTTATGGGATATTAACTCAACGATACTTTATTTATAATAGATACATATATAGATAAACATTCAAGTCCCAGGCCAATCAAGAAAAGATCGTTTTCCATCATGACCTGGCCGGGGATCGAACCCGGGGCCTCCACGTCGCAGGCGTGTTGACCGCTGCGCCACGAAGGACGACAAATGCACAAGAAATACCAACAAAGGTTGCATCCAAGGGTCAATAGGTGGGCCCATCCTGTGGAAACTTCTGCTGGACCCTCTACTACATGACTTACATAAAATGGGTTATTTCGTGCAGGCGTTCGCTGACAACATTGTAGTTGTCGTCGACGGTGACACAGTGGTGGAAATCGCTACAAGTGCCAATGCAGCGCTTGCCCATGCTCAGAGCTGGGGTTTCAGAAACAAGATGAAGTTTGCACCACACAAAACTTGTGCTATGGTAATTACTAACAAGCTTATGACACATCGGCGCTCAGCATGGTCGGGGTTGACATTGGCATGGTCACAAAGGTGAAGCTTTTGGGGCTGGTTATGGACCAAAATCTGACCTTCAGCGAACAAACAGCGTGTGCAGGAGAGCGACTGACATATACTAGCAGTTGTTGCATGTGTTAGGATAGCAGAGTGTGGGTTATTAAATAATATTAAAGTAGACATTATAGAAGAAACATTATGTCTATATTTACTTATAACATTACACACTGGGCATATTTAGAATCATCAGCAATTACAAATTACGTAAGACCAGGCACATAAGAATTATGTGCCTATAACAAATATTAAGAATACTTAACTGGTAGTGTGCTCGGTCCGACGGCTCGATGAAGACTAAGGGACGAGTCACCGTATTTATAGGAAATGCCACTCTCAGAGTACCATCGAGCCGTTTTTATAATTTTATAAAAGTTATTCTACCCTCGGAATAAACTAAACTTAAGCAATCCACAATACAATACTTTTATTAGAATTACGACTCGATATAGATATAACACGGCCATTCTGATAATTACTTCGTTCTCAAAGTACACTTTTCGATTAACATAATAAATAATGCAATTAGTTTTGACACTAGAGAAATGAAAAGAAACTCCTTGGAAATGGGATCAACGTATTCCATCAATAAGTTTCTTATTAACAATAACGTAAGAGTGCAAGAGAACTCAAAATTATAGTAACATATCTAATAACAATCGCTAGGATAAATAACACATTGTACCACAACATAATCATAATAAAGTACATCCTATGTGTTAAATCCATTTTTAAACACTTTAAGGTAATTTATCAATATAAAAATTGTTCATTCGTAATTCTTAAATAACCAACATTTCATAATTTATAGGTGATTTTTACAATTTAAGACTCGGTACTTCTAGCAGCAAATATGGCAGATGCCATTAACCAACACACATTGTAGTGGCAATTATATATCACATTATAATTACTTTATAACAGTTAATTTAAATATCTATAATATCCTTCATATATAACACTGCCATACTGACATGTACTTCGTTCTCGAAGTACCTACAAATATGTCTACAGTCTCACAAAAAATAACATTTGACATTGACCGCCGACTGAACAGTTCTTGAATCGAAACAATAAGCAGAGATTATGAAATTCAAACGTTCCAGTGTTGTCAACCTGTCGATATTATTCAAATCTATAAATCTAACAAACATTCTCTGTTAGATTAACAAATTTCTAATAATTAAAATAACTTATCGCTCGGTTAATTCTGACAATATCATTAAAACGATTTCCAAACATTTTCTGTTAACGTATTAATAAATATGTTACGGGTAATTCAAACCATCACTCAGTCTCAATATTAAAAACTATTCGACAAGGATTTTCTGTTAACATGGTTTCTGTCATCTCATGGTGATTTTAGTAAGTATCTACATACTTGGTTTAAGTATTGCTATGTTTTAAGTTTATTTATTATCTATTAACTCTGAACGTAATCATGTCATATTACTTAATGAACAAGTGTTATCCATTCACCTAAGCTTTTGTTATTTTAGGTTTCCGGATAAAAATAATGCAGCACTGGAAAATTAGATAGGATTTGTGTTGCAATTGACATCACAGTCTATCAAAAGTCCAGACATCTTGGTTATATTATGACTTGGGCAAACACTTTATATTCATCACTTATATAATTGTCTTCTGTAGAAGTCATACTCAAAATGGATGGATGTTTTGAATGGATGTTTAGCAGTCGACTCATGGATTACTAGATCATAATAATTATTGATTTGTATATTAAAAAAATTATATGAATAAATAACATGTAAATATTACAACTGGTAATAATTTTTCTGCATCCTAGTTTTTTGTTTCAAACCACCAAAATACGAAAAAATGTCATCGCAATAAGTTCTTTGAATATCCCTACCACAATTTTTATGTTTCTACTTAGCGTCACCCTGCATATGTAGTAGCGAATAAAATTCTAAAATAGGTGTTGCTGTTTGTAGCCGACAAGATTCGCTTAATACCCGATATTTATTGTTATTTTTTTTTACCGATATTTATTTACCCGATTTGGTCTATACTAGGGGTATTAAATCGGGCTTGGCAACATAGATCACACTGGCCACCTACAGAGCAATAGCTGAATATAATTCATACAAACTTATTTTATTTTTACTATTTGATGTCTGCAATTGTCAATCTAATTTTACTATATTGTACTAGATAGCGTCATTGAGATATGTAATCACAGTTTTTCTATGCCATTTTGACACAAGCCCTCTCTATCTTATATCTCTTTGGTATAGTCCATCTCAATCTACCATATTTCATGGCATCGCCGTTAGGGATACAGCACTTGCCACAGGCACAACAGCCAAAAGCACAATAGCCACAGGCACAGGCACAGCTATAGCCACCGGCTCCACGGCCACAGGCACCACGGCCACAGCCACCACCTTTTTATTATTATTATTAATTCTGGACACTGTACTTTGTCAGTCAGCCTATGCGGATAAACCTGGCTCATCAAACAACAGCATCAGTAAAAATAATAATCTGTCTAGTCTGTCAATCAAGTTAACAGTCAAGTCAATCAAGTTATTCAATCAAGTCTATTAAGTATCAGCAGTCAGTTAGCGTCTTATTCAACTTTTATACAAGGTACGGACGACAGCAGGTCAAGCCACCCGAAACTGCCAAATATTCCCAATAAAAGTTTGAGCCTTAAAGCTTTAGCGATGTTGTGTCCGATTGTTTGTGAATTTAATTATTAAGAGACAGTTGGAACTTTATTTTTCAAAACCTCCTTTTCTTTACTATGCAATTAAAGTAGCAAACAAATCCCGTGCTATCAGAGAGTAGCTCTGACCAAGCACAAGATAAGTCCAGTTACAATGTACAATATTTTATGCTATGGTACTACCAGAGGGTAGCCCTGGTCACGTACCCGCACCAAAAATTTGTGTAGTTAGTATTTGCAGTAATGTGCGGTAAGGTACCACTAGAGAGTAGCCCAAGCCATGTACCCACACACAGTATTATACACAACCAAACAAATTATCACAGTTGCAAATTGAAAATACAATCGATACAGATACTGTCCCTTAATAAGATTTCCAAATGTTATTTTTAAGCAATACTGTTTTATATTGACGTTATTTACTCAATTCAGATAATTCTTTACTTACGAATAACTTCTGGATGTTCTCACTGTTGGTTGAGGTTCTGGGGCTCTGTATTTTTGAAGTACATACAGGATTATTCTTGTATAGGACACCAGGTACAGGATTATTGCTGCTTATGTAGCGTAGCAGTTCCAATGTCAGAGAAGACGGCCTGATGTCATCATTACGGTGCGAGTGAAGTCAGCGACCCGCTGAACAACGGCTTCCGAAATATCGTTTTTATAATTTTATAAAAGTTATTCTACCCTCGGAATCAACTAAACTTAAGCAATCCACAATACAATACTTTTATTAGAATTATGACTCGTTATAGATATAACACATGCGGCAAAGGTCAGCTGGGGACTCAACCAGGAGATTATACGCACAATCTACACGGCCACGATCGAGCCTACTATCATGTTTGCGGCTGGCGCCTGGGCTCCAGCTACGAAAAAGCTGGGTATATGAAGGAAGCTAGGCTCAGTCCAATGAGGATTCGTTCAGCAGCTCTGCAAATCTTACCGTACAGTCTCTCTTGACGCGGGCTCTGGTATTGTCTGGGATACTTCCTCTAGACCTCCGCATACAAGAGGCAGCTGCCATGTATGAGGCAAGGAGAGGGTCGTCTCAGCACATACCGAGAGACCGGGACGTGGAGTGTATGGTGAGGTTTGCAGAAGCCCCTCACCCAGCTCAACAAATCTGGAGTTCACTTGTCTGGCAGACCAACAGCTTGTAGGCACTAGTAACTATAGTAGAATATTCACTAACAGCAGCAGGATTGAGGGGAAGGTGGGAGCCACATTATCCCCGTGGAATAATGTTGGGGAAATCCAGAGCCTCAAACTTGCGTACTGCATAGTATACCAAGTGGAACTACTAGCCATTTGCAGAGCGACTGACATCATCCTCACACGCAAGGAGGCGAGCTTTGGATTGTACAGTGACTCAATGTCCGCACTGCAAACACTCACAAGCCATGGCTCGCTTTATCCCTTGGCGGTGCAGGCGCGCAGAAACCTAGCTCAGGCCTCGACACAGAACAAAGCTGTGTCCTTGTTTTGGGTAAAGGCCTACGCAGGCCTGCCAGGAAATGAGCGGGCGGACGAACTGGCCAAGGAGGCAGCATTATCGTTGTGGAGGAAGCCGGACTATGACCAATGTCCGATTTCATTCATCAGACGCCAGGTCCGAATAGGATCACTTGATGAATGGAATTGGAAATATGTGTCTGAAGCGACGGCCTCGGTGATGACTCACTCAGGTATTGACGGGGCACGGTGGATTCTCGGAATACTTATATCGCTTTAAGTGTAAAGGGAGTCCATCGTGCGCCTGTGATCTAGGTGTGAGCGAATCCATACCACACTTGATTTTGGAGTGTCCAGTTTATGCAGTGCGGTATGATCTGGAGCTGCAGCTTGACGTGAACCTGAGAAAAAACAGCATTGCAGAAGTCATGCGAGGAAAGAATAGAAAATTCCTCTTAAACTATTGTGTAGAAATAGCCGAAACCGTAATTAATAGAAATAAATTAGTAAAATATACTATGCTTATTAGATATTGTGTATATTTATGTTAGGCATAAGGAAATAGGCTATAAAAATAATTAATTATAAGTAATAGTAGTATAAGAAAATAAAATTATGTTATAATAGCAGTAGTCTAACCGATAAAAATAGTGTTGCAGTGCGTATAATAAGTTACTTTAATTAAGTAATAAATAAAAATTGAAGTTCCCAATTATTTCCCCAAACAAATATAAATAGATAGAAAGTACGCAATAAAATAGGAGTCCCACCCATTAGATTAAAATATGATGAATGACAGAAAGATAAAGTGTGCGGAATAAAAGTACGAGAGGAATAATAACGAGAACTGTTACAGGGTATAATAATATAAAAGGCTCCAATAACGTTGGAGGTAGCTAGAGTAAAAACAAAAACGTGTGGCACTCGGGGACTGCCGCGGTAAAGCTATTGCATAGCATTTTTGATCAACTGCAATTATAATTATTTATATTTTATACTAGCGGCCGCCAGCGACTTCATTCGCGTGGAGTTAGTTATGTTCTGCTCTGTTAGTCGCAGCGTGATGTTATAAATAGCCTTAAACCTTTCTGGATTAATGGGCTATCCAACGCAAAAACAATTTTACAAATCGGACCCGTAGTTTCTGAGATTAGCGCGTTCAAACAAACAAACAAACTCTTCAGCTTTATATATTAGTATAGATGTTTGCAAGTACCAAATTTTGTATGAGAAAATGCATAGTACTATACATTGAATCTGCGCTCACGTGCAGGGCTGCAGACCTGCATAATAATGCAGATAAAAAACGCAATCCTGCGCGTGGCTGCGGAGTAAATCGCAAAGGTGTGCACACCGAGTTCTACAGTATGTAGTTAGTAAAATTTTTTATTAGTTATTTATGAAATAGTATTTTTCTATTCTGCCAATTAACGTATACATTTGTATAAACAACACATCAGAAACAACAAAAGCAGGCAGGTACCTACATATTGTTGATATAGTGTGACAAAATCGTCCAACCTCGCGCACGCAGTACGTACGTACGTACGCGTCTATCTATCGTCCTCCGGTAGTAGGAGGGCGCGAATCGCGCTCGACGTGTCTCTAGCTCGTCCGACCTACCGACCGATAAAGAGTCATCAGAATATACACACTTAGAACCGCCGCGCTAGCGGCCACTGCGCAAGGAGGCGCGGTTCGATACCCGCACAGTGCAAATAATTGTATGCATAAATATGAATATTTGTACTGGTCTGGTCATAATTCGGAAAGCAAGTTAAGTCGTAGTTGGTCCCGGTCGCCACAGTAACATCTAGTAGCAGTCGTTACGCGTTCTTGGAGCCCTCAAAAGTCCAACAATTTGTCTAACTGCAATGCTTCGATGCGTTCTGGAGGTCAAACGGCAGTCGCTTCACGGAAAATATCGAAGTTTAGCCAAAATCAGTAGTTACACTGATAAAGCGTACCCCAGACTCCAAAGCTGAAAAAGCTTCAGATGCGACTGGGATTAACGCTGAGATGATGATGATTAAACATGTAATGTAGGGTATGTTAATAAGTAATGTATGTGGGTATGTGAAATAATGCAGTTTTTACTTGGAATCGCAGTTTCACTTCACTTTTCCTGTTATTATATTTAATAAGTACCTACAAGTTAGGAAGGAGTAGACCATCAGATCTATATAAGCGCTGTAAGATAAACTACCAGACAACCAACTCAGAACATTCTCTCAGGTAAGAGAAGAAGGTCCGATCAAAATGAAAATCAAAAGTCATTTATTCAAATTAGGCTGAGAATCAGCACTTTTTGAATGTCAATATTACATAAGACAGTCCCCCAAAACGCCCACCCATCGACACTTCCTAATGCTTTCGCTGAGAAGAAGAAGTAGCGGAAAAAACTCCCCAGCAGCACAGCTGTCTGTTCATTTAAAAAAAACACACTAATTTATACAATACTGTGTACAGAGAGAAAAAAAAAACCAATGAATTTATTTATCATATGGCGCTAGCCACGCCAAAATACGAGAAAAGCTAAAACAAAAAATAAAATATCATTAAAATGGAAATGTAAATAAGTAAAACCCTAAAGGGCGTGACAGCCCACATATTTATGCATTGTAAAAAGCAAATTATATGAACTCATATAATGTGTCAGTAAGCTAATTCTGGAGAAGGAACACATTGTCTTGAGTTAATCAGAGTGACCAGCTATTCTTATCATTTAAATAGTCATTTAAAGAATAATATGCCTTTGAACAAAGCTTGGATTTGATTTGTGCTTCAAATGCATTGTAAGGCAAGTCTAGCAAAGCAGAGGGTATCTTGTTATAAAAAGGTATACCAAGCCCAATAAGAGAGTTATGAACCTTTTGAAGTCGGTGAAAAGGGGCTCGTAGTTTGTCCTTATTTCGGGTGTTAACATTTTGGATCTCACTGTTTTTGGTGTACATGTGAATATTTTGCCTAACGCATAAGATGTTGGCAAAGACAAATTGCGAAGCAACCGTGAGAATGCCAATATCTTTAAAGAAATCTCTTAAAGAAACTCTTACACCGAGCTGGTAAATTGCTCGGACAGCACGTTTTTGGAGTATAAATATATTTGGAATGTCAGCAGCTCTGCCCCACCTTAAGACATAACGCTGTGGAAATACCTTAAAATGTCTGTACGATAATAATTTAGAATATGTAAAGAAAACCCTGTCCGATCCGTGAAGGTATTGTTAGGTAGCGATAACTGATTCTACTAATGCGTAGGCATTAGTAGAATCAGTTATTCTACTAATGCCTACAAAGATTGATTCTACTAATGCCTACAAAGCCGGGCTAAACTTAAAAAAAAAATCCCCCTAAAAAAATAAATATTATTTCGCAAAAAGAGATAACTTAAAACTTGTGCAGTAGGCCATACAGGCGCGGGCGAAGGGGGGCAGGTCACGCGGCACGTGGCCGCATCGCTCATAATTATACCGTCAAAAATAATGTTGTCACTTTTTAAAAATTACCAAATTTTGGGGAAATTAGAATTAATTCGCGGGAAAAAAAAAATTTCAAAATTCACTAGTTTTGTTACTATGATGATTATGCAAAATTTCATATTTTATTTAGTCATGTGTTTACCTAACCTATATTATCCTTACGGGTCGGACAGGGTTTTCTTAACATATTTGTATATTATCAATACAAAATTATGTTCCAGATTGGGTTTGTACCTAACAAACCAAATCTGGCCACTTCATATTTAAGAAATATACCTTATTACTATTAGACTGGGAGGAAAGAAGGATCGGATAAGAGATACTTTTGTTCATTTAAAATCATTGATATGTTAAAATATATAAAATATTTATTTCACTCGTATTCTTTGTACATTTCGATCCATGATGAATAATTTAAAAATAATTACTTATCATCTTCCTAGTTCTTGTGGTGGGTAAAATAAGAAGGAACATTAAGCTCGTATGGGAGGTATGCGTCCTTGTGGTAAATTTTGACATCTTCGAAGAACATGTTGGGCTGCCTGAACATAGCCTCAACCACGGGGCGGTCGAATGGATAACCGAAGGGCTTGTTATCCAAAAGGTAGCTCTCGAACACATCTTCTACCTTTTTAACGCTGTTGTATGGGTATACGAACACGAACATTTGGAATGGATATCCACCGGGGGTACCCTTAGGCAGCATCAGTCTCCTAGGCATGTAGTCGGGTTTAGCTGACATTTCATAAGGTACCTTTCCTTGGTCCAACAAATGGTAGATCTGGTTAATCGGGATGGAATCATCCTTGAAGAATGCAAACTCGCTGGATTTACGCTCAATCTTGTTCTCACCGGGAACAAGTTTCTGCAGGAAAAAGTCCATTTCGTAGAATTTCATCCAATCCTCCTCAATGGAAACTGGTAGTCCGTTGGAATCGTATTTAGGTCCGATGAAGATCTTGAAGACAGCATCCGTCGCAACATCTGACTTAACATCTACAGAGACGGTGAATGGTTGGTGGTTCAAACGAGGTTGGCGGATCATGAAACCAGTAGGGTATGACCTGAGCTCTTCCTGGCTGTAGAACACGCTGCTTGTGGCATTAAAGTCGAAGTAATCGAAATAAGTTGCCAGTTCGCTGACTTTCACGTCGTTGATCTTAACACCGATGAAATGAAGGTCGTTCTGAGTGTAAGGTTTTACATAATCTTTGTAGGCAATAATGTAGTCGACGACTCTCTGGTACAGCTGGTAGAATGCAGGATCACGCATAGAAGTCTGGTAGAAGTCAAGAGCGGTTGGCATGAAAGTGTACCTGAAAATAATAAATAATGGTTTTATTATTTGACAATATTTTTTTTTAAATCACGACGAAGAAGAGCGACTATTGGAATCATGTGTAGATCATCATCGTATGTGTAGCCAACATTTGAAACAAATATTGCTATTCGGTTTTTTATTTTAGTAACACTCAGACCAAATGGACCAATTAATGAAGAATATCTTTAATCGCAGAGTTCTAGGACTACTAATAAGAATAAATAGTAATAAGAAAATACTTCGGTAGCTATGTACGGTCAGGTTCATGGTAAAACTCACTTGTCAAATGGCTTAGGACCGCCGCCGAGCACATGACGAGCGATGATTTCGTATGAGTACTGGTGCAAGTCCTTGTTACTGTGCTCGGAGTACAGGTCTTCGTTGCTGTGCCAGTAGTTGCCGACGTAGTTCATTTCCTTCTCGGGCTGAAAATAGTTTATTCACATGTTAGTTTTCATGAAAGTTCTAGCGTAAGTGATAATGAAACTGAAACATGATTACTTACAGTCTTGAATTCTTCCTTCTGCAAGAATTGGAAGAATGTCTTCTCATAGGTGTCCAGGAAGCGAATAGATTCGTAATTCTGCTTATTGTGAATGTTATAGTTGTTGCTCCTTTGAGCGTAAGGCAAGAAGTTTCCAGTCATCTGGGGATAGTATCCAGTCTTAAAGTTGGAGTACCAAGAGAAGTCAGGAATCTCGCCCATGCCATTGGAATAGCGCTCCAATGAGTAACGCGCCAGAATTTGCTGGTAATAATAGAAGAAAACTTCACCCATACGATGTTTGATTTCATTATATTTTTCGGACTTAAACCAGAAAGGCATATGCGAGTGGAAGTAGTAGTAGTAGGAGTTCAAACCGATATCTTCGGTGAAGTATGACAGTTTATGTTCCTGGTTGGGGTAAGTCAGGGAGTTGGAGTAATTGGCGTAGTATACGTAATAGTCGTTCTCTTTCACGATACCATATTGGGCAGCATATTCAGCGTCGAACACACCGCTTTGCATCTTGGTACGATACATCCTGGATAGAGAATCCAAGTTAAAGAAGAACTGAGGGTACACTTCATAAGGCGCTGGCAGAACGATGCCATCAGTATCAGCCCGTTGGACGACGGCAATGTAGTAGGCATATAGGAACTGTTCTTCGTTCAGGTAAACTTTAGCCCAAGCCGCGGTTTTGTAGAAGGTGTCGAAGTCCTCAGCGTAGTACATGACGTGGAAAAGAGCAATGGCTTCATCCCTCATCCTTTCATAGAAGACGGAAAACTTGTGATATTTCGGCAAGAATCCAGTTTTGTACAGGTTCAGGAATTCCTCGACAGCATGTTTGTTCTGCAAAAATATATTGCATTAATACTAAAAATATTCTGAGGAAATATCAGAAACTACGGTGAAGTCATTATAAATAATACTTACGGTGTACTTGTTGATGTTAGCTTCGATGTTGTATTCCTTGCCAAGTTTGTAGTATTCGGAGTGCGCGTCCAGTTGTTCGGAGTGTTCGAAAAGCGCCAGAATTTTCTTTTGGTGCACAACGAAATCACCTTCAACTGTAAAAAACATCTCATCAGTCATTCCCTTTAATATGAACAAAGCCGGTTGCAAAAGGAATAAACGGTCCACACATTTTGATTTTTAACCGTCTTCAAAGAAATATGAGTATCTGAATCCGGTTCAGTGTTTCTTTTTTGTTTTTGTTGTCTCAGAACTCAGTTTATTGATTTGAAAAATTCATTTAGATTGGACCCTAAGTAATTTCATCAAAATCATTTTAAATGTTTGTTTTCAAACCAAATTACTAATAAACATTCTGCAAAAGAAAATTGATTGTTTGAGAATCACAAATAGAGTGGAGCTGTCAAGGTATAAATTATGGCTACGGGCTTCCAAAAGGAAGAAGATATGGGAACCTTGTCCCTTTTGAAGACTTTTAATTAAACTGTATTATTTTAATTAAAATTTTATTTAAAAAGGGTATAAGTAGCAGAGTTTATGAAGTAGTTTTTGTGTTACCATCAACAATACATAGATATTTTTGCCACTTACGTTATACTGATGACATTATAATAATAACTAATGTATAATAAACAATTTAGAAAGAAAAAAACTTTCCGAAAAAACTTAGTGCAACATTACTTTAATTTTAGAAGAAGGTTGCATATAACAAAAATTCGAAACCACACCGACTTTTGAAATTAAAGTTATTTTATAACAGAGATCTGTGGTTACGTTACTTGGATAAGCGAGTTACCAGATTCGAAGTAATTGCAAAGCACATAACGTGATAACAGCAGGTACCCAAGAAATGTATTACCTATTAATTGGTTTCGCGCCTATTAAAAAATCTGTTGGGGGACAAAAATATGACTTAAATTTTACTACAATCATTAAAGATGATTCCTAATAGAAACGGTGAGTTTACTAACATAAATCCAATTACTCTTTGCCATCCGGCGATCGAACAAGAATCCTACTCTCATTTGTGGCCATAGCAAACACTAAATCAACAAAAATATAATCAAAAAAGTAAAAATAATATTTTGCAGTTGTTCTTACCGTTCTTCAGTTTGATCTCATGTTTCATAGGGACGGCACTGCCCAACGCCAGGGCGACAAGCCCAGCAAGGAATAAGACAGTCTTCATGGTTACCACAGCCGCTGTCAACTGTACCACTCTCTCAGCCGGTCAGGCTTATATAGTACGGGTCGCCTCCCGTTACAGTACACATCGATATCTGTATAACAATGTTTACATTATTTTTTTTATATTACCTAATCTGCATGTACTTATCTAAAAAAAACAAGTCTACATATTAGCATCTATTATTCATTAATATTCTTATTAGATACCTCGATAGGATGGAAGGAGAAAAACAGATCCCTTAAACGATCACTTTGTTGTCCTTTCGTCCGTCTGTCTGTCAAAACCCTTTTTAGGAACGCGTGATGGCCCTTTCAAGCTGGAATTTATATCAAATACTTAGTTCTACTGTCGCTTGGAGTTGTGAAATAGATAATAACAACTTATTATTTATTATTTACTAATGTTCTCGATTTTTAACCCGTCCAGCTTGCCATTAACCATACCGACAATGTTCTTAATATTTTTAATGTTTTCGTATCTCCACCATACAATTGCAAAAGTTTATAAAACATTGATATACTGTTCACAATAACTGTCACTTTAATACTATAAGATTAACAGGGGTTCTGAAAAAAAAAAACTTATCCTTCAAATAATGTGCAGATCAATCTTATATGGCATGGAGGACTGAGTAGTGGCTCAAATGAGATCGATTTTGCCGCATGCGGGATCGATGGTACGTCATGAGGGAAAGTTGGCTTTATGGGTGTGTCAATTGTGCCTCATGCGGGATCATTGGTGCCATATGGGGTATCGGTTAAACCTCGTGAGAAATCAGTATGTGCAGTGGTCTATCTTCGGCATCGCTTGGGTCAGAGCTCCAATAAAGATGAACTGTGGCGATAAATCAAGAATTATAATAATGCGTCATAATTCGATACTCCATAAAGCACCATGGACAGATAGATGGTAGAATTCAAATGAGTCTCCTTAAGTACCAGAACTGAAGAAACGAATGTTTCAGAAATTAGAAGTATTCTTTCCGGTGTGTTTGACATTTTGATAGTTTCAATGCACCGTATGATCTTATCTGTTAATTATATTATTAAATTTTTTACAGGTTACGAAAGTAACCTTGATTTTAAACTTGTCATAATAATAAAATAGCACCCTAACAACTATTATAAATTGGCTTGGATTAAATTGCCTAAAAATAAATCAAGGAAAACCAAAAAACATTAATTTTTAATGTAGTACCCATTAAAATTAATGATTTTTGGTTTTTCTCGATTTATTTTTAGGCAACCAGCAATCTAATTGCGCACTACTATAATTATCAATTTGAATAATTTTAAAGCATATTATGACTTAACAACGTAAATAACGCAATGAATGTTTTTGCATTTTCAAAATGTTGTGTTGCGTAGTTACTCGTTAAATATATGAAGCTCTTAAACCAGCATAGATGGAATTGATATAAAAGTAATGGATCATTTAAGTTAATAATATTTAAAAAATTGAATTTCATTATTTGTTTGTTTATGGCAACTAGGTCCAATTTGTTAGAAATTGTATTCTTAAAAAAATATATTGTTAGTAAACAGATCCAGGGACAAACAAAAAATGTTTTAACTGTGCAAAAAATTTAAGTATGACAATCAAGATCCGCACTCACTCTTAACAAGATCGAGTTAGTTCTTTTGCCAAACATGACATAAAAAATCATCGAAAATATACCGAATCATATGAAAATATACCGGCCGCACTTTTATAACGCGGCTATCCCAACAGCATCCTGAAGGACTTGTTTTATTGAATCATCATCATCATTTAAGGCGAAAGACGTCCACTGCTGGACATGGCCTCCCCCAAGGTTCTCCACGACGACCGGTCCTGCGCCTCCCGCATCCAGCAGTTTCCCACGATCTTCACCAGGTCGTCAGTCCACCTTGTCGGGGGCCTACCCACGCTGCGTCTTCCAGTGCGTGGTTGCAACTCGAGAACCCGTCGGCCCCATCGGGCTTCGGTCCTACGGGCAATGTGCCCAGCCCACTGCCACTTTAGTGTTGCAATTCTTCGGGGTATGTCTTCTTTGTTTTATTGAATACGTCTAGGGATCTTTTAGCACGCCTTACCCACGGGCTGCCCATGTAGAACCCTTCGCAATACGTATTAAACAGCATAATCTTTACCCCATTAAATAATAATACAACGAGCGAACCTGTGTATCACAAAGTTGACATTATCTTTGAGGTTTACGGTTAGGAAGTGTCCCGAGTATTTAAATTTGCTAACTCTTTTGAGTAGCAAGTGGGTCGCTATATACATGATTAGCGGAGATCTCAAAAAAATGTATATACTGTTATTTAGATTAGCCCTTGACTCGTGACTTTTCGCTCTAACACCCGCAATTGATCTCTGATCGAGCCGGCAGTCGGTCCCAACAGCACCATAACTAAAGTTGCTTACACAAATGTTGTTTAACCAGCATCTGACACGCATACTGCTGAGCCCGGCCAGCCGTATGTCTATGTATTTGTTAAAGAGCTTTGGTGAGGTCATACCACTCTATCTCACCCCTCATTCTAACTTGTACGTTTCAGACAAAAAGTCTCCTCATCGGACAAAATGAAGCTGATTAGTGTACAAATATTGAAAGATTTCCAGGAGTTCGATTGGTATTCCCGCTTCCCTTAGCTTTCCGAACAGGACATCATGGACCAGAAGGTCAAATTCCCTGGTAAGGTCAAGAAAGCAGGTATAAATGGGGGTACTTCTATCCGTATAGTGTCGGACAGTTTGCTTGAGACTGGGGATTGCGCATTCAGTGGAAAGTTCGGGCCTAAACCCAAACTGTGCGTCATGTATCTGTAAAACAAAATTTCGCGTTATTTACGAATATGAGTTCCGCCGTGGCATCAGTGCTGCAGAAACGGCTTGAAGAATTAATGGTGTGTATGGCAGTGGTGTCGCTAAAGAAAGCACAGTGCGTTTTTGGTTCCAACGTTTTCGTTCTGGAAATTTCAACCTACAGAACAATCCCTGTGGACGGCCGGGGACCAAAGTCGAGAATAAAGAATTGAAGGCTGTTGTGGAGAGGTGACCGAGGTAGAGCTGAGAGCGGCGGTACGTCGGCTGAATGCCAAAAATACCGCCCCAGGACCCGACGGCTTACCTGGAAAAGTCTGGGTTCTGGCCTTAGGGGCTCTCGGGCCTCAACTACGGGGGCTACTAAGCGCATGCTTGGAGAGGGGCCAGTTCCCACTTCGCTGGAAGACGGGGAAACTGGTCCTCATAAAGAAGCCAGGGCGCCCTGCGGACTCGCCGTCCGCTTACAGACCCATTGTGTTGCTCGACGAGGTGGGCAAGCTCTTCGAAAGAGTCATTGCAGACCGCCTCGTCGGGCACCTCAGGCGAGCGGGCCCGGATTTGGCGGAGAGCCAGTTTGGCTTCCGCAGGGGACGCTCTACGGTGGACGCCATCATGCGCGTGCAAGCCCTTACGACAGGGGATGCTGTGGCCCGGGGTGGGGTTGTCTTGGCGGTGTCTTTAGACATCGCCAACGCCTTCAACACCCTACCCTGGAGTTGCATCAGGGAGGCATTCCGGTATCACCGGATGCCGACCTATCTCTGTCGAGTGGTCGTGGCCTATCTGACGGACAGGGCCATAATCTACCCCGGTCACCAAGGAGTGTGGAACCGGCGAGAGATGTCGTGCGGTGTTCCACAGGGATCGGTCCTGGGACCGCATCTGTGGAACATCGGGTACGACTGGGTGCTGCGCGCCGACCTCCCTACCGGCGTCAGCGTAGTTTGTTACGCTGACGACACGCTAGTTCTGGCACAGGGGAGGTCGCACCAGGCGGCGGCTGACGCAGCGACCCTCGGGGTTGCGACAATCGTCAACAGGAACCCGCAATTGGGACTCGAGGTGGCCCTGCAGAAGTCCGAGGCCATGTGCTTTCATGGTCCTCGGAATGCGCCACCGTCGGGTTCCCACATAACGGTAGGAGGGGTTCACATCGGCGTCGGATCGACGATGAAGTACCTGGGACTCGTCCTCGACAGCCGGTGGAACTTCGAGGAGCACTTCCGACGTTTGGCACCCAGACTGGAACGGGCCGGGGCTGCCCTAAGGCGGCTCCTCCCCAATCTAGGGGGACCAAACGCCTCCTGCCGGAGGCTCTATGCGGGGGCCGTGCGGTCCATGGCCCTTTACGGGGCACCGGTGTGGGCGCGGTCGCTAAGGAAGCGACCAGCCCGGTGCCTGACCGCGTCCCAGAGGGTCATGGCCGTTCGGCTGATACGGGGATACCGTACGGTCTCCGCTGAGGCGGCGAGCCTTCTTGCCGGATTGGCGCCATGGGATCTGGAGGCCAAAGTCCTCGCCCACATGTGGGAGTGGCGAGAGGAGGCAAAACGCCGGGGCATAACTCCGCTGCCGCGAGATATTGCGGTACGGCGGAAAGAGCTCCGGCGGGATCTCATGGCAACATGGAGAGTGCGATTGTCGCAACCCAGTGCTGGGCACGCCACAATAGCGGCGGTAAGTCCCCTCTTTGAGGAATGGCTAGAGAGGCGCCACGGCGCCCTCACCTTCCGCCTGGCGCAGGTCCTCACCGGACACGGTTGTTTCGGGAGGTTCCTGTTCCGTATAAGGCGGGAGGAAACGCCAGGGTGTCACCATTGTGTGGATCGCGCTGAGGACACGGTGGAGCATACGGTGGAGGTCTGCCCGGCTTGGGTAGAGCACCGCCGTGTTCTCGTAGCGGCGATCGGCGGTGATCTCTCGCGTCCGACCTTGGTCCAGGCCATGGTCCGGAGCGAGAGTGCATGGCAGGCCGTCACCTCCTTCTGCGAAGCAGTAATGCTGGCAAAGGAGGAGGCGGAGCGCGTGAGGCAACGGGAATCCCAGCGCCCTCACGCCACTAGCCACCGCAGGAGACGCCCTGGTCGGGAGATGACACCAAACTCCCAGCCACCGTAGGCGCGGGCCTGCGGGCGGTGAGCAATGGGCAGCTCGCCGCCCGGTAAGGACCAGGCCCGAGTCGACGGCGCGTCGTGTTTCACGCGCGCCTCAAAGAGATGTCAGCACATCGTGACGGGGTCCACGAAGACCGATGCCTCCTGGGTCAGGGTTGCGGGTTGGTTAAACAAGAAACCGTGGCCCTGGCCGTCCCACAGGCAAGTGAAGAAACACGGGTGGGTTTTAGTCAGTAAAAGTCTGACACGCCCTTCCGCTCCGCCCAGAGCGGAAGAAGTCATTTGATGATATCCCATCCTAACAAAAAAAAAAAAAAAGGCTGTTGTGGAAGCGGATCCATCGCAAACTACGTCCGAGTTAGCTGCAGGCTAGTGATAGTTGTTAAAGAAAATTAGTGATAAAACTATTTTCATCCACTTGAAACAAATTGGGAAGATAAGAAAGCTCGAAAGGTGAGCGTCGACTTCTGCGTTACATTACTGAATCGGCACAATAATGAAGGGATTTTAAATCGAATTATTACCTGTGATTAAAAGTGGATACTCTATAATAATAGAAAGCGCACATAGCAATGGCTGAACCCCGGTGAACCATCCAAATTCCGCCCAAAGAGAAAATTGACTAGAAAAAGTTATTGGTCAGCGTTTAGTGGACTAGTGGACTAGTGGACTACCGGGTATGGTGCACTGCAGCTTCTTTAAATCTGAACAGACAATTACTGCAGATCTCTATTGTGAGCAGTTCTACACAATGATGGATAAACTAGCCGCTAAACAAACTAGACTGGTCAATCGCACAAGGCCAGTGCTGCTTCAGGACAACGTGAGACCACACACTGCACAACAGACGGCTACCAAATTAGAGGAGCTTCAATTGGAATGTTTAAGACATCCACCGTACTCCAACAGACTACCATTTTTTTAGAAATTTGGATAACTTTTTGCAGCGGAAAAAAATCAACTCCGATGACGCAGTCCAAACCGCTTTCAAAGATTTTATTGATTCCCGTCCTAATGTTTTTTTTAGAAAAGGCATAAACGAAACTACCTATGAGATGTCATAAGTGCATAGATAGCAATGCATCATACTTTGATTAAATAAACATATAATATAAAAAAATAAACGACTTTATTCCTCCCATACAAATACCTAATATAAATAAATAATATTTGATATTACTTCACAAAAGGTTACAGAAAATATTTCAATTGAACACATTATTTATTTCATTGAAGTATTCCGGGAGGTCTTTATTTAGCCAGTTTTGAAAATAAGGTGGTAATTGAGACATGTTTAAATGTAAGAATTGATATGATATCACGAGTATTTTTATAATACACAATATCATTACTGTATTGAAAGCTTAACGCACGATAACTACATTGTTATGAACATGATATTTAATAATTGATTAATGTGGCAATTTCATTTTTAAACAAATAGATAAGTTCAGTCTTTCAATTATGTAATAGCAGTACCTATTTAACTCCTTCTTCCTTGATTCCATTCAACTCTATTTTCGGCAACTCTGATCCAGCTACTCCAGATTTCTTTTTAGGTAATCAAGCCGTTTGATAATTGTTGTTAGGCAGCTATTCTACTACTAAGTCTAGATTTAAATCAGTACGCCAGTACTGATTTAAACCGTAAACAATATAATACTATTGTCAGCAAATGAGATCACTACCCTCCTGTCGAAGTTAGGTGACATTGGCATACGCGGCTTAGCCCATGATTTTTTTGCAAGCTGTCTCATTAACCGTAGACTGTGTGTAAGAATTGGTAATCATATTAGTAGAGAGGAAATCATCACTTTCGGTGTAACACAGGGAAGTGACAGCGTAAGCACACGGCATTTCTTACCTGGATTGACGCTCATGACCGCAGAGCTCCGGATCTAAGTTCAAAGAAGAGAGCCTTTAACCGTGCTGCTAAGCTGTTCTACAAAAAGCGCTGAAGATGACTCGCTTTAACCGCATTACCTATATTGGCAACAATCTCTCTGCGCAGCCATCCGGTAGCAGATCTTTCTGGTTCCTTGCCAATCGGTCGGTCCACACTGCCTCCGCTGGTTACGCCTGATGGAACACTGGCTCATTCGGTGAGAGAGAAAGCAGGTCTTTTTGCCCATAATTCACATCTGGATACTAGCGGTACTACTCCACCGAATTTACCTCACTGGGATACCTCAATGCCCGAGGTTCGCTTTAGGTACTATTACCGACAGAATTCCACTTTCACCTTAAAGACTACTGTCGCCTGTGCTAAACTGGCCGCGGCACACTAACGCATTATTTTATATCCATGTGTGTCATATTCCAACCAATCAACCGCATGTTGTGTAGTATCGCTATGAAGAATTAAAGATGTAGTCTATGCTAGACAAGGAAAACAATATTAATGAATCGTTTTCTTATCGCCTTATTCATCTTTCTATAAAGTAATGCGAAATTTCGTTACATTAGTTGAAGTTAAATTAGCTTGGTCGATAAAGGGGCTGCACTTAACAATACGTTCAAAAGCGTGCGATTGTGGGTTAGATCCTTAATAATGGCAAATCATTTTGTTGTTTCATATCATTTAAAATTATGATAATTAATTTGAATTTTAAAGTAAAAATGTTTGCAAATAAATAAATAGGAAAATTTATCAAATATTTACACCAAACAAAGGTTTTTATTATATGTTTTAGTTTACTATAGATGTAATATAATAACAAACAATAAACATATTATAATGCAATATATTATATAGTTATATAATATTTTATTTTATATAACTATATAATATATATTGCATTATAATATGTATGTATACTAATAAATGATACAAACGTTGATATGGCAGCATTGTTATATTTTATATAAAACTAATCCCTGACAAACTTATGATATTGTTATGGTAAAAAATATTAAAAACATTTTTGGTTTTTAAATATGAAAATGATAATACTAGGTATATGTTATCATTAAAGAGGTTGTAGCTTAATTATTCATTTTCTTAAAGAAAAGAGGATTGGAGCTTAACCAGAATAATATTACAATCATAAAATAATTTATAGAACACAAAACAGTACTTTAAACATTTACTATTTGTTGCGTGTATAGCATGTTACTAGTACTGCCATCATGCAGTGACTTTTTTCGGAGTTTGATGGCATGAGATTATAATGTTCAAGCACTTTCTTAGTTCAATAGTTAACGAATTTATTTCTTTTCGAATCACACAAAACAACACGCACTGACTTTCCAACGGCTTATAGTATTTCTCCAAAACAATAACCAGTTTATTACACAATTGCAACAAGCAATTGGTTTGCACCTTACCCAAATAATAATAAAAACAACTTACACTAAAGCCACAATAGTTGCCTTAGATTCGATACTAATATTAGCCTGCATATTGATTAAAAAAGTAAAACTAATAACACAAACTACAACTAACAACATCAACTGCCTGCAGAAGTTACCACCCACCAGACAAAGTCATGCCGCCAAGCGATTCGTTGTGTTCCGGCATGATGTCTGGTGAAGCCGTACGGAGGACGGGTCTGAGCAGTTGTGTTGCGATGTGTGCCAGGTACGATGCGTCAAATGTTGTTGTGTCGGGAGTTTGGTTGTGGAGGGTCTCCACATCAATCTCCCTGTGACGCAGCATCGTTGATCGTGTTATTTTGTTTAACATTGCACCACCACGCTCAACTACCGTCTTCCTTCCTATTCACTAACTTATTTTAAATGAATGGGCTTAATAAACTAGCGCGCTTTACTATCAACGATTGCATCACTACTTACCATCAGGCGGGATTGCAGTCAAGCACTAGTTTATAAATATTAAAAAAAAAAAAGTTATAGGTAGTGTAGAGTGTGTATCAAACTTTATTATAGAAGAAGGTCGTAAACTACAACTATTATTGCTTGGCCATAGTTTTGTGAGATTGTAACTCGACTTTTGGTCACGATAGTACAAGGAGGTTCTGAGAGTACTGTATCGTCTGGACACGAATAAGGCTAGTGGACCAGCTGATGTACCAGCGATTATTCTCAAAGCTGTGTGTGCGCCCGAGTTGTCTCCTGTATTGACACGCCTGTATCGCCTCTCATTGGTATAAATCCAGAGAGCTTGCCAACATACAGCCTCCAAAAGAGTAGTCGTGCCGTTCCTACTTACTATCGGCCGATTTCAGTAACGATGTCCTCAGTGAGCGACAGTACGGTTTCGCCGCAATCGGTCAACTGGGGACCTACTAATCTATGCCACTCACTTGTGGGGCGAGGCCCTCGAGAAAAATGGGGAAGCGATTGCTGTCTCCCTAGATGTTTTGAAGGCCTTTGGCCGGGTATGGCACGCTGGACTTTTGAGTAAGCTTCCAGCGTACAGCATTTCCCCTGGCATGACTGGCTGGGTAAAAGACTTCCTAACAGAATAGTCCCTCCCGGTTGTTATCGACGGATACTCATAGGAGCCCATGTCGACTAATGCCCATGTAATGCTGCAGAATGCCATCTGGCAACTTTGTATTCTGTGGAGAGGCGTGCAAAGAGGCCAATTGAATAATTCAAAACGGTCGCCAAAGCCTGGAGCGGAGAGTAGCCAGGCTGAAGGTGTTCTATAGGATGCATTTTGGAGAGTGACGACCCGTCGTACGGCAAGCACCCTTACCTTATTGACACCACTACTCTCTTTTCTCTACTTCGGACGAAGCGTTTCGTTTTGTCTTTTATACCGCGTACATCGAGGGACTAGAACAATTTGCCAGCCCTCCGCTGGCAAATTGCTCCGATAACAAAACACTACAATATAATTGTCTAGAAAAGGCTAGAGTGAATAGGCTCTTAATAAACTTGCGCACTTTACCATCAACGATTGCATCACTGCTGCCTCTCGGTGGTAGGCCATAACATCGGCTGCCGGCAGAAGTTATCACCCACCAGACAAAGTCTTGCCGTCAAGCGATTCGTCGTGTTCCGGCATGATGTCTGCTGAAGCCGTACGGAGGATGGATCTGAGTAGTTGTGTTGCGTTGTGTGGCGGGTACGATGCGCCAAATGTTGTTGTGTCGGGAGTTTGGTCGTGTTGTTCTTGGGTTTAACATTGCATCACCTCGCTCAACTGCCGTCATCCTTCCTATTCCTAAGTTTTTTAAGTGAATAGGCTTAATAAACTAGTGCGCTTTACCATCTACGATTGCATCACTGCTTACCGTCAGGCGGGATTGCAGTCAAGCACTAGTTTATAATTATTAAAAAATAAAATAAAAAAGACGGGATTGCAATCAAGCACTCCTGCACAAGTTTAAACCATGTAGAAAAAGAGGAAATTACGAATTACGGATTCCTAAGTTCATATTTGTTTAATAATAATAGCTGCGCGCCGCGTTTCGCCGCGTAAGTAGTAGAAATATAAAAAATAGATGTTGGCCGATTCTCAGACCTACTCAATACGCTCACAAAATTTCATGAGAATCGATCAAGCCGTTTCGGAGGAGTATGAGAACGAAAAATGTGACACGAGAATTTTATATATAAGATAAAGTAACACTTGTTATTTATTCTCGTTCTGGGACAAAGTACAAGTAAAAGTTTTGCATGTAATATTTAAGAAACATGCCATATTACAGTATGAGGAAGGACATGAGGTAAGAGGTTATTTTGCTCATTTAAAATCATTGATTTGTTAAAATATATTAAATATTTATTTCACTCGTATTCTTTGTACATTTTCATGATAAATAATTCAAAAAGCTGTTAAAAACTAGTTATCGTCTCATTGGTGGTTCTTTTGGTGGGTAAAATAAGAAGGAACGTTAAGCTCGTATGAGAAGTATGCGTCCTTATGGTAGATTTCGACATCCTCGAAGTACATGTTGGGCTGCCTGAACATAGCCTCAACCACGGGGCGGTCGAATGGATAACCGAAGGGCTTGTTATCCAAAAGGTAGCTCTCGAACACATCTTCTCCCTTCTTAACGGCGTTGTATGGGTATACGAACACGAACATTTGGAATGGATATCCGCCGGGGGTACCCTTAGGCAGCATCAATCTCCTAGGCATGTTGTCGGGTACAGTTGACATATCATAAGGTACCTTTCCTTGGTCTAAGTACTCGTAGATCTGGTGGATGGGGATAGAGTCATCCTTGAAGAATACAAACTCGCTTGATTTACGCTCAATCTTGTTCTCACCGGGAACAAGTTTCTGCACGAACCAGTCCATTTCGTAGAATTTCATCCAATCTTCCTCAATGGAAACTGGGAGTCCGTTGGAATCGTATTTAGGTCCGATGAAGACCTTGAAAACTGCATCCATCGCAACATCTGACTTAACGTCAACAGAGACAGTGAATGGTTTGTGGTTCAAGCGAGGTTGGCGGATCATGAAACCGGTAGGGTATGACCTGAGCTCTTCCTGGCTGTAGAACACGCTGCTCGTGGCATTAAAGTCGAAGTAATCGAAGTAAGTTGCCAGTTCGCTGACTTTCACGTCGTTGATCTTAACACCGACGAAATGAAGGTCATCATGAGTGTAAGGTTTTACATAATCTTTGTAGGCAATAATGTAGTCGACGACTCTCTGGTAGAGTTGGTAGAATGCGGGGTCACGCATAGAAGTCTGGTAGAAGTCAAGAGCGGTAGGCATGAACGTGTACCTGAAAATAATAAGCAATGGTTTTATTATTCAACTAGCGGGCGTCAGCGACTTCGTTCGCGTGGTTTAGTTATGCTCCGCTCCTATTGGTCGCAGCGTAATGTTCTATAGCCTAAAGCCTTCCTGGATTGATGGGCTATCCAACGCAAAAAGAATTGTTGAAATCGGACCAGCAGTTCCCGAGATTAGCGCGAACAAACAAACATACAAACAAACTCTTCAGCTTTATATATTAGTATAGATATTCTTTTTTTTAAATCCCGACAAAGGAAGGCAACTATTGGATTGGAATAAATTTTGCTATTGGGTCTTTTATTTCAGTAATACCCAGACCAAATAAACCAATTATTAAAGAAAGCCTGGAATCGTAGAGTTCTAGCACTACTAACTTTAAGACTTTGGTAGCTATGGTCAGGTTCATAGTAAAACTCACTTGTCAAACGGCTTGGGACCACCGCCGAGCACGTGACGAGCGATGATTTCGTATGAGTACTGGTGCAAGTTCTTGTTGCTGTGCTCGGAGTACAGGTCTTCGTTGCTGTGCCAGTAGTTGCCGACGTAGTTCATTTCCGTCTCGGGCTGAAAATAATTTATTTACACATTAGTTTTCATGAAAGTTATTGCGTAAGAGATCATGAAACTGAAACAATATGGTCTATGTATTGTTACTTACAGTCTTAAATTCGCCCTTCTGCAAGAATTGGAAGAATGTCTTTTCATAAGTGTCCAGGAACCGAATGAATTCGTAGTTCTGCTCATTGTGAATGTTGTAGTTGTTGCTCCTTTGAGCGAAAGGCAAGAAGTTTCCAGTCATTTGGGGATAGTATCCAGTCTTGAAGTTGGAGTACCAAGAGAATTCAGGAATCTCGCCCATGCCATTGGAATAACGCTCCAATGAGTAACGCGCCAGAAGTTGCTGGTAGTAATAGAAGAATAGTTCACCCAGACGATTTTTGATTACATTAAGTTTTTCGGACTTAAACCAGAAAGGCATGTGAGAGTGGAAGTAGTAGTAGTAGGAGTTCAAACCGATATCTTCGGTGAAGTATGACAGCTTATGTTCCTGGTTGGGGTAAGTCAGGGAGTTGGAATAGTTGGCGTAGTACACGTAGTAGTCATTCTCTTTCACGATACCGTATTGGGCAGCAACTTCAGCGTCGAACACACCGTTTTGCATCTTGGTGCCGTACATCCTGTTCAGAGCCTCCATGTTGAAGAAGAACTGAGGGTACACTTCATAAGGCGCTGGCAGAACGATGCCATCAGTATCAGCCCGTTGGACGACGGCAATGTAGTAGGCATATAAGAACTGTTCTTCGTTCAGGTAAACCTTAGCCCAAGCCGCGGTTTTGTAGAAGGTGTCGAAGTCTTCAGCGTAGTACATGACGTGGAAAAGAGCAATGGCTTCATCCCTCATCCTTTCATAGAAGACGGAAAACTTGTGATATTTCGGCAAGAATCCAGTTCTGTACAGGTTCAGGAATTCCTCGACAGCATGTTTGTTCTGCAAAAATATATTGCATTATTACTTAAAATATTCTGAGGAAATATCGGGAGCTACGTTGAAGTCATTATGAATAATACTTACGGTGTACTTGTTGATGTTAGCTTCGATGTTGTATTCCTTGCCAAGTTTGTAGTACTCGGAGTGCACGTCCAGTTGTTCGGAGTGTTCGAAAAGCGCCAGAATTTTCTTCTGGTGCACAACGAAATCAGCTTCAACTGTAAAAAAAAGCATTAGTCTGTAATTTTCTTCAACATGCATGATCCTGGCTAAAAATTTAATAATTAGTCAACCCATTTTGGTTGTTATTATGAAACAGAAATTTATGGTTTGGGATTGAGAAGAAATTAACTAATGCAAACCCAATAACACTACAAAATTGGGATGGAACCCAAACCCTTGTAAATTACTTTTTAAAATTGTCAACAATAAACCGACAAAACGTACGGAAATAAAAAAAAAATAGTAGATCTCAGGTAGTTCTTACCATTCTTCAGCTTGATATCATGTTGGACGGCACTGCCCAACGCAAGTGCGACGAGCCCCGCAAGGAATAAGACAGTCTTCATGGTTCCCACAGCTTCTGTCAACTGTGCCATTCTGTTGGACGACCCGGCTTATATACTAACCATCCCGTTCCTAAACGAATCGATATCTGTATAAACATATTTTGCTTTCTTTATCACAATAGGTACCTACTTTGTTTCTGTATTATTGTCACTGGTGACCTTTAACTTCATGTGTTTCTATTTCTTGGTGTGTTTTTCGTTATCATTTACAGCGTTTGTGACCAATCTACTCACCCATTTTTTAGGATTATTTTCAGATACCTAAAACTGCTTTTGAAACGATTTCCATTGCACATATTATCGTTTTGTGTAACGATTAATTGATATACGTCAACCAGATAGAACGTCTGTGTTAATTAATAATATTCAGAAACTGTAATACTCTCAGAGACAGAACTAAAATTATTGAACACAATATGTATATAGCTAACTAACTGTATGTAACTTAGATTAATTTGCTTCTCTTTTATTCACCATTACGTAGAGGGCTTCTTTAAAAATACATGGGAAACACATTTGATGAGGCATTAGCTTCATAGATATCTCTATGAAGCTAATGCCTCATCAAATGTCGCTGAATGCGAATCGTTCATGAAACTGTATCCAGTTTCATGAACGATTCGCATTCATATTAAAGGCCATGACAGCGATCAACCATTCCTCTTCTTTCTTATTTTGTTTTTGCATTCCAGATTTGAATTATGGATAAAGGTGTGTATTAATCGCAATTTACTCTGATTTTAATATACTATTGATCTTTCAGTGAGTCTATGAGTTTTAAGTGGAGAATTGGCATTATTATTCTCAAATAACCGAAGTGTTGAGACCACCGTATGTAACCGTATTGTAACTCAAGTTGCTTTGTTGTATTATTCATGTGTACTTTTAATTTAATACCAATATTCTAATAAGTTAACAATAATCGTACTTAAAAACAATAATGAAAAATTTTCATTAATTCTCATTCTGCAGGAATAATACATGATTATTGAGAATTAAAATTAAGTGTCTGACACTTTATTTGCAAATATCATCATCATCTCAGCGTTAATCCCAGTCGTATCCGAAGCCTTTTTCAGTTTTGGAGTCTGGGGTCCGCTTTACTAGTCCAACTGCTGATATGGCTAAACTTCGACATTTTCCGTGAAGCAACTGCCGTCTGACCTCCACAACCCGAAGGCAACATCGAAGCATTGCAGTTAGACCAACTGTTGGACTTAGAAGGGCTCCAACAACCCGTAACGACTGCCACCAGATGTTCGTACGGCAACCGGGACCAACGGCTTAACGTGCTTTCCGAGGCACGACCAGACCAGTGCAAATATTCATATTCATGCATACGAATACTTGCACTGTGCGGGGATCGAACCCGCGCCACGTTGCGCAGCGGCCGCGTTCGCTACCGCTACGCCACGGAGGCTGTCTTTATTTGCAAATATACCTAGGCTTAATATTGTTCCCTAAGTTCTAAGTGTGAAAATACTTATATAATAATCATAAAGCGATTTCCGATTTTCATAATATATAATAGTTCGTTCCGGCTATTGATGGGACTCTTCCGCTTCTGTACAGCATCCGAGATGTGTGCTTATAACTCCTGTCCATTGCTTCTACACTTCGATTGAAAAAAGATGCGCCTTCCTGCTGCTCCGGGTGCATGTCAGCCCTACCATTATACAGTGAAGTATCAGAAGCAGACAAGACTGCTTGTGAGCTTTTGCTAAGCTTTCGCCATTTGTGTTGAGCAGTAGTCGTAGCAGGTATTTTAACTGCTTGACAGTTAGTTGGATGGGTTATCTTGTTGATAAAAATAATTATGATAGTACATATTTTTTAATAACATAATTATTGTTGTAGTGCTTTGTTGCTTGTCAATTAAATATAAATAAATTAATAATAACAAAAAAGAATTTTGTGTTTTTTAATTAGATTAAATATTAAAAAATATAAAATATATTTAAAATATGTAAAATTTATTTGTTGCCAATACCTAAACAATATACCAATACGAAACCATTTTAGTAATACAGTAGGTCATTATGTACTAGGCCTTTTACCAAAAATCTTTTGGGATCGGTTGCTAGTTTTCCCAAATGCTGCTGAACACAGACTAGCTGATCTTCCGAGCTTCTGACGACCCGTACCGATGTCAAAAACCCAGGAATAAAAGTCTGGACCAACAAAGTAAAAGTCATTTATTCAAATTATACTGAGATCATAGCATGTATATCTTGGACACAAGTGACTGATTACAAGGTGAAGGAAAACATCTTCAGGAATCTTGGACTTTGAGTCAGAAATCGCCAACCCGCATTGAGCAAGCGTCGTGATTAGGCTGAATCCTTATCTGTATGAGAAGAGACCTGTTCCCAGCCGTGGGACGACAAAAAGTTTGATGACGATGAAACTGAGATCAACACTTTGCGAACATCAAAATTACATAAGACGGTCCTCCAAAACGAGTTTTCCCAACACCTTACACCGACAAGATACGTATGTATTAATAAAAAAAGAAGAACTGAAGCAAGAGACGATTTATTTTATCATAAAACCTGGCCAGTCGATGTATTTATTTATCTTCTTATAACTGTATGACATGGTTGGTTCAGTGTGTGAGCGATCGACTGTTGCGCTGCGAGTCGCGGGTTTGAATCCCGCACGGATCAAATATTTATATGGCTTACAGGTAGTTGTTTCCGGTCTGGCTGTTATGTATGCGAGTTAAAATGTTTGAACACGATTGTGATTCCTAGTGTTAGGCAACGATTTATAACGGTCGTCCTCCGTGGTGCAGCGGTCAACACGCCTGCCTGCGACGTGGAGGCCCCTGGTGCGATCCCCGGCCAGGTCATGATGGAAAACGGTATTTTCCTGATTGTCCTGGAACTGGGATGTTTATTTATATATGTATCTTTTATAACTATAGTATCGCTGAGTTAGTATCCCATAAAACAAGTCTCGAACTTACTTTGAGGCTAGCTCAATCCGTGTGATTCGTCCGTACATATTTATTTACTTTAAAAAAGAAAAAGACATAAAATTCTTATTTGATGTACACAAAGTTACAATTATCTACTTATAACAAATTATAAGCAATGCATTCAGAGAGAATTCAAACAGGATTAGATTAATTATAATTTATTCAAACATGATTCTCAAAGTTTCTAAGTATCGCAGGTGGAGTTGTCTGCCTACTCTCATAGAGAGAAGGCGTCAATTTATGTCTGTATTTATGGATCTAACAAAAACTGCTCCAAATTAAAATTTATTCAAGCGACAAAATAACTCGTACCTTACTTAACTTTTTAGGTTCCGTCACTCGAATAGAGATAAGATTTCCAGCCTATAGTTGACACTGTAGGCTGGAAAATAACTAAGTTTCATTTCAATAACATCATGTTTTTCAGAAACTTGGTATTTGTATTATAATAACACGGTATGATGTATTTTGGCCTTGTCACACTTTATTTTAGTGTAATTTGGTAAACAACTTAAATGTGTGGAGCTCGAACCTGTGATAAGGAACGTGCCGTGCTTTATTCTGACCACTGACTAACTAACAAAGAGAATATCACGCACAATAGTCCATTGGAATGACTAAGTGGAGAAACTAAAACCCATAATTATGTTTCTAAATGTCTTGCCAAGCAGTATCGAACTCCCCAGTAACTCTAGATATCGGTATGCAGTTGCATCCAGCTATGATGGAAGCCAGAAGCCGTGAGTAAAAAAGACTAACATAACTAACGTCCTCCGTAGCGCAGCGGTCAACATGCCTGCCTGCGACGTGGAGGCCCCGGTTTCGATCCCCGGCCAGGTCATGATGGAAAACGATCTTTTCCTGATTGGCCTGGGTCTTGGATGTTTATCTATTATAATGTATCTATTATAAATAAGATATCGTCGAGTTAGTGTCCCATAATACAAGTCTCTAACTTACTTTGGGGCTAGTTCAATCTGTGTGATTTGTCCGTATATATTTATTTATTACATATTTATGCCAAGAGCCAAGATGTTCTCACTCCTGGGACACAGGCCTCCTCTCTATGAAAGGGAGCTGGCCTTCTACCACGCGGGCCCAATTGGGGTTGGTAGAAGTCACATGTCTTCAAAGTTTTTGCTTCTAAGACATGCCGGTTTCCTCACGAAGTTTTCCTTCACCGTTTTGAGAGCAGTGGTGATGAAATAATTTACACAAAGTAAAACACCTGACGGGATTCGAACGTACGACCAAACCTGTAAGCCGATACCACTAGACCACCGCTGCTCTCAAAAAGTCTTGGCAGATAACAATAAGAGAATTGTGTTGTAAGTTTCTTGTATTCACAAAGGTCACTCAGGCGTATTGAACTAAGTCTCCTAACAGAATCCTTCTTTCTTAAAGACAAAGAGATATTTTCTTCTTCAACATCCTTTTGACCGCAAAATAACAGCCACTAACAATACACAATCATCAACGTTATCAATAATAATAAAATAATGAATTTGTGATTGTCATCGTAAACAGAATATTCCGTTATTAGAAGGTTTTATCAAATCAATACCTACTTTTTGTATAATAAAGAGTGTAAAACAATAAAAGAGACGGTAGATTCTGTAAAATGTCACCATGAAAAGTGAGGTGAAGTGAACCTAGAATGAGCTGTCAATAGGACTTGTGTCCGGCTTTCGTTATAAAGAGTTACTTAACATGTTATCAAGTGAATGCCACCTTTAAAAATTCGCAAAGTTTATGTTTATTTCTTGTATTAAATTTCTTCGTTACATATTTATGTTGCTTCTATCATGTGAGCACAATGTGTAATTATAAAAAAATAATCTAAAGATAGAAAATAAATTAAGCCCACTGGCAGCTAAGAGATGACTAGTCTCCACTGACGGCCCCCGTTCACGAGCATGACGCGCGCATCAGCCCCACTTAGCTCAACCATTTTCAAGGGAACCAAATGACCCAACAACACGCGCCCCCATCAGCAAGAGCATTCAGCATTTGAGTGAGCATGACAAACTATCAACTGCCATGCTCGTAATATCAAACAAGTTATATATATAAACAAACCATAGTCCATGGTGCCTCACATTCACAAACATTAGGTTAAGGTTTTGAAGTCCATTTTTTTTCAGCCAAACTGTTTCATTTTATGTAAGTACATAGGTACTTACAAAGAATTTACAAATGATTTACAATAAAACTTTTGAATTTACTGAATTTCATCATTGCATCATTTTTAATGTACGGACGTGATAACTAGATTACCGTGCATTACAAATAATGCACCACGCAATCACGGTGACCGTTTATATAAAATACAATACAAGTATGGTATAAAAAATTATAAATTATGTACTGATAGTAGTTATTATACCTGAAGTTACCACGTTTATTCTGGTGAAAACGACCAAATATCTGGATTAGATTAACCAGGGCCAGTTATTGTTACCGCCACTACGCGAGGTACGTAGAGGCAAAGGCGGCCTTCAGGTCGGCCATCGACGCCGCTAAGGACACGGCGAGGGCCGAGCTGTTGGAGGGTCTCGACAACGACCCATTCGGGAGGCCATATAAGGCGGCGCGGAACAAACTGCGCCGCATTGGTCCCCCGGTTGCCGAGACCCTCGAACCAGCGCTCCTCGATGGGGTGGTGCGGTTTCTATTTCCGCGCAGGGACCCGCACTTCGCCCCACCAGTGATGGGCCCGCCAAGGGGCGCGGCTCTACCGGAGGAGTAAGCTCCTCCTCCTTCGGTTTCAGAGGAGTAATTTGGCGGGGCGACTCTTCGTCTTCGCGCCAAAAAGACGGCTCCCGGCTCGGACGGCGTTCCCGCTCGGGTGGTGGCCATCGCGGCCACCGAGATGGAGGGAAGGTTTCGGGACCTCTTCAGCGCGTGCTTCGCGTCGGGGAGGTTCCCGAAACCGTGGCGGGAAGGCCAACTGTGCCTCCTCCGGAAGGAAGGGCGGCCGGCGGACTCCCCCTCGGCTTACCGGCCCATCGTCTTGCTTGACGAGGCCAGTAAGATGTTCGAGGGGATTATCGCATTATCGCCGCCCACCTGAAGCGCCATCTGCGGAACGTCGGACCGGACCTGTCGGACGCCCAGTTCGGTTTTCGAGCTAGTCGTTCGACAGTGGACGCCATGGCCCGTCTAAAGGGCCAGGTGACAGAGGCGTGGGGGATGGAGTGTTGGCTGTGTCATTCGACATTGCCAACGCCTTCAAATCCATCCCCCACTCCACCATCCTGGAGGCGCTCCGGTTTCACGGTGTGCCCCTGTATTTGCGGGGGCTCCCGGAGGGAGAACGCCACCGCTCTTCGGGCGCCCCAAAGGGCCATCGCCCAGCGGGCAGCGCGGGCCTACCGCACGGTGGGCTTCGCAGCGGCGTGCGCTCTGGCGGGCACCCCGCCTTGGGAGCTGGAGGCGTGGGTGCTCGCCAGAGTGTACGAGTGGACGTCGGGGTGCAGGGCGTTGGGCGAGCGTCCGACCTCAGAAGTGAGGGAGGCCGCCCGGCGGGAGGCGAGGGACGCCATCGTCTAACATTGGACGCAGGACCTCGCCTTCGTCGTCTTCGGCCGACATATCGCCGGTGAGGGGCTGGTAGCCAAAGCTCCGCTTTTTCCCAGTCTTTTTCCCAGGAGTGCCGCCAGGGGGGTTTCACTTAGAACATCAGCAACTGAAGCAAAGTGACTAATGACATCTTTGAACGTGAACAGCATACCTAAACATTGGTACCCATGGCATGCCGATAGGTGCCGCTATAATAAAATTTAACTTTTCTAACTAGACTGTCGATAAAGCAGTGCACTTTGGTTTGTGGTCACAGCTTGCAAGTGTTTGTTTGTTTCGTATTCATTTTGCTCATGTTTCTTGGTTTTGAGAAGATTTCTGTGTTATTGACGTCGAGTTGAGATCTCTTGGGACCTCCTCTGTCCTGATAATCATTCTTACCCGGAAACCAGTTCAGTCTTCGCAGTATTGTACCTGTACGCTGTGAATTGTGATTCCATAAGAAATTGTGAAATACAATCTTATAATTGCGAAAAGACGCTTGTGTTCTGTATGTGTGTCTTTTAAAAGAGAGAAATGCCGCATCACTGTGCTCTTGGATGTAAGAACATAAGACAAGTTTAAAAGTAATAAATAAATATTTTGTTATTATATTTTATTAAGTGGTTTTATTTCTATTATATTCATTAGATTAATGTTACTTCCGCTAAAAGCTATTTTGTTTCAATGATTTATAATCTCTGTAACTTGCTGAAACAAAATAGCTTTTAAGGAAGTAACATTAATAACCTCTAATCAATATTACTACACAATATACGTGTCTATAGCTATGGTATGCGTAGGTATATATATTGACGTTAATGTACGTTCAGAAAACCAGGGGCCGCTTTCAAACGATAGCACAAAATTCCCTCGAGAGGGCTCTCTTTTACCCTATTATTATTATACTAGGTTTTATTATTATTATACTACTATTATTATTATTATAGTAAGTATACTCTTTGAGTGCCGCTGTGGCTTTAGTGGGTATTCCCAGAAAAAAAAATGGCCTGTTGTTAGTTTTTGCACAGATTTGCTTATAGAAGAATAATTTGTTAGCGAACTGTTAAAAGTAATTTGAATTTGCAGCCTTCTTGGTAGTTTGTATTCTTTTTTGTTATGATGTTATCTGTGGTGCTTACTCTCACATACTTCCCCTTTTGTTTTTATCCATCACGCAACCACGCTCTGCTAATATATTACTTTATTCTAAATCCATAATATATTTTATTTCAACAGGTTATGGGCCCAGACGCCCGATTAATTTAGAATAGGGAAAAGTATTAAGCTTATAAGCAAGCTTAGATTCGAAATCTCATTTTCTTTGGTTTTCATCCGTCATGGCGTCAAATTTGAACATGACTCAAATTGAAAAATTAAAAGGACGTGATAATTACGCTACTTGGAGCTTCGCCGTGCGTAGTTATCTCGAACACGAGGAATTATGGAAATGTGTGGATGACAGTGAAAAATTTAGCAAATCCGAAGACACCAAGGCCAAAAGTAAAATAGTCTTGCTTGTACACCCGATAAACTACGTCCACATTCAGGATGCAAAAACGGCCAAGGAGGTATGGCAAAATTTACAAAAGGCTTTTCAAGACAGTGGTTTGTCAAGGAAAGTAGGATTGCTAAAAGACTTAATAAATACAACCTTAGAAAACAGCGAGAATGTCGAAGCTTTTGTGAGTCGAATTATGTCCGCAGCCCATAAGTTAAGAAACATACAGTTTCATGTGGACGACGAATGGCTAGGAACTTTAATGTTAGCTGGTTTGCCGAATAATTAGAAACCGATGATAATGGGGCTGGAGAGTTCAGGTGTAAAGATCAGTGCTGATTTGATTAAAACCAAATTGTTGCAAGAGGTGAAATCAACAGATAGTGCAGACACTGCCGCACTTTACACAAAGGTTAAGGTCAAGACTCCGTTTAGTCTTAAGAAGGGACCTAGATGTTTTAACTACAACCGTTTTGGCCACATAGGCAAAAATTGCATGTTAAAGAAAAAGGAACAAAACAAAAGTAAAGATTCTGGTTATGTAGCAGTGTTTTCTGCCACAACTAAGAATGATGACGGGTGGTATATTGACTCTGGAGCATGTTTGCACATGACAATGCGACAAGACTGGCTTTATGAGGAGATACCCCCCCCCCCCCTGCAGTAAATAGCATAAAAATTGCAAATAATAAAATGCTATCAGTAAAAAGTTGTGGAAAAATTGACTTAAATATATGGAGAAATGGTAAAAAGCAAACCATACAAGTCAAGAATGTACTGTATGTGCCAGATCTGGCAACTAATCTCTTGTCTGTAAGTCAGATGATTAAGAATGGATGCAGCGTACAGTTTAAGGATAACTGCTGTAAAATTTACAATAGAATGAATATTGAAATTGCTGAAGCAAGTCTTATCAGGTCTTATCATGTGGAAACTAAAGTGTTGATAAAGGGCGAAGAATTGAAATCTGAAGACAGCACAGTATTCTTGGGTATAACTCTGGATGCTAAGCTTCAATGGGGTCCACATATAGAAAAATTGTCAAAAAAACTAAGTTCTGCTGCATACGCAGTTAGAACAATTCGTAATTTGACTGATGTTGAGACGGCCCGTTTAGTGTACTTTGGCTATTTCCATAGCGTAATGTCGTACGGCATTCTGTTATGGGGAAATGCCGCCGATATTCAAACAATATTTGTTTTGCAGAAACGAGCTGTTCGTGCAATTTATAAATTAAGTCCGAGACACTCTCTCAGAGAAAAATTTAAAGAGATTAATGTACTGACCGTGCCGTCTCAATATATTTATGAAAATCTTTTGTATGCTCATAAACATATAAAATTGTTTAAAAAATACAGTGATGTCCATAATATAAATACTAGGAACAGGCACAAATTTATTGTACCTACAACAAGGCTCAAGAAAATAGGTGGCTCTTTCAGATGCCAATGTATACATTTTTACAATGGACTTCCAGAGGTGGTTCAAGATCTGAGCCTGAATAAATTCAAATCCTTCATTAAACGTAAGTTGTGTCAGAAAGCATTTTATAGTGTTAAGGATTATATTGAGGACAAAAAGGCTTGGGCTTGAGCTGCGTCCGATTTCTATACACTGATTGTTCTTTGATTTTTCCTCTTGTACTTTTAATATGTAATTGTTTGTTATTAATTCAAAGCCTGTATTAAACACTATGTAGCTAAGCATATTGTACGTTACGGAATTGCATCGCTGACAGAGGTGTTCGGCACTTGTACAGCTACACAGGAGCTAACTTAGTATTTGGGAACACTGTTGGACCTGCTGAACCTTGAACAAAACTATCTTAGCATTGTGTAGATTCAATTTCTTAGTATTGTATAATTGCATGGCAAACGTGTGAGCACAATGTACGAATGTGCTGTAAGGCATTTTTTTGTTGGGTTAGTCTTTTTTATTGACTTGATTGTGCTCTGGCTGTTGAGAGTATGTCATGCTCACTGAAATGTCTCGCTGGTGGTGGCGTGTGTGTTGGGTCATTAGGTTCCCTTCAATATGGTTGAGCTGAATGATGCTGATCCATACGTACGTCATGTTCGTGAACGGACGCCGTCAGAGGGGGCCGGTCATCTCTTAGCTGCCACGGCGTATTTTAATTTCATATTTCTGCATCGTTCTCACACGGTTGATTTGAATATGAATTATGTAATCAACTATTTGTAACAATAGCTAGAAAATTTAAAAGAGTGTCCATGGAGTTTCTTGCCCGTTCTTCTCCATAGGTACCTACTCTTTGGAATGGGCGACTAGCTTCATCTTATTGGCTGACCGACCTTCTGACAATTCAAAAGTGCCTGTAACTGGTTTATTTGAAATAAATGATTTGATTTGAATCAATCAAGGCGCTTTACTTTGTGTAAATTATTTCATCACCACTTTTTTTTTTCGGGGTGGAAATCCTCATAGGATGTCCGCCGCCCTGGGTTGGGCGACGGGGTCTGTCAGACTTTTACTGACTAAAACCACCCCGGTGTCTCTTCTATCACGAGCAAACGCGTGAGGCCGCGGGAGTCTAAATTCTTCCACGGCCCCACACTCTCGTGCTGGCCCGGTCTGTCCGGGCCCCGTCTCCTGCACGGGGTAGTGGGGTGTTAAACTACCCCGTGCATCGCCTCAGGGGCGTGCGTCGACACTCGCGCGCGCCTCCGCCTCGGGGTCCATCGAATAGGGGGGCGGGGACTTCCCCATGTCCCTCGCCCCTGGACCCATTCATGGGGGGCGGAAGAGGGCGTTGTCCGCCCTTCTTCGGCGCCCGGTGCGTCTTCTGCGGCCCGGGAAGGGAGTTGAGATCTCTCTCTCCCGTTCCGCAGCTTCCTTCTGCGACATCACGTCCTCGCAGAAGGACACCACCGCGTCCCACGACTCTGCGCTGCCGGCCATCCTCCGCACTACTGTCGGCAGCGTCAGGTCGCTTCCTACTTCATTTGTGAGGACACGGCGCTGCTCCTCCCAAGCTAAACACTCGGAGAGCGTGTGCTGCGCCGTGTCCTCCCCGCATTGGACGCAGTGGTGGCACCGAGCGTCCGGCTCCCTGCCTAGGCGACACAGGTACTTGCCGAAGCAGCCGTGCCCCGACAGCACCTGCGTCACCCTGAACGACAGGGAGCCGTGCCTTCTCCCGAGCCAGTCGTCGAGTACTGGCCGGATCGCCTCGACGGTAGCGAGGCCGGCGGCAGGGCGCATAAGCCTTTGCCGCCAGTCCGCCACCAGGACCTGATGGAGCTCCTCTCGGCGCAGCTCGATCTGCCGCTGCGCCGGACTGGAGCCCCGTGTCCGCTCTTCCTCGCGCCATCGGTACAATGACGCGAGTACTTTCGCCTCTAGGTCCCAGGGCGGGGATCCGGCCAGGACGCAAGCCGCCTCGTAGGAAATCGTGCGGTACCCGCGGACGACCCTGACGGCCATCGCCCTCTGCGGCTTGCGCAGAATGGCGAGTGTTCCGGCCGTCAGGTCCATCGCCCACACAGGGGCCCCATACAGGGCCATGGACCGCACGATTCCCACGTATAACCGCCTACAGGCGGCGCTCGGGCCCCCCATGTTGGGAAGCAACGTTGACAGCGCGCCTGCTGCACCCATCAGCTTGGGCGCCAGCCGCCGGAAGTGGGGTCCGAATTCCCATCGGCTGTCGAGCACCAATCCCAGATACTTCATGGTGGACTCGACAGCTATCCGGGCACCACTGACCACGATATGTGATCCCGGCGCCGGCGCACGCCGGGGGCCATGGAAAACCATGACCTCCGACTTGTCAAGGGCCACCTCCAGGCCCAGGCGCCGGATGCGGGTCACCACCTGTGACACCGCAGCCGTGGCTATCAACGTCGCTTCCCTGTGCGAGCTCCCCCGGGCAGTGACAAGCGTGTCGTCCGCATAACACGTCAAGTCGGCGCCCGACGGAAGCTCGCCTCTCAGCACCCAGTCGTAGCCGATGTTCCACAGGAGCGGTCCCAAGACCGATCCCTGTGGAACACCGCACGACATTTGGTGCCGACCGGCACCGTCACGTCCCCGATAGATGACGCATCTATCCTCCAGATAAGCCCCTACTATGCGGCGGAGGTAGGGAGGCACCCGATGGTATTTCAGGGCCTCCCTAATACAGCTCCAGGGTAGGGTGTTGAAGGCGTTGGAAATGTCTAAAGACACCGCCAACACCACCCCACCCCGGGATACCGTATCCTCCGCCAGGGCTCTCACGCGCATGATTGCGTCTATGGTGGAGCGCCCCCGACGAAAACCGAACTGGTTGTCGTCCAGGTTCGGCCCGTCTCCGCACAAGTGGCCGACGAGGCGATCTGCGATTATACGCTCAAAAAGTTTGCCCGCCTCGTCGAGCAGCACTATGGGCCGATACGCGGACGGCGAGTCCGCGGGGCGCCCCTCCTTCCTGAGCAGGACCAGCTTCCCCTCCTTCCACACACTGGGAAACTGACCCTGCCCGAAGCATGCCGTGAAGAGCCCCCTCAGCTGGGGCTCTAGCTCCTTCAGAGCCAGGACGAGAGCTCGGCCAGGAACTCCGTCGGGTCCGGGCGCTTTATTCTTGGCCCGGAGCCGCGACACGGCCGCTCCCGTCTCTGCTTGCGTCACCTCGGGGACATCGGTGCCCTCCTCTTCTGGAGAGTCTGTGGCTGAGGGTGAAACCATTGCCGGGGGAACATGTCCCGCCCGCTCAGGGAAGAGGGTAAATACTACCGCCTCCAGCAGCTGGGGTTGCATACTTTGCACCAGTGGGGGCGTCCAGGGACGCAACTTGCCCCGTACCCAACGGTAGGGGCGCCCCCACGGGTCCCGATCTAGGGACCCCAACAGCTCTTCCCTGGCCCGCGACTTAGAGTCGCCAATGGCCAGCCACAGACTCTCCTGGGCCGCGCGGTACACCCCATACCGCGCGGCTTCCTCGACGGGATCCCGTCGACGTCGTCTCCGGTAGCGCGTGTACTGGCGGCGAGCCGCGACGCACTCGACGCGCAACCGCGCAATGTCGTCGTTCCACCAGTACACGTTGCGCCTTGCGGACTGTTGGCGGACGCGGGGCATGGACGCGTCGCAGATCTGCGTCATCGCCCCGCGAAACCGCAGCGCCTCCGCTTCGACGTCGACGGGGCCGTCCGTCGCCGACTCCCAAATCCAGGACTGGACTATGGCAGCTTCCTCGAGAAGTTCCCTGTCGAGGCGCTTAAGCGCCCAGCGCGGGCCGTCGTTAATCGGGGCTCCTGGATGGCGGCCGCTCGCGGTCTGGGTGGAGACGTCGAACCGGATATACCGATGGTCCGACAGCGTCTCCACCTCCACGGCGACACGCCAGTCATGGACACGGCTGGCGACAGAGGGGCTAGCGAAAGTGACGTCTACTATTGACCCGCCCCGCTGCCGCACGCACGTGTATACCGAGCCCTGATTCAGGACGACCAGACCGGTCGTCACTACCCACTCCGCTAACACCTCGCCCCGAGGGTCAGTGACCGGAGATCCCCACGCCGATGACTTGGCGTTGAGATCCCCGAGCACCAGAACGGGACGAGGGTGATAGCGGCCTACGACGGCGCCCAACTCGACAAGGAACTCCTCGAAGTCGGCGAGACTCTTGTTGGGGGAGAAATACGCCCCCACGATGACGATGCCGCCCGAGACCGCAGCTACCCAACCGCGGCCCCGAGACGGGTCGATCAGAGTCCCGCCAATAATGGCCACCGAACCGTCAACGCATCCCAGCCAGTCGTCACGGGCGGGGATAAAATACGGCTCAGCGACCACAGCTACTTGAATCGACCACTGCGCCATGCTCTGGAATAAAAGATCCTGAGCTCTGGCGCAGTGATTGATGTTGCCCTGGAGGAAACGGAGTTGTGCCATTATTGACACTCCATTCCCTCAGCAACGGTCCTGGGCCGGGAGTCGGACGCGGAGCTGTTAGCCTGCGGGGGAGGCGAGATTTCCCCGGCAGGCTTAGAGCTCCTCTTCTTTTTCTTTGTGGCCTTCTTGCTGGCAGGCGTGCCACAGGCCCCTCCGCCCACTCTGTGTCCCGCCGGCTTCCCTGCAGCCGAACACAAGCTGCAGTTGAGCGCAGCGGAACACTGGGCCGCCTTGTGACCGGGCTGACCGCAGCGATAGCAAAGATCGCTACGGTCAACCTCAGCGGCGTACTTGGCCCGGACGTGCCCCTTCTCCAGGCACCGGAAGCACCGCAAAGCCCGGGGCTGCAGGAGTTTAACCCTCGCTGCAACCCAGCCTACCAACAATCTGCCACTTGTGGCGATTTTATTCGCCGACGCCACAGGGCACCGAACCCAGACAGCGCCGAGTCCGGTGGCGTCGGTGCGAATATCGCCGGCCCGCACCTTGTCCGGCGGACACTCTCCGCTTCGGGCAACGGCCGCCACTACCTCTTCAGGAGTCACGGACTCGTCCAGACCAGCAATCCGCACCTCTGCGGTTTTCACTGGTCTGGAGATCCGGACGTCCTCAGGGTTGAGGACCTCCCTCAGCTTGGCGGCCAGAGTGTCCGCCTTCTCGGCATTGCCGCTCGCAGCACCAGCCACCTCAAACAGCGTCGCACCCGTGACAGCATGTTTGATAGTGACGGACTGAAGGCCAAGATCTGACAACTTGATCTTGGCCTTGGCCTCAGCAAGGACCGAGCCGTACGTCACGCCGCGCTCCGTAGCGCCACGCTGAAGCGTTAACGTTACAGCCTCGGAACGCGGCGCACGCACAGCTGGTCCCTTGCGACCGCCTTTGCCAGTCCGCCGCGCAGCCTCCGGAGCCGCCTTTGCGATTTGACCGGAGGCACGCGCTGGTGCTGCTGAGGCCGCCTTGGCGGCCTTAGCGGCTTTGCGGGCCTTCTTGCGACCCACGACTGTCGCCCAGGTCTCACCCTTAGACCCGGCCGTCGTGGGCTTATCGATCGCTGGAGCTCGCTGAGGAGCAGTTCCCGGCGTCTCCTCAGCCCTTCGCCGTTTGTCGGCCGCTAGGGGCGGGCGGAGGTTTTCCTCAGGGAGGCGCCGAGAAAGCGCCTCAAGTTGGGCTTTGACCATGCTCCCGCACTGGACCATGCACATACGGACGATGCGCTCAAGGCACGATGCGCTCAACTCATCGCCCGCAAGTGCCGGTCTTGGTGCGGGGGCCGGGGCCACTTCGGAAGCGGCATCGGCGGGCGTGTGTCGCTGCTGCTGCTCGCTCAGCGCAGTGACTTGTCGCCGGAGGTCCTCTAGATCATTCCGGAGGCGGCTGTTCTCCTCCTGCAACTTCACGACCTCGTCTGAGGCCGTCGTGTTAAGCAGGGTGCCAACCGCCTCCTTGATGTCCGCGGCAGCCTCTTTGAGACCGCGAATGAAGGTGCTCTTCAGGTTGCCAGATTTTGTGGCAACCTTCAGCACCAAATCCACCCCGTCTAAGGCAAGCTGGCTTAGGGCCACCGCCGACGGTTGCCCCCCTTCCGCCGATAGAGCAGCGCGTCGCTCTCGAGCGCGTCGGGCCATTTCCGACACTTCGTCGGCCGCGACGGCTTTGCGCTGCTCCCTCCTGGCGGCATTGACCTCCGCCTTCGAGCTCCCTAACGAGGTGCCACTCTCGCCACCAGGGTCCTCCGAAGTGACCCCCATGTCACTTTCTGCCTCGCCGGCCGCCGGGGCACGCACAAACCCACCCTGTGCGTCCCTCCGCGGCCGCGAAGCAGTCACCCCTCTCGAATTTTGCCGACCTCTCCTCACGGTCGGCAGCTTCGGGGCCGGCAGGCCTTCCTCTTCCGAGGTCAGCTCCGCTGACACACCTCCCTTCTGAGCAGAGACGCGTGGGCGCTTCCTCACGGAAGCCGGTCTACGCGACCCTTCGTCCACATCCACTACATCGCATTCGCCAGTAACATTAACGGCAGCAGGGGCCTGGTCGCCTACCCCTGCGCGTTCTTCGGTAACTAATTTGACATTCGCAGGCCCGGATACCTGCGAACGCCGGGCGTCAGCCGGATCGCAAGACAAAACCTCAATCACATTATCCGACATTTCCATTTTACGATAAATGGGTGATACGCACATCGCTTCCCCAAGGCGATGCGGCCGCTCTTTTTGGGAGGGTATTAATCCTCCCGAGGCCCGCGGATCCCTCTGGTGCAGGATATACCGCCCGCTGCTCGGTATCTAAAACTAACTTACTACTAATATTATTATAAATATTTTTGAATTTTTATGAATTTTTAAATTTTGTATTTTGTTTTGTTTATTTTATATATTTTCTCTTTAGTTTTTTAATATTTTTTGTATTTTCTCTTTGATTTTATATATTTTTTCCCACTTATTTAAGACTAAACCAAACCTATATGTAGCCTAAAACTAAATCTAACCTACCCTAACCTACCCACCACCCGGCACCGTGGCTCTAGACCTCCAATGGCCACTGGTGCTCGTAGACCGCAGGTTGAGGAGAAACCCACGGTCTTCTCCGTCTCGGTCACGTGACGTGACCCCTAGACCGCGGACTGTCAAAACGGCCCGCGGTCTACACCACCTCGCTCCCTATTCGTGCAGTCTGCTGCAAAGCTGCAGAGCGCAGATAAGGATCCCTCGGGAGCGACTCCTCCGCTCCGGCAGAAATTCGCCGTCGACAGCAATCTCCTCCTGCACAATAGTCACGAAGAGATTGCTGCCCACGCCCAGGGTGCACCGGCCCAGCGTCTGCTCGTCCTCGGGTCTCAAAACCAGAGGACCAGCAGGCACTGAGCACTCGGGGAGGTTTTCTGCCACGCACCCCATTTCTGTACTACCTACCTTTAGTAAAATTTTTGAGAAATTAATTTTAAACCAAATGCTAATTTTATTTAATAAACATAAATTATTACATAGCAAACAGTTCGGTTTTACAAGGGGTCGTTCAACTACTGATGCCGGTGTTGAACTTCTAGGACATATATATAATGCATGGGAGGATAAATGCGATGCCTTGGGCATCTTGTGTGATTTGTCCAAGGCATTCGATTGCGTTCTTCACGATACGTTAATCAGGAAACTCCGCCACTACGGGATCCGGAACTCTGCACTGGATCTTATTACATCTTACTTGAGTGGTAGGATTCAAAGCGTTGACGTTAATGGAAAAAGATCTTCCGGATCTTTAGTAACAATGGGAGTCCCACAGGGGTCAATTCTTGGTCCTTTTTTGTTTCTTATTTACATCAATGACCTGCCGTACCTAATAAAGGATAACCACGATATAGTGTTGTTTGCAGATGACACTTCACTTTTATTTAAACTGAAACGTCAGCAGCAGGTTACTGATGATGTAAATAGCGCGATCTCCAAAGTAGTCCATTGGTTTAATGTTAATAATTTACTCTTAAACGAGAAAAAAACCAAATGCATTAAGTTTACTCTACCTCACGTGAGGCAGGTGGAAACTAAAGTATTGATAAGGGGCGAAGAATTGAAATCTGACGACAGCACAGTGTTCTTGGGTATAACTCTGGATGCTAAGCTTCAATGGGGTTCACATATAGAAAAATTGTCGAAAAAGCTAAGTTCTACTGCATACGCAGTTAGAACAATTCGTAATTTGACTGATGTTGAGACGGCCCGTTTAGTGTACTTTGGCTATTTCCACAGCGTAATGTCGTACGGCATTCTGTTGTGGGGAAATGCCGCCGATATTCAAACAATATTTGTTTTGCAAAAACGAGCTGTTCGTGCAATTTATAAATTAAGTCCGAGACACTCTCTCAGAGAAAAATTTAAAGAGCTTAATGTACTGACCGTGCCGTCTCAATATATTTATGAAAATCTTTTGTATGCTCATAAAAATATAAAATTGTTTAAAAAATACAGTGATGTCCATGATATAAATACTAGGAACAGGCACAAATTTATTGTACCTACAACAAGGCTCAAGAAAATAGGTGGCTCTTTCAGATGCCAATGTATACATTTTTACAATGGACTTCCAGAGGTGGTTCAAGATCTGAGCCTGAATAAATTCAAATCCTTCATTAAACGTAAGTTGTGTCAGAAAGCATTTTATAGTGTGAAGGATTATATTGAGGACAAAAAGGCTTGGGCTTGAGCTGCGTCCGATTTCTACACAATGATTGATCTTTGATTTTTCCTCTTGTAGTTTTAATATGTAATTGTTTATGTTATTTATTCAAAGCCTGTATTACACACTATGTAGCCAAGCATATTGTACGTTACGGAATTGTATCGCTGACAGAGGTGTTCGGCACTTGTACAGTCAAGACCAAAAGTCGAGTTACAATCTCACAAAACTATGGCCAAGCAATACTAGTTGTAGTTACGACCTTCTTCTATAATAAAGTTTGATACACACTTATACAACTTGCTGCCCGCTTATGATTGTTTGGTACTACTTACTAATTTCAACGCTCACAGTAAGTGTTTAAATAGCCTAGTGGTTCTCGTCTTGATTGGCGTTCAAGGTGGTTCGAGTTCAAATCTAATAACTTACAAAATATTTTTGAAATGTTTATTGGTGAGTTATGAATGCTGACAACAAAAATATGTAAAAATACCGATCCGCAACTTAACGATGATACTTTATTTTAAGATTTTTTCTATATTATAGTCATTATAAAAAGATGACGGTAGATTTGAAACAAACTGAACAAAAAATATTCCACTACCTACAATAACTATTATTAACTACAATAACTCAAATAATATTACTTAGCTGTTGTTGGTTGGTGAACATATAGTTACCAAGTTCGTGTTATTAGTTTTACTTTTTTAATCAATATGAAAGCGGCTTTTGTGTAAGTTGTTTTTATTATTATTTGGGTAAGGTGCAAACCACCTCTTGTTGAAAGTGTGTAATAAATTTGTTATTGTTTTAGAGAACTACTGTAAGCCAAAGTCAAGAGGTTGGAGGACGAAGGTGGCTTATGTGTCGAGACAAGTGGAACGAAACAACAATATTTACCGTTGAATAAACCTTTGAATCTAGCGAAGAAGAGAGGTTGCATTTGTGGTTTAAAAATAAACTGGCGATACTGGTGGAGACTTATCGAGCTAAACAAAAAAAAACAATTTATAACAATCACAGTGCAGGAATGTCCTACAAAGTGTTTTAAATATATGTCATTATATATGGTAATAACGGACTCTAAACCAACTCGTAAAGTAATTTAGCTAAGTGACAGTAATATGTTCGGTTGGCTTAATGGCTAACAGAAGTCGCCTTTTGCAATTTCAATACAAATTACTTTTGGTAAATTATAAAAACAATAATTTCGGAATTCGATAAGAAATAAGTTCGTTTACTTTTGAACTAAGAAAGCGCTTGAAGATTATAATCTCATGCCTTCAAACTCCGAAAAAAGGCACTGCAGGATGGCATGCTATACACGCAAAAAAATTGTAAATGTAATAAGCACTGTTTTGTGTTCTAAGTATAGATTATTTTATGATTGTAATAATATTCAGGTTAAGCTTCAATCCTCTTTTCTTTAAGAAAATGAATAATTAAGCTATAACCTCTTTAATGATAACATGTAATACTATAACTTTCATATCTAAAAACCAAAAATGATTTTTATATTTTTTACCATAATAATATCATAAGTTTGTCAAGGATTACTTTTATATGTATAAAATATTACAATGCTGCCATTTCAACGTTTGTTTCATTTATTAGTATAAGTATATCTATACCGAATAATATATAACTTTATAATATATTGCATTATATTATTTATTATATTACATCTATAGTAAACTAAAACATATAATAAAAACCTATTTTGGTATAAATATTCAGTAAATTTTCCTATTCGTTTAAATATTATTTGCAAACATTTTTATTTTAAAATACAAATCAGTTATCATAATTTTAAATTATATGAAACAACAAAAAGATTTGCCGTTAGTAAGGATCGAACCCACAATCGCTCGCTTATGATAGACCATTGTTAAGTGCGGCCGCTAACTTAACTTCAAATGAAGTAACGAAATTTTGCATTACTTTAAAGAAAGATGAAGACTGCGATAATAAAAATAATGCGTTAGTGTGCGTGGCCGGTTTAGCGCAGGCGACAGTAGTCTTTAAGGTGGGAATGGACTTCTACAGCTGATTGTACAGCTACACAGGAGCTAAACTTTCCACAGATTCGGGAACACTGTTGGAGCTGCTGAACCTTGGACAAAACTATCTTAGCATTGTGTAGATTCAATTTCTTAGTATTGTATAATTGCATGGCAAACGTGTGAGCACAATGTACGAATGTGCTGTAAGGCATTTATTTGTTGGGTTAGTCTTTTTTATTGACTTAATTCTGCTCTGGCTGTTGAGAGTATGTCATGCTCACTCAAATGTCTCGCTGATGGTGGCGTGTGTTTTGGGTCATTGGGTTCCCTTCAATATGGTTGAGCAGAATGATGCTGATCCATACGTCATGTTCGTGAACGGACGCCGTCAGAGGGGACTGGTCATCTCTTAGCTGCCACGGCGTATTTTAATTTCTGAATTGATTTTTGTGTGTTTTCCATAATGGACGCTCTCGGCGCACAATATATTTCTGCATCGTTCTCACGCGGTTGATTTCAACATGAATGATGTAATCAAAAATTTGTAACAATAGCTTAAAAATTTAAAGGAGTGTCCATGGAGTTTCTTGCCCGTTCTTCTCCATAGGTACCTACTCTTTGGAATGGGCGACTAGCTTCATCTTATTGACTGACCGACCTTCTGACAATTCAAAAGTGCCTGTAACTGGTTTATTTGAAATAAATGATTTGATTTGATATGAAATAATGATATGGGATTACAGATAGAAAGATCAGAAAATCAACTGTTTATTCATCAGAAGAATATGAATAATGAAAATTGTGTCCCAATTACTATAGGTATAGTAAGCACATCAGACATAATGTTTGCCGTCAGCTTTGTAAGTCGCTTTATAAACTGTTACGATAATATTCACTGGGCAGTTGTTAAGAAGATACTAAAATATTTAAAAGAAACTAAAGAATATGGAATATGTTATTCTAAAGTTCAGAGTAATATAGTAGAAGGATTTAGCGACTCTGACCATGCTTCAGACAGTGACACAAGAAGATTTACTTCTGGCTATGTTTTTATGAAAAATGGTGTAGCCATCACTTGGGTCAGCCAGCATCAGAAGTGTATAGCATTGTCTACAACAGAGGCTGAATTTATAGCTGCATGTCATGCCACAGAGGAAACATTGTGGATTAAAAGTCTGTTACTTGATATTAATCCATATAATCAAGATACTGTTTGTTTGTGTGTGGACAATCAAAGTGCATCAGTGATTAAAAATGTAGACTTTCATAAGAGATGTAATCACATTGATATAAAATATGTGTGTACAGCTGAACAGTGTGCTGATATATTTACGAAAGCTCTTCAAGTTAGTTTTCAATACTTGAGAAAGAAAATGGGTATAAAATTTAAAAAAGCATTATTTTAAACAAAGATGTTTGTTATCGTTTATAGCGTTTAAAGTAGAATTGTGCATTTAGATATTTTATTTGTTGTGTATTGTATAGCTGAGAGTTAAAGTTAGAAGAAGGCTTCAATTTGGTGGGTGTGTTAAAAGTAATTTGAATTTGCAGCCTTCTTGGTAGTTTGTATTCTTTGTCGTTATGATGTTATCTGTGGTGCTTACTCTCACATACTTCCCCTTTTGTTTTTATCATCACGCAACCACGCTCTGCTAATATATTACTTTATTCTAAATCCATAATATATTTTATTTCAACACGAACATTTACTACACTATCATACCTTTAGCAAGGTACCGCACCTAAAAGATAAGATACTGATTGTGTGGAACAATATGCAAAAACCGTCGTGAACTGCCACGAGAAGCGTTTAGAAAAAGGCCAAATTTCGGTGCAGCACAAAAACTTTGCAACCAACCTAAAATGGCATGATAAACCGGATGTGCTTATGTTGTCGACGTGTCACGACCACGAAATGCGAATGTCAACTGGTTTTCGAAGAATTTTGAAGCCTACTACGTTGCTGACCTACAATGAAGGAAAGAAAGGCATAGACTTAACTGGTCAGCTAGCAAGTTACAACCGAAGAAGACTTCACAAGTTACAAATGCAAGTCACAGTGCATTCCATGTAAAAAAAAACATTTTTCTTACAATGCTATAACGAATCTCGCTAATTTCCAGTGGACTTTATTCAAATAATAATGCTTTCCAATAACCCAGTTCATGTTACCGACCAATAAAAAAAATCGCGGGATATTGGTATTTTATTATTTCCTGTGAATTGGAAATAATAAAAGACCAATGTCCCTGCACTCTACTCAAACTCTGCAAAATATTAGAGACGCAGCTCTCACGTCCAGTCTACAAAACCCCATTTAAAAAGAATAGGCTCGTGCATTATCGATAAACCATGGACGACACAGCAGCAGGCAAAAATGCATTATGTATATATAATGCACGGACAGGCAACGTGTTAAGCAATAACAGTCTACATATATTTTTTATTTAGGAATTAATTTTTTCGTACCTACAATAACAGTCAATTTTTTTCAAGAAATTAATTGCCCGTATATTTCATTTAAAATTATACTTGGACGCAACGGAAATTAAGTTCAATTCCTTTTGGAGGTTAATCAGAACATGAACTTCATGCAGTATAAGGGGAACTTTGATGCAAAAGTATAGGAGCTGAGATCTACAACAGCGTTGTTGAAAAGAGGTTTCTTGTAGCTTGTGGATTGTTGCAGCTCAGCAAATAACGAGCGGTAACATCCCTCTTTAAATTTTTCCTTATTTCTGTAGTGCATCCAATATCATCAGTGCATCAACGGTTAAGGGCTCAAAACGCACACCAACCCCTGTTTTATTACTTCGGAGATTCATCGAACTCAACACTGCTTGCGGTAGCTCTACCACTTCTAATTGATCCCATCGAAGAGCGGCTCTGTCAATATTCTTGATCACCTATTGCACCGTTTATACAGCTCTCCCTTTAGCAATGGAGCTGATACTCCTTTTTTTTTTGTTCTGGATGTGAAATCATCAAATGACCTCTCCCGCACTTGGCGGAACGGGATGACAAATCAGACTTTTACTTACTATAACCCACCCGTTCCTTCACTTGCCTGAGCGCCAGGTTTCTTTTTTAACCAACCCGCAACCCTGACCCAAGGGGCATCGGTCTTCGTGGACCTCTCCACGATGTACTCACATCTCTTTGAGCCGTGTGTTAGGATAGCAGAGAGTGGGTAATTAAATAATATTCAAATGTAAGATTATAAGATGGTATATTATAGGGGAAAAAAGCATCATAAAGTAAAGCACAGACAGACAAGACTAAATATTTTATTTCAATTTAGGCTTGTCAGAAATTTATCAGAAAACTAGTTGTCCGTTCGCAAAGCTAGGTCATCAAGTAGAAGAACTGGACAAGAAACTTCTTGGAAAAAGTATTGACGTATTCTATCAATACATTTATTTCTTTGTCAATGTTATCTTTAAAATACACTAACTTCTATCTATTGAATAGCAGCCCAAGCACAAATCACAATAATATGTGAACCAATACACAAATGGAATGACATGAAGTACATTATATACACCTCGTCATATTAGAAACATTAATTATACATAAGTAGTACATAAGAAATCACCCATGAATTTAATTTGCCATTATTAAGTATTGAACCCACAATCGCACGCTTTTGATAGCACCATTGTTAAATGCGGCCGGTAACTTAACTTCAAATGAAGTAACGAAATTTTGCATTACTTTAAAGAAAAACGAAGACTGCGATAAAAAAAATAATGCGTTAGTGTGCGTGGCCGGTATAGCGCAGGCGACAGTAGTCTTTAAGGTGGAAAAGGACTTCTACAGCTGATAGTACCTGCACCCTAATAGTGATTTTATCTATTACTATCAATTTGGATCATTTTGAAGCATATAGCTAATCCATTACTTTCATATGTTCAAATGTAATGAAACTTAAAGCTACTGATAGCCTGTTAATCAATTATCCTGCTGTTGCGACCACACAGCAGATAAAAGAATATTCCGTGGATGCGACTAACTAAAATTCGCTCTTTTATGTAAAATATTAATGTAATTTTATGATCATTTTTATTAATATTTTATTTTGAATGACTTTTTGAATCATTATATAATAATACAAGTAAAATTGTCTAAATTGTTATGAGTTGCATTAATGTGTATTGTGTATGTAATGTGTTTATTAATATATTATTTCTATTATGAGGCATTGACACTTGAATTAAAATGATTTCATTTTATTTTATATTTTTATTTTTGCTTAGCTTTTTTTCGGTTTTTATTAGTATTATACAGGCTATATAGGCAGAGGGTTAGCTAAACGACTGGGATTTTTAGGTAGACCCATTCAGGAAAATAACCTGTTTAGTTCAAATATAAGGTTCAAATTTGTTTAGAAATTGGTACAGTGTTGACCAAAAGTTTATAGGTGATCTCACAAAGCAATATAGCTGGACGTTCAATTTGACTTTAACGTCGTTCATTCGTATTTCTTTTCGTCAATAAGTGATTGTATTTCATAATTTCAACATAAGATATGAGTCGAGATAACCTAGCGGTTGGGTGCGTGTAGATAGATGCGTGAATCAGTAAACCGTGTGTTCAAATCCCACACAGTACATAGAAATTTTGTAAACTTTTACTCGTTTGGAACAGAAATAAAATATTATTTGTCTTGTCGCTTTATCCACACGTTTCGTAAAATTAGATCAAAGAAAACCAAATTTTTGGCTGCCTGGAAGAGATCGCATTAGCGGCGCCCATTGTATGTTTTTTTTTTTTTTTGTGATGAATGTTTTTTGTTCTATGTTTGATTGGTGTACAATAAAGAATATATAAACAAATAAAATAAAGAATTTTAATTTCTGTAAGGTATACTTGAGTTATGGTATACAAACTAACTTAATCGGGATGATCTTTGTGGTTTGGTTGTAGTTATTGTTTAATATTCTTAATAGAACACAAACCTGATGAAACCGAACTGAATGTGAGTATAATATTTATGAATTGTAACTTAAACTTTTATTTGTAATTTTATCTTGTTAGAAATTAACGTATCCAGCATTAGCGCATTCCCCGAGTACTTATATTATTTACTAAATTATAGACCGTATCAGCTTCACACCATTTATTTTATAGTTCTATCATAACGACAGACAGCGCATCATGTGTTGGTTGCCAAGGTAGGTATACAACCTCCAACATATCTAAGATTATTTAATGCCATATCAAGAATCATCATCAATATAAATGAATTGAGTCCAAATACAAGGTAGCTGCAGTAAATCGTTTAGGAGTTCTCTGAACTGACCTTTGTCATCATCATCAGCTCCCTAATGACAGTCACCACCCATCTAGGTGTAAGTTTCTTGTCAATACAAATTATTCAAGCACAAACACAAGGTAGCTGCTGTGAATTGTTGAGGAGTTCCTTCGACTGTCTCCCGGCTCCATATTAGATCTACTCCAGACCTTTATTAAATTGTAGTGCTTTAAAACACATACTTATTGAAAATGCTAAGAAATGCACTAGTCGCCCCTGCAATTTTTGAAAGTTCCCCTTGTTTTCTCTGGTCTTCCACCATCAAACCCTGATATCCTTATCATGGGACCACCTTGGGAACGTCTTCTTTCCAACAGAAAAAGAATTATCCAAATCGGTTCATAAACGACGAAGTTATGCGCGACAAACATAAAAAAAGCATATATACGGTCGAATTGAGTAACCTCCTCCTTTTTGAAGTCGGTTAAAAACTATTATGTTCCGCACGGGATTATTTATATTTTAACTGGAATACTACCATATTTTCTGATGTATAAACATTCAAATTCAAATTTAGTCAAAAGGATTCATGCGAAGGATGAATGCAGAATACAAAAATACAGACTCTAAAAGAATTAGGATTACAAAGCTAGGAGCTAGGAGAATTAACTTTTATTACTCCACGCGCCACACATGCTACATTTACCCTTCTGATAAGTTGACACAAATAGAATTAGTTCAGGGCAATTATCCTAGTTACCGGGTGACCATTATTGTCATTATTGTTTCCGGTAAAAATCTATAGGGTTTGATGGTGCAAATGTGGGAGCACAGGAAGAAAATTGTATACAAAAATTAAAAATCCATTGCATGGAGGTGTGAAGAGCAGAGCCGGCAAGCAACTTTACGGTTCGGGGTTCCTACAACGCCCATTAATTTGGGAGAAGGGCAGGCCGTTTGTAGTAATCTGCAAAATCGCCCTGGTCTACCTTGACTGTAATTAGAAGTCGGATAGACAGTCGCCCCATGTAAAATGCTGATATTTAGCAGCATCCTTACGACAAAAAATCGGCCCTAACATAGTCGTAAAAAGGCTGCATACATCCATCCCATTCCATCCATCCAAGGAAGCAGAAAGTATTACAAAATTACTATAATTATTTCGTCGTAGATTAAAAACACGAATGCTCATTCTCATTTAGATGATTGTCTTATTTTCTCTTAACTACCTAACCGGATTACTTATCATATATGTCGTGATAACCTGTGTTGACATGACAAACAAGTAATACAGAAAATAATGATTTATCATCTGAAATAGCTGTCGAAACTTATCCGTGGAGTTCAAGGCTGTATCTATCTGGTTTAAGATTATATTGTTGTAAAATTCCAGGCCTTATCTCGAGTTAAACCGTAAATAAATATTATGAGAAGTTTTAATTCTGGCTTATTATCTAAGGATAGCTCATTATTTTTTTAAACTTTTTGATTTATTACCAACTATATATGTAGATAGGTGCACAGTGCACACGGCGACATATCAAGCGAGAGCATTTCCAATATAAGCTGACTTCCTATTATACGACAAACCCATACAATACTAGGTCAGCTAAAATTGGAAATGTATAACTAATTCAGATTTGGATTAATGAGAATGAAAATAATATCAGTTAGTTAGTATTAATATCAGATTATGAAGTGCATTTTACCTCACATACCATTAATTTATTTCTTTCTGACTTAATACACCTGGAATTAAATACCTACCAACCGATTTCAAGATTATCAGTTTTGAAGTGATAAATTAGAAGAATCATCATTTCTATGCCCGGTCTGCGATCAAACTCAAAAATACCAGTCGTACTTGCAATCAACTAAACCAACGCCAAAGTAGACCGATACACTTTTACAATCGTGATGAAAAAACTTACGGGCAACTCAGGCTTAAAGTAGTAATCAACCACGCAAACGAATGGATAATTATAAATGTCTTCGAATTTATTGGTTTCAAAACATGTCGATTTCCTCACGAATGTTTTGCTTTACAGTTATGAGAGCAGTGGAAATGAAACTATTTACACAACGTAAAATGTCTTCGAACTCACGGCCTACAAAACATTATGATATAATATAGAGGTATACTACTTATACTCCATTGAACAATACAAAACACTTAGGATATGGACATAGAGAAACATAATCAGCCTCATCTCTTTCTTCACTCTTTTATTTCAGGCTGGGAAATCATCAAATGACCTCTCCCGCTCTGGGCGGAGCGTAAGGGCGTGGTAGACTTTTACTGATTAAAATCTACCCGTGTTCCTTCACTTTTCTATGCGTCAGGGTCACGGAATCCCATTCTTCCACGGATTCAACTCTTGACTCTTGGGACACAGGCCTACAATTTGTAAGTGGCTGCCGATATCAATTGGCCACAGCTGCAAAGAGATACATTTGTAATAAATTATACAACGTGTAACATAAAGGCCTGCCGGCATGCCTTTGTTATGTATATACATACATAACAAAGGCATGGCATCTTTACATGATATCAAACGATATTGGAAAGGTTTTTTAATCCTATCTCTTTATGTTAGGAAGTTATTAGGAAAAACACCGCCTGTGATAGGCTACTATCATACTAGTCGCATAGAGATATTGAAGACATTTATCGGATTTTGGCAAGTAACGAGACGGGTAACGAGTAGTTCTTAGCATATGTAGTGTGCTACCACGTTTGTTATGATTTGATTTTAAGAAACACACGAAACCGAAAATTTGGTAGCAATTTTTTGAGTATTTTATTTTGAGTTGAAACCCTTCCGATATCGTTTGATATCATCTAAAGATGCCATGCCCTTGGTATGTATATACCCTTTTTGTTACACGTTGTATAAAATTAATATAAATCGCAACTATAAAAACTGGAGATTCGTCAGGGGCCCTGGCCTTGTGGGTATCCTGGACCCTGCCGACCAATATCGTAATAAAAACTCTCCCTGGAAACTTAGTCGATATGGGCGTAAAGTGCCAACCAATGTTGGAACTTTACGTCCATATCGACTAAGTCCAATGCCAATGCCATTGCGTCGATTCGCTTGTTCACAAAGTAAACTAAATTTAACGTCATTGTATCTTTTTCATTACGAAAAGGAACAGAAATTAAATATTAGTATAGTTCTGCATATTAGGTACATTAAGATTCTCCATGGGTAGTTTAGGCGCAATTAAAAACATAAGTAGCCATAGTAGTAATAGTAGTATAAGCATTAGTAAGCCGCCGACTATATAATATAATAACAGATTAGACATAACGTGGTAGGTCATACATACAAATTATTTAACTAAATCTATATAACCAAAAATTATAAACCCTGCCTCTTAAACCTGTGTCTTAAGAGACAGTGTTTGGCCCAACAGTTAATTTAGTTGCTTTCAAGAGAAGGAACGCGTATTGATCTACCAAAAGAAGTGTAATTTAACACGTGCGTTATGTATTATTGAGAAGGAGAGATATGACTGACCTATACTAATGATTATCTTCTGTACCTTTCTTAATAAAATAGAAATAAAAAGATGTTAAAAATCAATTTCTGAGCATTTTTTTTTTGGCATTATATTAAGGACAGAAGACATACGTTAGGTAGCCGACAGCCTCCGTGGCGTAGCGGTAGCGAACGCGGCCGTTGTGCAAGGAGGCGCGAATTCGTTCCTAGCACAGTGCAAATATTTGTATGCATGAATATGAATATTTGCACTGGTCTGGTCGTGCCTCGGAAAGCACGTTAAGCCGTTTGTCCCGGTTACCATACGAACATCTAGTGGTAGTCGTTACGGGTTGTTGGAGCCCTCAAAAAGTCTAACAATTGGTCTAACTGCATTGCTTCGATATCGTCTTCGGGTTGTGGAGGATGACGGCAGTCTCTTCATGGAAAATGTCGAAGTTTAGCCAAAAATCAGCAGTTAGACCGGTAAAGCGGACCCCAGACTCCAAAGCTGAAAAGCTACAGATGCGACTGGGATTAAGGCTGAGATGATGATGACATACGTTAGGTAGTCACGTAGAATGTTTTAGTACTATCTTAATATGAATAATGATTGCTCGGTGATTATCTCATTGTGGGAATATCATTCGTATGTATGTATTGCAGATAAACGCACGTCAGTAACCTTTTAACGGTCACCTTTTGACAATGACGTCTTCTTTTGTTTTAGTTCGTTCTTCAAATTAAACTTTAATAATACACTTAATCATAAAAAAAACACGTTAATCATTTATTATCCACTTAGCTTACCATTTAGTTAGCTCATTGTCAATGCTTAACTTTTCTGTATTGATAAAAGCTAGTTAACAAATGATTAGTAGCGAAACTAAGTAGAGTGAAATTAAGCGTTCGGCACAGATTAATTATAATCAAAATTGTTGACTAAAAATGAATTTTTAAAATAAACTTGTCCAAACAACGATTTTTTATCTGTCGTGTTTGGCAGATAAATGTGAGAAATTAGTAAAATAATTTATTACCATTAAATAATTGTGCTGGCGATGATTGTAGTGAAAGTAATAAACTTCAATAATATTATAGTAAACAGGAAAAGTTATTTATCTCTGTATTTATATGTAATTACTAATTTAGACTGATGAAATTAATGTTAAAGCATAATAACTATCTATTGTCATGCCCTATAAGCTAGTAAACATGACTTTGCTATTTAACAAATGTAAGTGGGTATTTGTGTATATGTATATCTATACTAATATATAAAGCTGAAGAGTTTGTTTGTTTGTTTGAACGGGTTAATCTCAGGAACTACTAGTCCGATTTAAAAAAAATATGTTTGCGTTGGATAGCCTATTAATCCAGGAAGGCTTTAGGCTATATAACATCCCGCTATGACTAATAGGAGCAGAGTAGTTACAAAAAATGTTGCGAAAACGGGAGCTAACGCAGACTTACATAATTATTACTTCCATTATTTTAACAGGCGCTTATTTTATATCTACTGAGCTCTTCTTATTTTTTTCGGAACGGGACGAACAGCGCACTCAGTTACCATTGAACTTAGCTCATGAGGAAATGCAATATTAATAAAAGCAGTGAGCGCGGAAGAATGTTACAGCCGTGTAAGTTGTTAGTTTGGGATGAATGTGATGATATTCCACAAATGGGCAATTGAAGCACTAGATCGCACAATGGGGGACATCAAAGGCAACCATGATATCATGGGAGGGATGGTGGTACTTTTAGCTGGTGACTTTAGACAGACCCTTCCGGTGATTACTAGGGGTATGCCGCCGGCAGATGAAATAAATGCCTCTTTGAAAGCATCTGCATTATGGGTTCGCGTGAAAAAGTATTCTCTCACCACAATCATGGTAAGACAATACTTTTAAGTCAGGTATATGCAATATGCAGCTACTCTTTTAAAAATCGAAGTAAATTGCATGCCAACTGACAGTAACTGCATGATTAGAGTGAGTCGTGAGTTCTGTCAAATTGTGGATAGCTCAGATGACCTATTAAATAATTCTATCCGGATCTTCAAACAAATATGGCCAACCGAGAATGGCTATGCGAAAGGGCAATTTTGGCGCCGACTAATAAAATAGTTAGTAAAATAAATGAACAAATCATGTTAAACGTTCAGGGAAATGTTGTCGAATAACTCTCAGTGGACAATATTACGGACAGTAGCGGATCTGAACAAGTTACATCATACTCTATAGAATTTCTCAACTCTTTAGAATTATCAGGAGTGCCATCCCATAAGTTGATACTAAAAGTTGGTGTTCCAGTCCTATTAATGAGGAATCTTGACGCTCTAAACCTGTGTAATGATACTCGGTTACAAATAACACATTTGGGTCACAACATTGTAAAGGCTACAATCATGGCTGGAATGGCAAAAGGACAAAATGTCTTGATTCCCCGTATTCCATAGACTGATTTGCCATTTCAATTTAAAAGAGTACAGTTCCTTCTGAAAGCAGCATTTGCTATAACAACAACAAAGCCGACAAGCCTTTAAAGTTGCCGGAGTTCATTTAGAAACAACATGTTTTTCTCATGGGCAACTCTATGTGGCATGTTCACGTGTATCAAATCCAGAAAAACTTTATGTTTTGGCAAAAGACAGTAAAACCATAGATTTTTTTTATAAAACCGTACCTACTTAAATGTGCTCATATTTCATCAAGCGTAATAATTTTTAACCCTTATTTCATAATATCCTAAGCATATCCAAAACACCAACCAACGCAAAATAATTAGAAGTAATTAATAGTAATAATTAGTAGTAAAGTTGCCCATGCGTAAAACATTATTTTCGTAAATAAATTTCTACTAATTTGAATGTTTGGCCATGGGTTTGTTTATCGTTAGCGCTAAAGAAATTTTACTGGAAATTGGAGCCTTTTGAAGGATATACGCAAATCAGTAGGAATCATGGGTATTCTTGGTATATGAGCTAATTCACCAGCTGCTGCAGGGCCGGTGATAATCTTCGTTACTATTAAATTATCTTTTAGGTCCTTTATAAGATGTCTCCTGCCATTACACATGTTGGGAAGGCTTAAATTTCCGCGCGGTGACCTTGATGATGCTCACTTCGCAACAGGCCGTACAGCACAAATCGTAATACATATTTTAATATCGCCTTAACTTCAAAACCAAACGTTCAATTTTAATCATTCAAAGACTAAATAGGATCTAGGTACATAAACTGTACCTACTTAGTGATGAAATAAATCATTTTGATAAGGATGAATAGCATGGGTAAAATAAATTCGTTTAACTGTAGTCCAAAAAATGAATCAAGATTTTAAAATTTAATAATGGTCGCGGACTTTTTGTAGATATTTATAAGATCTACAATATTAGTTACAACATTTTACGATTCTATCTTTTATAGTTTAGGCAGCGTACGTAAAATAAGTTTTCTGGTTGATTATTTACACCTTGTGTTCAAGAAACCCAAATATCTTACCGGAACCTATTTTTTTCCAAAATAAAATTTAGCCTATGTCCCTCGAAGGTAATGTAGCTTTCGAATGGTAAAAGAAGTTTTAAAAATGGTCCCGTAGTTTTTGACCTACACATACAACCATACATAAGGAGGTGCCGGACTGGGTACGTCTTCTAGTGCGAGAAGACGCAGCAGCCAAGGGTTTTTTAGCGAGGTGTCCTTCCTCTTAGCCCCACTCGTTTGCCCAGAGGCAAACGGGGCCCTCTCAATGAGGAGACCGGGTTGCCGGACGGTGACCCGGAGTTCGGGTCACGTCAGCCACCTGGAGTGATGGCCGACCCGCCGCACATGTGACCGCCGAAGCGGTCCCCACTTCTGGTTTTGCTCCGCGCCGATAAACCGGTAACCCCGTATCTGGGGGCCGTTCCCCTATCCGCCACCTGGGGACGCGTCCGATGGCAGGCCAGAAACTACGCACGGAAAACATTGCATCACCTGAGCTAGGTGATGCAATGTCGCCGTCTGCCGTCTTCCTTCCTATTCGCTCAGTTTTTTTGAGTGAATAGGCTTAATAAGCTAGTGCGCTTTACCATCAACGATTGCATCACTGCTTACCATCAGGCGGGATTGCAGTCAAGCACTAGTTTATAACTATTAAAAAAAAGATATTTTTGCAATATAATTATACCTACTTGTTTATAGGCAAAAGTTTTACTGCCTATAACTAGGCCACTATTCGCACCTAGCAGCATATTATTCAACCTCCCAATGACTGCGCAGGAGAAGATCACACTGCGTGAAAGAGATGATGAGTGAATGTGAGTCAAGAATGGCTCTCATGCCCGTGGAAGAAAAGTATTGGAAAACAAAAACAATGATTTATATTTACAACAAAATTTAAGACACTTTTATTACGTATCAAAATTAAATATTTCTAAAAAAACATTTCTTGTGTGTTTAGTTCTGTACCTTAGATATTACATCTTAAGGTAACACAAGAAAATATAAGATTACACCTAAAATTAGCACTATCTGTGATAAGTTTCCTCAAGAACTCTTTCTGTTCAAAATTCATAAGCACCTATTGAGCCCGCATTGAGCTTCACCTTAAATCCTTTCTTCATATACGGCACTAGGAATGTAGGATATGAAGGTAATCATTCTCATTGAATACATATTTTTTTGTTTCAATTAAAGGTAGCCTATGTCCTTTCTCGGGGTCTAAAGATTGTCTGTGGCAAATTTCATGAAAATCGGTTGAGAGGCTTAAACGGGAAAGCGTAACAGACAGACAAATAGAGTTACTTTCGCATTTATAACATTAGTATGGATTTCTACGTCATTTTGGAAATACAAGAAAAGGATTTCGACATCCATATTTACGCACAAAACAAAATAAATTCGAAGTATATTCATCATCATCATCATCTCTGCGTTAATCCCAGTCGCATCCAAAGCTTTTCAACTTTGGAGTCTGGGGTCCGCTTTGCCAGTCTAAATGCTGTTTTTTTTATATATAAATTATAAAGTAGCTCTCGACCGCAATCCCGTCTGATGGTAAGCGGTGACGCAAGCGTTGATGGTAAAGCGCACTAGTTTATTAAGAGCCTATTCACTCTAGCCCTAGACACTCAAATTGTAGTCCCACGGAAACACCGCCGCTGGCAAAATTTTCCAGTCCCTCGATGTACGCGGTATAAAGGAGGAGGCGAAACGCTTCATCCGGATCGTAGTGGTGTTCCACCCACAGACCACTGAAATGTGGTTTCAGTGGAAGGACTAGACAGGGCTGAAGATATGTAGGGGTTTCAGTATTGTACGGCACGTAGCAAGTAGTGTATGGCAATTTATAGTTGTCAGACCACTGAAATGTAGAGGGTTCAGTGGAATGACTAGACAGTGCTGAAGACATGACGGGGCTTCAGTACTGTAGTATGGCAATTTATAGTTGTCAGACCACTGAAATGTAGAGGTTTCAGTGGAATGACTAGACAGTGCTGAAGACATGAAGGGGCTTCAGTATTGTAGTGTGACATCTTAAGGCAAAAACATGAAGGGGTTTTGCCCTCGGATGATCATTAAATATTTAATGTAGATATGTAGACGCTATAATCAGATACAGTATTTTGAGACGAAAACATGAAGGGGTTTCATCCTCTCTTAATAATTTTATTTGAGATATTAGTTGATATTAGTTGTAGATATGTAAAGGCTACAATTAATTTTTAAAGTATTTTGAGGCGAAAACATGAAGGGGTTTCGTCCTCGTTGAATTTATCAGTGAGAAATATTTTATGTACTTATGTATCTAATGTAATTCTAATTTTGAGATGAAATCAGAGATGAAAATAATGTTGATTCAGTTTGTGCTATTTGTTGTTAATCAGAGATTGAAACAATTTTTTTTTATACAATATTTTATATTATTAATGTTTTCACGAGACGTGGAATGTCAGGAAAGGCCGACTGTTAGCCTTTTAAATTTATTAGAGTACGTATGTAACTAAATCAATATAATGTTTTATTTAATTTCAACAATTGTTAAAATGACTTTTGTCGGTTGACAGCAAGTAGGTAGCTGTCAACGTTGGTGGTCTCATTTGGGAATACGGCATTCGAGCTCGAGCAGTCGCAGGCTACACAGGTGTACTTGTTTAAAGTATTAACTAAGTGAAAGTGATATTATTATTAAAATAACTTATAAAAACCAAACTTATACAAGACTTCAATTTATTCTCTTCGCAACCTTGAGGTGCATTACACACTGCTCAGCGAGGGCTTCCTAATGGCCCGTCTACACGCTCCGCCTTACCTGCGAGCATGCCTGTACCAACCAGTTTGCACAGGCAAGCGCGTGTGTGTGGGGGGCAAGACGGTAGCGCCCACAATACATCTAGGTGTAAAGCTCTTATCAATACAAATTAATTAAGCAGGAATACAAGGTAGCTGCTGTGAATCGTTGAGGAGTTCCCTCGACTGTCTCTCAGCTCCATCATCAAATCTACTGCAGACCTTCATTAATTTAATTTAATTTATTTCTCTCTTCACAACATTGGTTTACTTAACAATATTTTTACTTAGGTATATTCCACCATTGCAAGAGACTGATGTCTGAAGTAGGTTTTTGAAGAAGCCTGTGTTACAGGACACCAACCGGGTCACCATTACAACCCATATGGCTGCAAAGTTCTCATGAATATAAATGAATTAAGTCCAAACACAAGGTAACTACTGTAAACCGTTGAAGAGTTCCCCGAACTGGCCTTTGTTTTCATCATCAGAGCCTTAATGACAGTTACAACCTATCTAGGTGTGAAGTTCTTATCAATACAAATTAATCAAGCACAAACTCAAAGTAGCTGCTGTGAATTGTTGAGGAGTTCTCTCGACTGTCTAGGGTCTTCAGCATCAGATCTACCTCAGACCTTTATTACATTGTAGTGCTATAAAATACCTAATGAAAATACTTACAAATGCACTCGTGTTAGTCGTAGCCCCTACGATTTTTGAAAGTTCCCCTTGATTTCTCAGATCTTCCATCATCAGATCCTGACCTGGTGACTATGGGACCAACTGGAAAGTATACCCTTTCAAACAAAAAAAAGAATTTTGCAAATCGGTCCATGCGTCTTAGCGTAATCGGTGAACATACAAAATAAATAATATATTTCGACGAATTGAGAACCTCCTTTTTTTTTAAGTCGGTTAAAAATGATGTTCTATCATCCTCATAATAATGTGGGTGGCTCCATCTAGACGTTAAACTCAAACAGTTATTACCACTGCTGACGACTGCGCCATCTGTGTTAGATAAAAGGTACCAGACAGGTAAAACTAAATATGTTTAATATCAATTGAATATGACAGATGGCGCTAAAAGACTTGATCTATACTAATATATAAAGCTGAAGAGTTTGTTTGTTTGAACGCGCTAATCTCAAGAACTACTGGTCTGATTTGAAAAAATCTTTTTGCGTTGGACAGCCCATTAATCTGGGAAGGCTTTAGCCAATATGACATCACGCTGCGACCAATAAGAGCGGAGCATAACTAACTCCAACTCCACGCGAACGAAGTCGCTGGCGGCCGCTAGCTTATAATATGTGTTCTTCCACGACAATTTCTGTTTCGAGACATCGCCAAGTGTTTAGTCGACTCTTTACGTGATCAGAGGGCTGGGCTATTTTTTGGTCAAAGAATCAGCATCGCCATACAATGTGGTACTTTTGGGCACGTTTCATGTTGACAGCTATGTGAATGATTTTTTTGATGTCCTTTAATTATTTTCATTCCTACTTTATAGACTTGTATATAATCAGTCTTATTCATAAATTTTAATCAGTTGCTAAACAACTGATTAGCAAAATTCTTATTCATAAATGCTGCTAGCTAGCTGTCAAAATTAATCACCGGACCACTGTAGTGTTACATTTTATATCTACATATATGTACTAACTTTATACTCATACTTATACATATATGTATCATTCATTTCTGCAGGTCATAATACCTACGCATTCCAGTATTATGAGGCGCTGTTCTGAACATAAATTTTACTACGCCAAGACTCAACAGACACAGTCCTTAACTTTAAGCAAATTTCGGCGTCTTAGCAACATCTTAGCATAGGGGGCTGTACCTATATTGTGCTGTATTACTTTTTCCTACCAAACTCAACATTATAATTTAATACTACTTATATTTACATTCTTACAAAATATTTGAAAATTTCGTCAAAAAGCTGTTCTACGAGGTTTCTTATGGACCGTCTACACGCTCCGTCTTACCTGCGCAGGCCAGGCCTGTGCAGTCACGACTGTACAAAAAGACGGAACACCGCAGAGTGGCTACACGTGCAAGTAAGCTCGTGCAAACTGGATTGTGCAATCCTGGTTATGTTTTGAGAGCTCGTATAAATAGGTACACATGTAAATACCGAATAAAAAAATATATAGGTACCACTTTTAACTTTTCAATCATTAAATGATATGCTTAATTTTTTTTTTTTTTTTTGTTTCTTGTTGAATATTCCTTGCTTTTTATTTTCCACAACGCTGGCAACGATTTGTACAATTCTATGAATTGTGTTAAAAATTCCTTAGAATAACTCCTAACATCGTTCTTTTTTGGATTTGTGACGTGTACTTTGTCGTTAAATAATTCGTAGGTCTGATACGCGGCTTGAATGACCGGCCACACGTGCAAGTAATACCGTGCAGGCCAAGTTTGCGCAGTCCAAATCTTCAGCATTTCAAGGATTGCACAAGCCGCGCTTTCAGGACTGCGCGTGCTACTTTTAATGTTACAAAAAAAAAAACACGCGCTGGAGACACTGCTTAAGTAACACTCGACAATATTCGAGATTTATTCGCCAAGCATGTAAACAAATACCTATGAGTTTTTGAAAAATATAATTAAAGTTCAAATCAAATCATTTATTTCAAATAAACCAGTTACAGGCACTTTTGAATTGTCAGAAGGTCGGTCAGTCAATAAGATGAAGCTAGTCGCCCATTCCAAAGAGTAGGTACCTATGGAGAAGAACGGGCAAGAAACTCCATGGATACTCTTTTAAATTTTCAAGCTATTGTTACAAATATTTGATTACATCATTCATGTTGAAATCAACCATGTGAGAACGATGCAGAAATATATTGTACGCTGAGAGCGTCCATTTTGGAAAACACACAAAGATCAATTCAGAAATTAAAGTTCAGTTTGTGACATAACTTCAAACATCTTTAAGACTTTTTATACAACACTTGTCACTCCGAAATCAACTTAACTACACTTCCTTATCACATGAATTTAAGTCTAACATAAATGTATACTTAAAACTGTTAAACTGTAAGCCAACATCAACGCAGTTGTGAAAAAGCTAGGCAGGTGATGGTCGTACGGACGACAGCAGGCCAATATACCCGAAACTGTCAAAAATTCCCTATCAATTTTGAGCCCTAATATTTTATGCACAAAGTTGAAAATGTAATAAAGAAATCTGACAGATTATAGTAGCTTGATATGCTGTCATCTGTGCGTTACATCTAATTGCCGTTTCGAGAATGTTCTTGCAATTACGTACAGGAAATTTAATAACCCTACTAAAGTTAAATATTGTATAAAATTTAAGAATCAGCAACGTTATAACTTATAACTGCCATCTTCATTTTAATGATTTTAATTTGATTTTTGTTCGTTGCTGCTAATTATGAGGATCATTTTTAACAAAATATTGTTGTAGGTATTAAAAATAAATTACCAAACTTATTAACATATTATATTAATTACACATGTTTATATTAATCTGAGATCTATAAATTCACGTAGCTGACTGAAAGAGTAACTGTAAGAGTGACTGAGAGAGTAATTATATAGGTCGTAGGTAGGTGACTCTTAAACATAAACAGTTTTTATCTTAGATGGGCAATACATAGACAATCACTACATTAAGTAGGTATATTCTTTTTTGTACACTAGTCATGGTCAAACATGTTGAAACCATGGAGCAAAGTTAAAACGAAGTAACCAGCCACCTGTAATGATCACAGCCATGTATTATTATCACCTACACATGTTTTATAAATAAAATTATCTTATCTTATCTAGTTTTCATTATGTCGCGTTATCAAGATCGATTTGCAGAAAAAAAACAGTATGTTCTATCACAAGCAAATAAAACAAAAAATATAACTTACGCGGAAATACTTTAAAATATATTCTTTTCAAAACTTCCTAAATAAAATCATAACAACAGAAATTGCCGTGGTAGAAGTCGCGGGCAAAAAGTTACCTATATAAAATTAAGTCTTTCAGCGCCATCTATCATATTCCGTTGATATTAAACATATTTGGTTTTACCTGTCTGGTACCTTATATGTAACGCAGATGGGGCTGTCTTCAGCAGTGGTAGTAACTATTTAAGTTTTACGTCTAGATGGAGCCACCTACATTATGAGGATGATAGAGATCATTTTATAGCAAAAATTAACATAATAAAGTAAATTGATGTTTCTTCAATACTAATATTTATACAGATGTGATATTTCGTGTAGCATAAAAATGTCACTTCCTCAAGATGATTATAAATCATCTTTTCATAAGTAATATTATATTAATGTCGATGAAAAGAAAGCTAGTTAGAAAAGATCGAGCTTAATTCTACTAAATTATTTATACACCTAAACACAGCCAAATAGATACAGATAAGTGCAATATAAAGATTAGTATTTACGTATTGCTCTACTTCAACGTCCTATGCTTACTTCTTCTTCTTCTTCAGCCTATAGATGTCCACTGCTGGACAAAGGCCTCCCCCAAGGCTTTCCACGATGACCGGTCTTGTGCTGCCCGCATCCATCGGCTTCCCGCGACCTTCACCAGGTCATCGGTCCACCTTGTTGGGGGTCTCCCTACGCTGCGTCTTCCAGTACGTAGCCGCCACTCCAGAACCTTGCTGCCCCATCGGCCATCGGTTCTACGAGCAATGTGCCCTGCCCACTGCCACTTAAGTTTAGCGACTCGCAGAGCTATGTCGGTGACTTTGGTTCTTCTGCGGATCTCCCCATTTCTGATTCGATCACGCAGAGGAACTCCGAGCATAGCTCTTTCCATTGCCCTTTGTGTGACTCTGAGCCTTCGTATGAGGCCCATTGTGAGCGACCACGTTTCAGTTCCGTAAGTCATCACATCATACTTACTTGCTATGTATTTATTTTCATGTGTGTAGATTAAGCGTTAGGATATACATAATATTTTATGCCTATATAATTTTCAAAATACGTGCGTTCAAGTTTGGTTATAGCGAAACATTTAATACTTTAGCCTCGGTTTCCTTATTCACAAACTAAACTCAATTTAACTTCAGTACATCTCATTCTTTCTATTCCATTAAGAAAAGAACAGAACATAAATATTAGTTCAGATACTGATCTAAACTAATATTTATGCCCTGCCCAATTAGTCTTCCTGCCAAATTCCTGCCTAATTAGTCAATTAGACTTGACTAATTAGGCAGGGCATAACTGAAACTTGGTCGCTCACAATGGGCCTCATACGAAGGCTCAGAGTCACACAAAGGGCAATGGAAAGAGCTATGCTAGGAGTTTCTCTGCGTGATCGAATCAGAAATGAGGAGATCCGCAGAAGAACAAAAGTCACCGACATAGCTCTGCGAGTCGCTAAACTTAAGTGGCAGTGGGCAGGGCACATTGCTCGTAGAACCGATGGCCGATGGGGCAGTAAGGTTCTGGAGTGGCGGCCACGTACTGGAAGACGCAGCGTAGGGAGGCCCCAACAAGGTGGACCGATGACCTGGTGAAGGTCGCGGGAAGCCGATGGATGCGGGCAACACAAGACCGGTTAGCGTGGAAAGCCTTGGTGGAGGCCTTTGTCCAGCAGTGCACATCTATAGGCTGAAGAAGAAGAAGAAAAGAATTAGGCAGGGCTACACTAAAATCTTCGTAATGAAGAGAATATTACCTACTACTGACCTATAAAAAAAAATTAAGTCGTTCAGTTTCTGAACAAGAGTATCAGCGCTATTGTTTTGTGTAGATACTTAGATACTTCACTACTTACAATAGGACCCACTTTTATGTTCATGTGTTACCTATTGTATCATTATGACAGATATAGAAGAGGTTTATTTATTTATCAAAACAGGCACAATTTGTATTAATAAATTCTAAAAAAATGCTCTAGATAGGCGTACTTAATTCCTCAAGCTTTAAGTAAGTACGCCTAGTTTGCACTTTCATTAATTTTTGTGAATTTGAGGACTATGATTTCTTTTTTCTTTTTTTTTTGCACATAGGTGCTTATCTAAATCATGATCACTCTAATTGGGTAACACACTATTACTTACTATCAGTTGAAATTATTGTAAATCTTATTGCTAATCCATTGTTCCATATGTTCAAATATGTGTTTGGTGAACAATGTTAAATAACACAATAAATGTTGTTGTACTGTCAAAATGAAACTTGGTAGTCTGAGTAATTTACGCGGCATAGGGGAGGGGGGGGCATAACGGGGACGCTAAGGGATATAAACAATAAAAAAAATAGTATAAAATATTTTTATTAAAAACTAATCACAACTTTTTGTTTACTTATTCATTTATTATTTGGCAGTGAATTTGGTGAAATAAAAAACAATTAATAACTTTTATTAAAATTTTACGAACCCTTCATGAAAACTCCATTGTGCCCCAGGGTAGGGGCAGCATGGGGTACCCAGTTCGGGGCAGTACGGGGTACACTGGTTTAACAGGTACAAAATGAGCAGGTGTGGATTTCTTCTAAATCTGCGTCATCAACTCCTGCACAGGCTGTATGGGCCCACTGTCCACATCGCTCGCAGGCCACCCAACGCTCCGAAGACTTTAAATAAGTATGGTTTTCATCAAGACAGTAGATGCATAAGACATCCTCCTTAGCAGTTTCTCTATCAGAGCGAGCTTTTTGGGACATTTTTGTTTTTTTCATATTTTTTTTCAACCGGGGATCATCAGGATTTGAACATTTCTTTGTCCGTTTAAGTTGTTCTCTCTCTTCTAATTCATTCTTGTAGGGGGTGGAAGTGAGAACAACGGTCTTTCCTCTACGATAGTTTTTTCTCGCTTTGTTCGTTTGGTCGACTGAGGGGATAGGAAGAATATCTTTGGGAGAAGCGTTTTCAAAGGACGTTGTCAAGTCACGACAAACTCTTCGAATTGGAGATCGAGAAACGCTGTTTTCTTCTGGCGTAGACAGTCCAGGCTGAGGTTCTGAGATAGTTGACTGTATGAAATCTGTTGAAATTGTAGGTAAACTGACCTCAAGAGGTTGTTGAATTTCAGCAGTTGAAGAAGCTGTTTCAGGTCCGTCACTTCTAAGTGTAATGTCTGTTGTTGAGGCAGCTAAAAAATCGGAATCTGTGAAATTATTTTGGTTATATGGCCATATCCCACATTTTTTGAATGCATTAATTGCCGTGGACATTGTAGCAGCTTGAATATAAGCATCTGCAAAAATTTCGCTTATTTGAAATGTTGTTATTATTCGCCCTGGGTGTGAGCGTAACCAGTTAGAACATGAATGATCATAATACGCGCTCAATGGCTTCATGAAGCCAACGTCCAAAGGTTGAAGTCTGTGGGTGTAATGGGGAGGAAAGCATAGCATAACCACACCATTTTTACGTGCATATTCAATAACCTGTATATTTTGCGTATGCGTTACGTGCCCATCTAGAAGCAATAAGACCGGTTTAGTTATTGAGGCCCCAGAAAATGTGACAAACCGTTTGAACCAGCTCATGAAAGTTTCAGTTGTCATCCAGCCTCGAGCGTTGCATTCTGCCGTCGTCCCTGGAGGAGCTCGATCCAATAACTCCTGCTTCATTCTCTGTCGAGGAAATATTAGCATGGGAGGCATATACGTTCCGGCTGCATTGAAACAAATCTCGACGGTAATCGTCTGCCCTCGTTCTGCTGAAGAAAGGGAGCCTACTTGTTTTCTTCCTTTTTCAGCAATGATTTTGCTCTTTGTTTTGGAAACGCAAGATATTCCAGTCTCGTCGCAATTATATATTCTATCTGACGTTAAATTATATTTGTCATACACTTCGCCAAGCAAAGAATAAAATTTATTCACGACTACTTTGTTGAAACCCATTGCTCGCGCTGCCGACGTGGCTTCTGGTTTACGAATAGATAAATCCGGGTGCCGTTTCATGAAGCCTTTTAACCAATCTACCCCCGCAATTTTTTTATCACGGTTAAAATTGTGAGCCTTACAATTTTTTTCTGCAAGCTCATAGGCTAATTTTCGTAGCACGATAGTTGTCAATCCGAATAAACGTTTCTCCATATCTTTTACATACCCAACCAGCTCTTCTTCTTCTTGTTTAGTAAACACGGCTTTAAAGTTTCCAAGAGCTGAATCAAGAGATAGCTCACCCTTCTTAATTTTTGCGACGTGACGCTCCAGTGTTGTCTGTGGAACACCGTGTAATAGAGCTGCTTTTCGGTAGCCTGCTGATTTGCTTAAAACTGCATCAATTGCGTGTTTCATGTTTTCTGCCGACCAACTGCGTCTGGAACTTTTCTTTTTGTAATTTCGTACCATCTTTAGAAACCTAAACCAAAACAAATAATATTATTGTTATATATTCAAATGAACAGATCATACAGGGGCATAATGGGGACAGGGCACAACGGGGTACCCCACTATGCCCCTTAGCCGCGTCCCCGTTATGCCCCCATGTCTAACATAATTTAAAATAATTAACGAAAAAAATAATTCATGGTTAGAGTGATTTTGCTCAAAACACATCAATAGTTAATGCTAGTAGTTAAACACACCAGTCAAGATGATTGTAGTAAACTAAACACTTACCTTAATAGACACGTTTTGGTATCCACTCAAAATAACATGTAATGTCGCCGAAAAAATGAATTGAACGTCAACACGAAACGCGTGCACTCTGATCGCCGGTCACTGCCGCACTAAAAGTCGATGCGAAATGCCCTCTTATTGGCTAAAACAAAACGCGTCTAGAATGCGTGGGTACTTGTATGTGTGGGTGACCCCGTCGTGCCTCGCGTCCCCGTTATGCCCCCCTCTCCCCTACCCGAATGTCCTTTATTGTAAAATATTAAAACGAATGTAATTATTCGTCGAATTTCAAGCTCCTTAAGTTTTGACTCCATCATCATCATCAAACTTTTTATCATCCCACTGTTGGGCACAGGTCTCCTCTCATACAGAAAAGGATTGAGCGTAATCACCACTCTTGCACAATGCGGGTTGGCGATTTCAGACTTAAACTCCAGGTTTCCACAAAATGATCTTCACCTTTTAATCAGTCATTGGTGTCCAAGATACACTCAGAAAGTACATATTTTTTTTTTTTTTTGCATATTATAAACCAGCGCTTGACCGCAATCCTGCCTGATGGTAAGCAGTGACGCAATCGTTGATGGTAAAGCGCACTAGTTTATTAAGAGCCTATTCACTCTAGCCTTGAAGACACTCAAATTGTAGTCCGACGGAAACACCGCCGCGGGCAAATTGTTCCAGTCCTCGATGTACGCGGTATAAAGGAGGAGGCAAAGCGCTTCGTCCGGATCGTAGTGGTGTTAACAACGTAAGGGTGGAAACCAGCCGTACGACGGGTCGTCCGCTGGTGGAACGGAGATGGGGGAATTAAATCATGCAATTCCCTCGCACACTCCCCGAAATGCATCCTACAGAACACCGAAAGGCTGGCTACTCTACGCCTGTGCTCTAGGCTTTGGAGACCAACTCGAGTTAGATGAGGGTCACCAATCAGCCTCTTTGCACGCCTCTCCACTGAATCCAAAGTGGCCAGGTGACACTTGGCAGCACCAGCCCAAATGTGGCTGCAGTACTCCACACACGAACGGACCTGTGCTTTGTATAACATTAGAAGCTGCCCAGGTGTGAAGTACTGCCGGACCTTTGCGATAACGCCAAGTTTCCTGGCAGCCACCTTGGCCTTGGACTCAATGAACCGCCCAAAGTTAAGGTTCGAGGAAATCTCAACTCCCAAAAGCTGAAGGCGGTCGGAACACTCCAAGGACACATTCCGAAAAGTAGAGGCCAAGGTGAACGGGCTCCTTGTGTGTTGGCGGCATTGAACGCTACAAGATTGGCATTGCCCCATTCGGAGACTGCCTGCAGTGCAACACTCGTTCGCTCAACCATGGTCTCTCTTTCGGACCGGATTGATTCCCTACTAGCCCGAGCATCCGGCAGGTATCTCTCTACAACTGTGCTGTCATCTGCATACCCATAGATACCGGGCATCAGCAGATCGTTAATATGCAGCAGGAACAGATTTGCAGAGAGAACAGACCCCTGAGGAACACCGGCATTAGTTGACATGGGCTCAGAAGAGCATCCGTCGACAACAACTCGGAGGGACCATTCAGTCAGGAAGTCTTTTACCCAGCCAGTCAGCCTAGGGGAAATGCCGTACGCTGGAAGCTTACTCAAAAGGCCAGCGTGCTATACCCGGTCGAAGGCCTTTGAGACATCAAGGGAGACAGCAATCGCTTCCGCATTCTTCTCGAGGGCCTCACCCCACAAGTGAGTGGCACACACTAGTAGGTCCCCAGTTGACCGGTTGCGGCGAAACCCGTACTGTCGGTCACTGAGGAGATCGTTACCTTCCAGGTATGCCAAGAGGCGCGAGTTCAATACACGCTCCATAATTTTGCAAAGTATGGAGGTGATCGAAATCGGCTGATAGTTGGCAGGATCGGCACGACTACCCTTCTTGGGCACGGGCTGCACGTTAGCAAGCTTCCAGGACTTGGGCACTATACCAGTCCTAAACGAGAGGCGATACAAGCGCGTCAATACATGAGACAACTCGGGCGCACATGCTTTAAGAACAATCGCTGGTATACCATCCGGACCACTAGCCTTATTCACGTCCAGACGACACAGTACTCTCAGAACCTCCTTGTTTCTAATGCGAACCTCAGGCATTGAAGCTCCGCAATGAGGTAGATTAGGCGGAGTAGCACTGCCAGTATCAAGACGCGACTTATGGGCAAAGAGAGAAGCAAAGAGACCTGCTTTCTCTCTCGCCGTATGAGCCAGTGTTCCATCAGCCCTAACCAGCGGAGGCAGTGAGGGCCGACAGAAGTTCGCCTCAACCGATTTGGCAAGGGACCAAAAAGATCTGCTACCGGATGGCTGCGCAGATAACTTGTTGCCAATATGGGTAATGCGGTCGAAGCGAGCCTTCTTGAGCGACTTCTTGTAAGACTTGGCAGCACGGTTAAAAGCTTTCTTCTTTGAGCTTAGATCCGGAGCTCCGCGGTCACGAGCGTCAACCCAGGCGAGAAATGCCGTGTGCTTACGCTGTTCAGCTTGGACACAATCGGCATTGAACCATGGGCGAGCCGAGCCACCGACGGGCACGTCATTGAATGGGATAAAATACTCCATAGCTTGACGCACCACATCGGTTATAGCGTACATATAACTTAGAAAAGTTACATTGGTACTTGCCTGACCTGGAATCGAACCCGCATCCTCATACTTGAGAGGCTGGTGTTTAACCACTAGGACACCACGATTTGACTGGAGCTGCACGATTTCTGACAAATGTCTGCACTGACTGGACAGATACTCTCAATCTGCATGATGGTTCATTCCTCCAAAGACCATCTCAAACATCAATTCTACATGATCTTCATATGAATTGACCAAAATTAACTCTGGACTTTAAAATGGACTGTCACCTCTGTTTCGGCTTTTCTTTTGAGAGTACCTTGTCACACAGGAAACTCCAAACTGGTCTAGTTTCAAAAATATATGATTGACTTAAATTATTTTCTTAACATTCCAGTTTAGTCCCGTTCCATTTTGTTTCATTACGGCCATAGTTATCTAAACAGACTTTTATTTATTTATTTATACTTTCGCTCAAAGAAAATTTGCAGAAGCGGACTTAATGCCTTAGGCATTATCTATCAGTCAACCACGGGTGGTGAAGACCGGGGCCGGGTGGTGGGGACGGGTGGTGATGGCAGGTGCTTTAGTTAAAACAATCTATATAAACAAATACTTAAATATGCTATATATACATGCTATTACAATAATATATACATATAATATATACAAAAATAAAACTTGTGAGAAAGGTGTTGAGATGACCCTACCCTAATTATTTGCAAAATAACCCAGACGGTCAACAATGTGTGTCGGTTAATATTGAGGAACAACTCGGTGACTTGACCAAGGCGAAATTTTACAGTACATTTTCGTCTTGGCCAAGTCATCGTACCCGGTCTGAACCATTTTTAATATGTTTTACCTGAAAATATGGGTACCTATGCATTTCAAATTATCCTGTAGATGTAGAGTTTAAGAGAGGCGCGTGTCCTCTTTTAGTATTAATATGCGTGATTAGGGAAGGTTCGACGTCGCAAAGCATATCGCTAGAATCTGTAGTACTTCGACTTTTTTCTTAATTGAAAATACACAAAAGTGAACCGGCCGATAGAAGGTGGTATATATCCTGAGGACCTACCATAAAATGCATGATTTATTAAATAATAATTATGGACATATTGGGTCATCATCATCCCTAGCCTTTTTCCAAACACGTTGTGATCAGCTTTTACTCTCACCAGCACGGTCATTGCGTAACACACTATCAGTAGCAATGGGTTTCATTTTGACAGTTCAACAACTTTCATTGCGTTATTTGCGTTGTTGAGCAGATATATTTTCAAATATAAATAGCAATGGATTAGTAATATGCTTTAAAATGATTCCAATTGACAGTAATAATATGTTACGTAATAAGGTGCCGATTTAGCTGAATGCCAGTATTTTATATAGACCGACTGCCTATCTGACCTCCACAACCCAATTACTGGGTATTACGATAGCCCTTGGTAAGATTGGTTGTCAAACTTTTCTTTGTAATCATAATCTAGTGCTTGAGCGTAATCCCGCCTGATGGTAAGAAGTAATGCAATCCTTGATGGTGAAGCGCGCTAGTTTATTGAGAGCCTTTATATTCAAAAAACTGAGTGAATAGGAAGGAAGACGGCAATTGAGCGAGGTGATGCATTGTTAAAACTAACAACACGAACAACGATGCTGAGCCACAGGGAGATTGATCTGGAAACCTTCCACGACCAAACTCCCGACACAACAACATTTAGCGCATCGTACCCGGCACACATCGCACCTCAACTGCTCAGACCCGTCCTCCGTATGGCTTCAACAATCGACTTTGGGGTTTCTGACTGCCGGGAAGGACTATCAAAGATCTGAGAATAACAGCGGCGTTCAACATCTTGCCGTGCTTTCCGACATACATAGTAGTATCATTATGTAATGAAGGTCACCGATCCACAGTCAGTGAGAGTGTAGCTTAAACTGATCGATCAACCTATTCGGCTGTTATAGCTTAGCCACGGACTCATATGGACACATTCTTGTTTCCATAAGGGTATGTGGCTAATTAATAACAGATCACAGCTAACTCAATACCCTTATTAGGTAAAACTAATGGAAAAAAGAATGAAAGGTACAAGAGATAGCTTCGGTACTTATGAAAGTTTTTGTTGTACTCGACAATATTCGCAATTTATTTGCCAAGCATGTAAACATATATGAATGTTTTGAAAAGATACTTTAAATCCTACAAAGTGAAAATCAGTTTACGATACAACTTCAAACATTTTTAGAAATAACACTTGTCATTCCGAAATGAACTTAACTACACTTCATTATCACATGAATATCACATGAATTTAAGTCTAACATAAATGTATACTTAAAACTGGTAAACTGGAAGCCAACAAAAAGCTAGACAGGTGATGGTCTTACGGACGACAGCAGGTCAACATATCCGAAACTGTCAGAAATTCCCAATCAATTTTGAGCCTTAATTTTTGATAAATAAAGGTGAAAATGTAATAAAGAAGTATGACAGATTGTAGTAATTTGATGTCCTGTCGTCTGGACGTTACAGCTGTAGTCAGTATCTAATTGCTGTTTCGAGAATGTTCTTGCAATTACGTACAGGAAATTTAATAACCCTACTAAAGTTAAACATTGTATAAAATTTTCGATTCAGCAACGTTGATAAGACGTTATAACTGCCATCTTAATTTTTATGATTTTAATTTGACTTTTGTTCGTTGCTGCTAATTTTGAGGATCATTTTTAACAAAATATTGTTGTAGGAATTAAAAATAAAATACCAAGTTTAATAACATATTTTATTTGTTACACATATTTATATTAAACTGAGATCTATATATCCACGTAGCTGACTGAAAGAGTAACATAGATTGGTAAATGGTACAAAATTAGGTATATAGGTATAAGACTCTTAAACATGAACAGTTTTTATCTTAGGTGGGCATACATAAACAATCACTACATTAATCATCATACTATATTATAATACATTAATATTTGATAATAAACAAGAACAAAAATACATAAACTACATAAATAAATACCATATAAACATAACAAATGCACATTACTTCATTGACGCCAAGTTGCATGTTGAAAGTAGGTAGGTAAACTTTTAAGCATACCTACTTCTCATCTTTATGGATCTAAAATGAAATAGAAGTCCTAATGCAAGTGGCATAGGAATATTTACATTAACAAGCGATTCTATGTTCCACTTGGCGTCAAAAACACTCACTAAACCGCTTATTCCATGTGAGGAACTTGGATTTCAGGGGTGTGCTTGTGGTAGATCATAACATCCTGGAAGTATATGTTGTTGACACCCACCACCTGCCATGGGTAGAGAGGTCTGTTCACTGGGAAGCCGAGCGGCTCGTCGGTCAGCATGTGACTAATGGAAGACCAACCAAGAGATGAAGGGACGTGTGAAGCACCATTATAAGGAACCTTTGGTGCATGGTACTCCGAGATATAGACCATCAGGACGAAAGGCATGCCACCGACGCGACCTTTAACAATAAGAAAAAAATTAAGTGTTTGTACCAATGGTAGAACTAATATGGTACTGAAACTCAAAAGCTAATGGCTGTTTCCCGTCATCATTCAGGACTTGGTCATATCTATGAAGAACCGATAGATCTGTTTATTAATAAAGCGTACCTTTAGGCAGCAGAAGGTGTTGAATCATTTGATCCATGCCCCAAGTTTGGTCGATGTAGAGCGGTTCCTTGCCGTGAATCGCCTTCATAACGGTCTCGTAGACTTGGATGGCAGAAGCCCAGTTCTGGCCATTGTTGGTAAGAGAGTCTCGAATAATGACGGATTCTCCCACAGGCACTGAAAATAGAAATGCGCGGTAAGTAAACTACCATTATTGTTGCCGTTGCTTTTCGGGTGTGAGCTGGTGAATTACAGTTGAATGTTCTTCGATATGGTTTAATTGAATTCAATTATTCTTAACATGATTTTCTTTTAATAGTATAAAAAGAATGCATGAAATAGATACACATAGAACAAAGAAATATAAGATCAGGAGCGCACTACTCGTACATTTATTTTTGTCCAATGGGCATGTACCTAGCTGTTTTGGCTCGGCCGTTCATTCTTCAGGCATACAAAATTTCAGAGGCCAAGGCTTCACATACATATTTGAATAAGGTCTTATTTAGTTAGTACAACGCTCAGTTTTATTAGCTTTGATTTGATTGCATTTAAATATATGTAGAACGTACGAACTTTCGCATGGGTTTTGTGCATATTTGTTTCACAACGAAGATCAACTTTAGCAGAAATTTTTAAAAGTATAAAATGCAACTTACAGTTATAGAGGAACTCATCCAGCAGCATAAAGTTCTGGCTGTTTACGTGGAGAGGGATCTCATAGCCGTGACTATCGTATTTGGGTGCCAAGTAGAACTTAACAACAACACTCTTAGCAACTTCGCTCATGACCTTAACGCGGATTTGGAACTGCTTGTGGTTTAACCTCGGTTTTTGGACTAATACACTCACTTGGTCGTAAATTCCCTTGGCTATTAACAAAATAAAAAAGTTAAATTAGAAATGATCTTTATGAAAACTCAGGCAGAACAATGATTTGTCAACTAATACCTTCTTCCTCGTTCATATGCAGATGAGCAGAGACGTTCAGGTAGCTGTATTCGAAGTATGTCGACAATTTGCTAACTTCAACGTTCTGGATGGCCACCTGGGGTAAGGCAAGCTCTTCACGCTTGTAGTGAGGAAGCTTCTCCTGCCACATTTGGAACAGTCCCAAAACACGCTTCCAAATCATGTAGAAAGCGGGGTCACGCAGAGCAGTCTGGTACTGCTCCAAGACAGAGGGGACAACTAAAGGAATGAAGCTGGAATCATGTAGTTAAAACATTAGTATATGATGAACTATTTCATTATATAACACTATATGTACATATAACTCACTGATGGTAGAACTGGTGTTCTTGAACAACAGAATTGCTCAAAACCATCTTCATGATGCTGATGAAGTCCTGGTAATATTCGACATTTGGAGAGTCGACGTTACCCTCAATGACACTACCCAAGATCTCAATAGCCTCTGGAACGTTGATGTTGATATGTTCACCAACACTCTACAATATGTGAAATATTACATATAGTGACAATAAAAAAGATTATATTAACTGGTAATAATAATAAATATACATATACTTACGTTAACCACGTAACCCTGGTCAATGGCGTCACGAATGCGACGTTCGTAATCGTAGATTTGTTGGATTTCACTAACTAACTGAGGCTGGTTGAGGAGGAAGTAGTTTGGCCTAACAGGGAAAGCAATACCATTGTGGTACAAAAGACCAGAGTTGTAACCTTCTATTATAATCTCGTCATTAATTTCAGGAATTTCACCGAGACCATTAGAAAGTCTCTCCATGTAGTAACGAGCAACAATCTGCTTGTGTAAGAACCAAAACATTTCTCCACGACGATGCTGGTTCATTGGAAGAGCTTCGCTGTGGATCCAGGCGGGTTGAGCCAGGTGATAGTTGTAGTAGAAGGTGTTCAAAGCGTAGTCATGCGTGAAGTAGGCGACGGGTGTGCTCTGGCTATTGAAGTAAGGCCAGATCGTAACATTGGACCGAATAACTACACTTTCGTCCCATATGTAGGTAGATGGGTAGTGCTCAACCATGTGGGAACCGTGGGTATTTATCCTCTGGGCGGTAGTCATAATTTCACCATTGTTGAAGTATGAAGGGAACACCTCATACAGACGGGGGATATAGATTCCTTGCGTATCTGGACGACTCACAATGACAACACTGAGCACGTAAGCGAAGAGATTCTCATTGACGATATTTCTCATGTACAAGGCAGTCTTGTAGAATGTGTCGTAGTCCTTAGCAGAATACAGCACATTGTATATGGTGACTACCTCAAACATGTGCTCAGATTCGAGAACGGAGAACGGTACAGCGCGAGGAAGTACCCACTGATGCTCCACCAACTCGATAAAGGTTGTCACAGCGGTCACATTCTGGAACCAAATAACAATTTTAAGTTACAGCAGCAGCAAAATTCATAACTAGTTGTATATATTGTCATTGTATCGTATCGTTGTAGTCGTGTGTATTCTCGTTGTATTGCCAAATCTAAAACTAGTTTAGGGGTTTAGAAAATAATCTGAAAGAACATACACTGAAGTTTTGAATGTTTTTTTCGAGACTCCATGGCTGCACGGCAACATGAGTCGGCTCATCAATGTGGAAGTACAAGAGCATCAAATCAACCTGGCGTTGCAGGAAGACTGGGTCAACTGTAAAAAAAAAATACAAATTTTGTAGTACATTATGTTCGTTTCCAACAATAAATATACCATACATATTCCTTAGTTTTTTAACATTATTATTTCGTAAGTTTTTTGACACTCTATAAATAGGGAGATCCAATTACATACTATAGTCATTACAGGTAGGTACCTTAAATACATTAAAACCCCGTGCGAATCCTTTACTCAATTCGAAAAATTAAACACACATGCTTCTAAATATACATTTGTATATCCACACAACAGCTTCCCCGGATCATGAGATCAATGTATAAATAAGAATTAATTATTTACATACACAAATAGGAATTAATTATTTAAATACTATTTAGTATATATTATTTAAATAGTCATCATCATCATTTCAGCCGAAAGACGTCCACTGCTGGACATAGGCCTCCCCCAAGTTTCTCCACGACGACCGGTCCTGCGCCTCCCGCATCCAGCGGTTTCCCGCGACCTAAAAAGATTGGAGACTCTGTTCTCGAAGTTGTTGACAGTTACGTGTACCTGGGACAAACTATCCAGTTAGGAAGGTCTAACTTCGAGAAAGAGGTCAATCGTCGAATCCAACTCGGCTGGGCTGCGTTCGGGAAGCTACGTAAAATCTTCTCGTCCGAAATACCGCAGTGTCTCAAGACAAAAGTCTTCGACCAGTGTGTGTTGCCAGTGATGACTTATGGAATTGAGACGTGGTCGCTAACAATGGGCCTTATAAGAAGGCTCAAAGTCACTCAAAGGGCAATGGAGAGGGCTATTCTTGGGGTTTCACTGCGCGATCGTATCAGGAATGAGGAGATGAACACTAAAGTGGCAGTGGGCTGGACACATTGCCCGTAGGACCGATGCCCGATGGGGCCGACGGGTTCTCGAGTGGCGCCCACGCAGCGGAAGACGTAGCGTGGGTAGGCCCCGACAAGGTGGACCGACGACCTGGTGAAGGTCGCGGGTAATTTAAATAGTAATTGGAATTAATTATTTAAATACTAATAAGTATATAAATAAGAATTAATAAAATTAATAAGTTCTAAATTTTTCATAATATTACAACAAACCAACAGTTACAAGATCGTCAATTCCACTAAGCTCGGTATATAAGCTTTTATTCTTGGCCTTAGTTTCAATAAAATACCGATCTATTCGCAGTTATACTCTATCTACACATACCTACACTACAACACTTATGGCAAAGAGACGAATATGGCGCCGATTCTGTTGTTCATTGTTCATCCATACTAATATTATAGATGCGAAAGTAACTCTGTCTGTCTGTCTGTCTGTCTGTTACGCTTTCCCGCTTAAACCTCTGAACCGATTTTAATAAAATTTGGCACAGACAATCTTTAGATCCTGAGAAAGAACATACCCAAGTAACAAAGTACTCCTTTAGTGCACAGTTTATAGGCTTACAGCACTAATAATTCCCTCATAGTGGTTCCAGGTTTGACTACCAAGCTTATAACAGGTTACACTGAGTTCGTTTAGGTTTATAGTACACCTGTTCTAATAATTTGACTTATAGTCGCGTACAGAACGAAATTATAAGCGCAATAAAGGCTAAGATGGCCTATAAAAGTGTTGCAAAGGTGTAAATACACTTGAGAAAAGTTGCTCCAGTAAATTATAGTCATAATCACCTACAAGAAGTAATTATAAATCTGCTATAAGTACCATGCGCTTGTAATAGTAATGCATAGAACCAAATGCACTTAGAACCATTACCACTTATTACTTGAGCTTATAGGCATGCATAAGTTAACTTTATGTGCCAGTTATGAGTGAGTTAGTTCTACATTGGTTTTTTCTAAGAGTAAATATACTTGGTATTATTGTGTACTCTCGAATACTGTTATAGTCTTAATTTATCTATAAAAGTACCTTGTGAAACTATTACTGTCCAAAGATAACTCCATGAAGTCCATTTAAGAGGACAATTACTTATAATATAAATCGCAACTTCACAGCCATTTTGATTTCTTTTGAGTCATTGTGATTCTACTTAATTATTACAAAAATGGATATTAATAAATGGAAGCGTTATAAAAAAAGTGGTTCATATAAGAGGAAAGTGCAGAAAACTTACCAACATATGTTATATGTACCTAGTACTAGTTTTGCACTGAGCCAAGAACGTTTTGCAGATGTTGACGAGGGTTCCGTACGAAAATATTGTTTTCAAAATATTATCCCAGGTGTTAGCGGTAGCACTTCTGTACTATACGAGGTTTTGCCTACAACACATGATGGTTTAGACTGGGAAGATGACAAGGAGTATATTTGTGATGACTCTGATTCTATGCAGGAAGATGAAAGTGACTGCTATTCAACATACGAGAAAAATTATGAACTGCGTAATGCTCTTAGTAAATGGGCTGTACATCGAGGGACTGGAACAGTTTGCCAGAGGCGGTGTTTCCGTCGGACTACAATTTGAGTGTCTTCAAGGCTAGAGTGAATAGGCTCTTAATAAACTAGTGCGCTTTACCATCAACGACTGCGTCACTGCTTACCATCGGGCAGGATTGCAGTCAAGCGCTAGTTTACAATTTAATTTAAAAAAAACCTTATTATTATTAAAATTTTAAATAATAAATTGTAGAATATCCTCCACTAATGACGCGAGCACTCTTTTGCATTTATTTGCAAAAGTGTGCCCGCGTCACTCTTTTGCAAATGTAAAGCAAATGTGGATATGATTAGTTCAGCTCCCGGGGAATATTGGCATAATGGCATGATAAAATGTTTAAAAAATATTTTTGCAGAACTCTCCGTCCCACCTAGTTTCTTTGAAAATAAACATTGATGGCCTTCCAGTGTTTAAAAGTGCTAGTTTTTGCCCATTTTATGTTCGGTATCTGAAATTCCACTGCCGCCTTTTGTTGTCGGTATATCAAGATATAGAAATACATGGTTATGTCAGTTATGTTGTACAAAAAACTCAAGATGAAAAAAAAGCCACAGAAAAGCCACTAAAACCTTCTTTTTTAAACATTTATCAATGTGATTGTGATGAATTCCAGCGCGGTAGAGAGGCAAAATTTCAATGATTAGGTGTAAAATGATGAGTATTTTGTATGGTAGGAAAATGTTTTTCATACCTTTGTCATACTCCGTAAGATAATAAAAGTCTTTATAATATAGAAAATCAAAGTTTTATTTGTCAATAACAATTACTTTTTTCTTATATTAATAATTAAGTTAAAAGTCAGCCTTAAAAAGTTTAATTAAAGAGGTAATCACGTTCCTTTAGCATAATGACGAGAAACAGTACTTAACGATAATTTATCATAATTTTATTACAAGTGCTTCAGTATCATGTGCATCAATTATGTTTTTCTAAACATATACTAACTGAATTAACTACATACACAATTACTCGGGCATCTCTTCATCGTTTTGATCAGGCATCCCCTTATTATTTTGATCGAGAATCTCAACATTATTTTGGTCAGATCTCTCTTCATTATTCTGATTGACTGTTGGTGTGTTAATTTGTTCTTGGACATGATTCTGAAAAAATAATACATATCTGTAAGTGGAATGCGAGGGTACTAGTGTACAATGGGAAAAAGGATGACTACCTCAAACCATTATATGTATAACTTTTCTGTCTTATAATTGCCCTTACAGTATGTGACAAACGTGGCATCAAGAGGTTCTAGAACCACTGATGCTCTGTATATCCCGTTACCTTCTCTGGGCGGAGATATCCTTCTAATATTATAAATGCTAAAGTTTGTGAGTATGGATGTTTGTTACTCTTTCACGCAAATACTACTGAACCAATTGCGATAAAATTTATGTACCCAGAATAACACATAGGCTACTTTTTATTTCAAAGTTCCCGGGGGATTGGAATCTCTAGTATAAAGTAGGTACATTTAAAATAACATTTATGAAATGCAGTAATAAAATATATTAGGTACCTAGTTCACATTCATCACCGACGAAATGGTCATAAACAGCGTAGAAGTTGCAATTTTCACACCAAATATTTTTTTCTTTTAACAATAATTTTATGTTTTCTTCCTTCAAAACTATGTAAACCGGCCTTTTTCCAGAATTTGTTGAAACTTTATGGCCACAACCATGGCAATTGTGACATAACAAGAAATGAGTTTCAATCCAAGGCCATCTCGCTGTTTTCAAGGTTCTGATATCATTTTTAGTCAAAAAGCGGTCAACATCCAGAAGTATGACCATGATGGTTTGGTCAAAGTCACAACTAAAACAGAACAATAATTTAACAACCTTAGCAATTAAAATTAAAATTTTGTGGAACCCTAATTCATAATATTTGTGGCGATACATGTTTCATAATTTTTAAAAACAATTAATTTATCATTATTGTAATAAATATTATATTTTATGTAAAAAAAAGCGGTTTGAAAAATCGTTGACATATATCGAAGTGATGTGGAACCCTAATTCGTCACAATATGGCGCGACAATACTGTTAGGATATTACGTATTATTTTTAAACACAACTCAGTAAATACGCCTTGTTCAAAAGGCGAACAAAAAATTAGATGTAAAACAGTATATATTTCACCGAAAACACTAATGCGTTAGCCGTGCAAACACTTAAGCATGCATAATATTACGTGTAAAATACTTGTTAATACATTTAATATAAAATGGATGAACTTACCTTTTATTTTTTATATTTTTCTTCACAACCGAACAAACACAACACAACAAAATTCGCAAATGTTTGAAGTAGCTAGTAATAGAAGCGCGGAGTATGTTACAGACCTGCCTGGGTCTATTGGCTGCTCATAGTGGGCTCCGCGGGAGTAAATGGTTCTCCGGAGTCTAAATATTAGTGTATTATGGACTTATATCGTGATATTTGGTTCTATTATATGCTTCTAGTTGGCTTCACGGGAGCAGATAGTTCTGTGTAGTCCAAGTATGAGTGTATTATTGGCCTAAGTAGTGCTACCCAAGTCTAGTATGGGTATTTTACTAGCAAAAGTACGCATATAAAATGGGCCCTTTTCCGTGGTTATAAACGTTTATTAGCCTATTATAGTCCTGGCTCCGGAACCACTACAAGTCCATATTTTGTTACTTGGGTAGGCTACCTCTTATCCCGGAAAAATTTGATGTTCCCGAGGGAAATCTAAAAAGCGCGATATAACCGAACTCCACGCGGGCGAAGCCGCGGGCGGAAAACTAGTAATCCATAAATGCGAAAGTAACTCTGTCTGTCTGTCTGTCGGTCTGTCTGTCTGTCTGTCTGTCTGTCTGTCTGTCTGTCTGTCTGTTACGCTTTCCCGCTTAAAACCCTCAACCGATTTTAATGAAATTTGGCACAGACAATCCTTAGAACCTGAGAAAGAACATAGGCTACCTTTTATCCCGGAAAAATTTGATGTTCCCGAGGGAAATCTAAAAAGCTCGATATAACCGAACTCCACGCGGGCGAAGCCGCGGGCGGAAAGCTAGTTTAAACTAATTTTAAGCTATATGCATCTTTATCTTTTCATTTCGTTAAGAAAAGGATAAAAGATAACATTTTAATTTAATCCTGTCAAATAAAGATAGACATAGACAGACATTACATTTCCATAGACATTTTAGACGCGATTATAAACATGGCGACTAAAAATACCCCAGTACGTCAAAAGCGCACTAATTTGACAGGTCTAAACTGACATTTTATCTTCCGTCCTTTTCTTAACGAAATGGAAAGAAAAAGATGCACATATCTTAAAATAAGTTTGGTTTGTGAACAACAGAATCGGCGCTAATATTTATCTGTTAATGAACCCATGACTTAATAAATCAATTTAGCAGTAGGCTTACCAGCTTTTTGAGACACATTATTCCTCACGGGTTCCGAGAAGACCCCGGCCGCTAGAAGAGCCAATACCCACAACACCAAACGAGCCATGTCCACGAGTGCCGATGCATGCTCTGCACCACATATTTATACGCACCTTTATCACAGGTCACCATTTAATTACTAGTTATCAATGAACACGTTGTAGTAAAAGTACGATAATTAGACAGTAGGTGACCCACAAAGGACTTTCATTCAACTCTTGCAATGCCGATAACTGATCAATATCTTCTGCATTTTATACCTACATAAGTGTGTTTTGTGTAAGTCTTTTGCAGTTTCAACTGAGTGGCAATTGTTATCAATCGATAATTTCTACTAGGAATATAAAATTCTTGTGTTAGGTACAGTGTTCTCTTTTGACCTGTTATACACTAGAGCTTGACCACAATCCCGCCTGATGATATGAAGCAATGCAATCTTTGATGGTAAAGCGCGCTAGTTTATTAATAGCCTATTCACTCTAGCCTTGAAGACACTTAAATTGTAGTCAGACGAAAACTCCGCTGCTGGCAAATTGTTCCTGTCCCTCGATGTACGCGGTATAAAAGACGAGGTGGAACGCCTCGTCCGGATCTATGTGGTATTAACAACGTTAGGCTGCATACTCGTCGTCGGTCACTGAGGAGATCGTTACCTTCCAGGTATGCTAAGAGGGACGAGCAGAGTATGGAGGTTATTGAAATCGACCGTTAGTTCGTAGGATCGGCACGACTACCCTTTTTGAGCACGGGCTGCACGTTAGCAAGTTTCCAGGACTTGGATACCAGCCCTAAATGAGAGGCGATACAAGCGTGTCAATACGAGAGATAACTCGGGAGTCGCTCGGGAGTCGGGCTTCGTGTAACTCGGGAGTACAAACCTTGGGAACCATTGTCGGCTTAAACTATTTTTATATTTTTTTTTCTGTGTTACTAGTTTGAGCTGAGGTCGTAAACTAGTTAGACTTTTTTTTTCAATAATTATAAACTAGTCATCATCATCATCTCAGCGTTAATCCCAGTCGCATCCGCAGCTTTTTTCAGCTCTAGAGTCTGGGATCCGCTTTACCAGTCTAACTGCTGATTTTGGCTAAACTTCGATATTTTCCGTGAAGCGACTGCCGTCTGACCTCTACAACCCGAATGCGATATCTAAGCATTGTAGTTAGACCAATTGTTAGACTTTTGAGGGCTCCAACAACCCGTAACGACTGCCACTAGATGTTCGTATGGCAACCGGGACCAACGGCTTAACGTGCTTTCCGAGGCACGACCAGACCAGTGCAAATATTCATATTCATGCATACAAACATTTGCACTGTGCGGGGATCGAACCTGCGCCTCCTTGCGCAAAGACCGCGTTCGCTACCGCTACGCCACGGAGGCTGTCAATAATTATAAACTAGTGCTTGACTGCAATCGCGCCTGATGGTAAAGCGCACTAGTTTACTAAGCCTATTCACTTAAAAAACTTAGGAATAGGAGGGATGACGGCAGTTGAGCGAGGTGACGCAATGTTAAACCCAAGACCAACACGACCAACGATGCTGCGCCAGAGGGAGATTGATCTGGAGACTCTCCACGACCAAACTCCCGACACAACAACATTTGGCGCATCGTACCCGGCACACATTGCAACACAACTGCTCAGACCCATCCTCCGTACGGCTTCACCAGACATCATGCCGGAACACGACGAATCGCTTGGCGGCAGGACCTTGTATGGTGGGTGGTAACTTCTGCCGGCAGCCGATGTTATGGCCTAGCACCGAGAGTGATAATATTTTTTTATATACAGTATGTTAACTAACAGAGGGCGTTCCCGTTAACCCGAAATAGTATAGCATACATACATGCTAAAAAAAATATTTCCATTCGAAAACAAAATGTTTTAAATTTTTTTCCAATATGAAAATATTCAATAAAAATTTTAAATTGACATGTAAAAGAAACACACTGTACACGCGAACATGAAAGACGGCAACGTCGCAATTTATTTATACATGACGACTACTATTTTGATTTAAAACAGGAGGTTTCAAATTTATTTCCAATTAGAATTTTTTTTATTCGGATTTTTTTATGCTTATTTTTCTATGCTGATATTTTTATTTTAATCTATTAATGATATATATTAACGAGTTTAAGGGAACGCCCTCTGTTATTTAACATATAATATAATTATGTACCTCCGTCAAATCACGTTGCTATGTAGCGTGGTGAATTACAGCCAAATCCCTCTAAGAAACACGGACTGTATCTATGTAGGAACATTATAGGGTGATAATGCAAGTAAAGTTTAACATTCAGCGTATTGCTATTTTACATAAAATACTGCATCCTAGATAACTGACATTATTATAGGGCTTATTCTTTTTCTTTGCCTCTTGGCACAATTTTATCCAATTATATACAGAGTGGTGCTGACAATACGACAATAAATGAAAACACAGACCATGCTGGTACATAGGAATAATCCTGAACCATAAAAAAAAACCTAGCTTCAAAAATAAAAAAAATGAAAATTTCAGAAGTCAGAAGTCAGAAGTCAGAAGTCAGAAATATTTTATTTGTGATACATAGGTACAGTGGTTAGGTATTCATATTTGAGGATAAAGTGCGCTATGATCAGCCTATTATAGGCATACAAATACAAAAAATAAAATAATAAAATTACATTATACAGATTACATTATAATAGGGATAATTAAAGTCAAAAAATCATAATAATTTTTAAGTTAACGTCAAAACCATTCTGATTTAAATACAACATGGTCAAATAAGCAAATCCCATAATGTTATCATAATGAAGTCAAAACAATTGATCAAATATATGTCAAAATAATTTGGACTTAAATAATACAAAGTCAAAGAAAAAAATTACAATTATACAATGTCAAGATTTGTCCAATAAAAAGTCCGATACACTATAATAACATTTTTGACACAACATACTTCTTAGTTTTACTTTAAATGAATTTACAGGCATTTTTTTTAGCTCTTTCGGTAATTTATTATATACAACTGGTGCCATGTGAAATAGACTTTTATACATTAAGGCAGTATTCGTTCTTGGAATACACAAACGACTTTCGTCCCTTTGGGTCCGATTGAGAGCTACAGATACTAAAGTAAACAAGTGAGGATTTTGTTTAACGAAAGCCGCTACTTCAAATACATATAGTGAGGGTAGTGGTAGAATGTTGTGCTTCTTAAAGAAAGGCAGACAGCTCTCTGTTGACTTTAAACCAAACATAGCTCGAATGCAACGTTTCTGCGCTTTAAAGGCAATATCTTTGTCGGTGGAATTCCCCCAGAAAATTATGCCATATCTGAGAACAGATGCCACCAGCCCATGATACGCAATTATAAGGGCACCGGAATTTATTTTATATGCAAGTGTATGTAGAGCATAGGCAGATTTACTAACGCGTTTGCATAGTTGTTGAATATGTGGCTTCCAGGTCATTTTGTCATCAATATATAGGCCTAGAAATTTATAATTGTCTACTTCCTCTATTTTTTGCATGTTATAATTTATATTTAGGTTATTTTGTGCCGGTAAACGTTGTCTAAAGTACATTAATTTAGTTTTGCTTAAGTTGGCTTTAAGGTTATTGATATTAAGCCAATTCATGACTGAGTTCAATGTGTTGTTTATGTCATCTTCATAAGTACTTAGATCTTTACACTTAACAGTTACTGTACTGTCATCCGCAAAAAGAATTACAGGATTATCAGTGGCATTGGGTAAGTCATTTATATACAATATAAAAAATAGTGGCCCCAAAACGGTTCCTTGAGGAACACCGTAATTTAGTTGACGTTCACATGATCTGAAAGTTTCTTCTTTTCTTGTTATGACATTCACTCTAGTCAATTCAGTGTATTGGCGACGGCCTTTGAGGTAAGATTCAAATAATTTTAAAACATTACCTCTTATTTCATATTTATTAAGTTTACCTAACAATAAATTATGTTCAACATAATCGAAAGCCTGCGTCATATCCATCAAAATAGAGCAGATAGGTATTCTTTTATCAACATTAACCATAACAAAATTCAGAAAGTCATATATGGCCATATTTATTGACTTATTTTGTCTGAAACCTTTTTGTTCTTGTGCCAGAATATTGTTACTCTCTAAATAGTTATTTAGTTCTTTGTAAATATGCTTCTCAAAAATTTTGGATATAACCGGAACCAAGGCAATAGGTCTATAGTTTTCTAGACATTCACTATTATCTTTCTTGAAGATTGGTTTTATGACAGAAGTTTTTAATTTGTCGGGGTAAATTCCAGCTTCAATAGATATATTTATCAGATAGGAAAGATGAGTAGAAATATTCGCAGAAATATACTTCAAGACTTTAGTTGATATCCCATCATAACCTACACTGTTCGTGTTTTTTAAACTTCTAATAATCTGAAATGCATCATGTGGTAAGCATGCCTTCAAAAACATAGACTTTTGCTTAGTAGACGTTAAAAACTTATACTGCATGCTGAGTGAATCATCTCTGGGTACAATTTTATCTATGAAATAATTATTAAAAGCGTCAGATATTTCACAAGGGTCAGTTATTATTTTGTCATTTATTTTAATGCTAGATATAGTGTCATTTGGTACATTTTGTTTAGATTCGTTTATGATCTTCCAGGCTGATCTACTTTTATTATATGACACGCTAATTAAATGATTATTTTGTGCACGCTGTGTTAATTTGATTACTTTTTTATATCTTCTAGAAAATTGTGTCAGTTTAGTTTTATTAACCTGGCTTGGTTTTTTCCTGTATTGCCATAAAAGATCACGTTTTTTGATACTACAAGCCTTAATTCCTCGCGTCATCCATTTAGCTTTACGATGTGTATTAATTGTTATATATTTAAATGGAAAGCAAAGATCATAGAATAACTTGAACAAATCAAAGAAAGCATTATAGGCTATATTTGGGTCAGAGGCTGAGTACACTTCAGAAAAAGACAATTTCTCTATACAAGTTCTAAACTTCTTAAGATTTTCTTCAGAGTAATCTCTACGCTTAATTTTCCAGCTTTTTATTAGACACACTTTTTTGACCTGACACCTCAATATCTGAGCCGTGTGGTCTGATAATGCAAAGTCAATCACTTCTGCTTTACATTTATTGTGGTAGTTGTGAGCAAAGTTATCTATGCATGTTTTGCTAATTTGCCTGGTTGGTTCGGTTATCTTAAGTCTTAGGTTATAGTTAAGAAGCAAACATTCAAATTCGGATGTGATGTTATTTTGTTTTAATATATTAATATTGAAATCCCCAGCAACTACAATATTGTGCTTTTTATAGGTTGTACTTACATATTTAAGCATCTTATCTAATCTTTCAAAGAAATTAATTAAGTTACTACCAACCGGAACCCTATATAAACAGATAATAATAACCTTGTAGTCTACTAGTTCTATTGCAGAGCATTCAAAAGTTGAGCACTCAGTGAATAACACTGATTTTGGAATCACTTTCCAATGATGACCTTTCTTCACGTAGATGCACGACCCTCCTCTGTTAGAATTCTCATTCCATCAAACTAAATCGCGTAAAATTGCAAACGGAATAGAACATGCTTTAAAATATTGGTTCAATGAACTCCGATCAGCGGGCGATAGCGCGTCCCTGTATCGATTTGATTTTTCGCGCCATTATTATTAAAGTTTAGTACCCCTGGATGCGGCGGTAATCAACCTCTAAGCGCTTCCTTATCAACATGTACATCATGTAGAAAATGTGAAAAATAATTTCCTGTGACTAAACTAATGGATATATTTATATTTTTTTTTTTTATGGTTAGACTGAGAATGTGTTGAGGTACACGATGTTTAATTTATTGTCTTAATTTATTGTCGTAAAGACAGCACCACTCTGTATATCACCAGAAGACGCAGCGTGGGTAGGCCTCCGACAAGGTGGACGACCTGGTGAAGGTCACGGGAAACCGCTACATACGGGAGGCGCAGGACTGGCTGTCGTGGAGATCCTTCGGGGTGGCCTATGTGCAGCAGTGAAAGTCTTTCGGCTGAAATGATGATGATGATGATGAGATATATCACCGGTTACTATTGAAATGTTATGTTCGTAGGACAGCAGGCCAAGTTACCCCAAACAAATGTCATTACTCATCCTTAATAAGCTATTATAATCCATACTAATATTATAAATGCGAAAGTAACTCTGTCTGTCTGTGTCTGTCTGTCTGTGTCTGTGTCTGTCTGTCTGTGTCTGTCTGTCTGTGTCTGTCTGTCTGTGTCTGTCTATCTGTGTCTGTCTATCTGTGTCTGTCTGTCTGTGTCTGTCTGTCTGTGTCTGTCTGTCTGTGTCTGTCTGTGTCTGTCTGTCTGTGTCTGTCTGTCTGTGTCTGTCTGTCTGTCTGTGTCTGTCTGTCTGTGTCTGTCTGTCTGTGTCTGTCTGTCTGTGTCTGTGTCTGTCTGTGTCTGTCTGTCTGTGTCTGTCTGTCTGTATCTGTCTGTCTGTGTCTGTGTCTGTCTGTCTGTGTCTGTCTGTCTGTGTCTGTCTGTCTGTGTCTGTCTGTGTCTGTCTGTCTGTGTCTGTCTGTCTGTGTCTGTCTGTGTCTGTCTGTCTGTGTCTGTCTGTCTGTGTCTGTCTGTCTATGTCTGTCTGTCTGTGTCTGTCTGTCTGGCTGTGTCTGTCTGTCTGTGTCTGTCTGTCTGTGTATGTCTGTCTGTCTGTTACGCTTTCCCGCTTAAACCTCTCAACCGATTTTGATTAAATTTGGCACAGACAATCTTTAGACCCTGAGAAAAAACATAGGCTACCTTTTATACCGGAAAAATTTGATGTTCCCGAAGGAAATCTAAAAAGCGCGATATAACCGAACTCCACCCGGGCGAAGCCGCGGGCGGAAAGCTAGTATTAAATATATTTGAGTTGCATTAATATTTGATTCGACACTTAGTGACACTCAGTGACATGTCAGCGTTGGGAAATGTAAGCACATTAGATGGTAATACGTTTTTCCTCTTAACACAGTACTTTTTAAATATATATTTATGTACTGTAACTTACTATTTCATTGTATCAACAATATTTATTATATTATGAGTTTTGAACTTTTCTTTCAAATTATTTCAACTTAAAGACGTTCGACATAGCTCTGCGAGTCGCTAAACTTAAGTGGCAGTGGGCAGGGCACATTGCTCGTAGAACCGATGGCCGATGGGGCAGTAAGGTTCTGGAGTGGCGGCCATCTACTGGAAGACGCAGCGTAGGGAGGCCCCCAACAAGGTGGACCGATGACCTGGTGAAGGTCGCGGGAAGCCGATGGATGTGAGCAGCACAAGACCGGTCAGCGTGGATAGCCTTGGGGGAGGCCTTTGTCCAGCAGTGGACATCTATAGGCTGAAGAAGAAGAAGAAAGACGTTCTGCGATAATGAAATAAATTATAAATCCACGCAGAGCTGAGGTCACATCAGATTTCGCCTCTAAAAAAAATTTCCTATATACTTAAGTCTCCTAGTACTGTGCCCTTTTTTTCTGGGATGGGAAATCATCGATTGACTTCTGCCGCTCTGGGCGCTCTGCTTAACAAACTGTGTTTGTGTAAATAATAAACATGTCTAATAGTAAAGTAATGTAATGTAGTTCGTAATTTCAACATTATGCTATGAGTCAAGATGACGTGGCGGTTAAGTGTGTGCAGATAGGAACATCCGTGAATCAGTGAGATTTTAGTGTAAATGTCACGCGGTATGTAGACCTTTTGTAAGTTTTTACTCGATAACATTTACTGGGACAGAAATATAATGTTCTTTATCTTGTTCACTTTGTTTACTTGTATCGTAAAGGTTGAAAGGTAGATCATAGAAAACCAAATAAAGAATTCAGATATATGTGAGGTAGGCATGAGTTAAGTATAAGTACGTATTTACTGACTAATTTGACCGGAATGAAAGTTGTCGTTTATAATTTGTTTTTATATCTATACATAAAAACAAATTATAAACGACATTTAATATTTTCCTGCATTTTAACATATATATTTTTTTTTTAGAAGCGGCTGTGATGCGACATCAGCATTTTACAGTAGGGGTGTAAAATAACAGTTTTCGAGATGTTTGAAAAACAAGATCTAGATCAATGTGCTGAAGTATTTAAAAACAACAATTCAACTCGACAAGAAGTTCTCACCAACGGCATTCGCTTTCTTCCTTCTATGTACGGAGCTCCTAAAAAACCTGCTTAGATCTGTATAAACAAGCATCTTTCATTAAAAATACTAAAAGAAAAAAAAAACGAGTTTAATTAGCTTGTCTTCCTCGAACTTCAGATGCTGCTTATCAACATCTTCTTCGCGTGCCTATATTATAAAGCGTACAAGTGTAGCTTGGTAATCAGCTGGAAACGCTCTAAAATTCTCTTAGTACACTACCTCACAAAGGTAGAGTGGCAACGTGTGCATATTATAACGATTACACCTTCTCTAAATTTTTGAATCGTTAAATCTATGAAACAATGGCGTGTAGGAAAACAGTATGAATACATTTTTTATAGATTATTTTATATTCTACAATGTTGGTCTGAGATGTTTTATGATAGAATGTACAGTTTAGCAAAACAGTAAGTTTTATCATAAAAATATCAGAATAATATAATAATGATCACAAAACTCGCAAAAAAACTTATTATTGACCTTTGACCCTGAATGTTTTCCATACAGGGAAACTTTGAAATTTTATTTATAACAAGCGGCCGCCAGCGACTTCGTTCGTGTGAAGTTAGTTATGCTCCGCTCCTATTGATCGCAGCGTGATGTTATATAGCTTAAAGCCTTCCTGGATTAATGGGCTATCCAACGCAAAAACAATTTTTCAAATCGTACCAGTAGTCCCCGAGATTAGCGCGCTCAAAGAAACAAACAAACTCTTCAGCTTTATATTAGTATTAGTATAGATTAGAAGGTGTCATATACAGCTAATGAATTGACATGAATAGTACATGTCTAGGACAATTGTACTATTCACTAGGCAAGCACAGTCCGTGAGGTTTCACAATTATCTGAAGATAATTGTTTTTCCATGGACAGAGCAATCATCCGATCTCAGTCCCATAGAAAATCTACGAGGTTTATTTTTAGTGCAGAGGTGGGAATCACGGGATGGGAAGTGTATACAATAATTAAAAACCCATTGCATAGAGGTGTGGGTAATATTAAGAGGAACCAATAAGTGGGTAACAGCAATTATATTTGTTTTTATTTATATCTATGCATTCATCACAAAGCTTACCTATCTACTTTTGCAAAGTGTCAAAATCATGTACTATTTTTACACAGAATAAGTAGCTGTGATATGACATCAACATTTTACAGGAGGGGTGTAAAATAACAGTATTCAAGATGTTTGAAAAATAAGATCTAGATCAATGCGCTGAAGTATTTAAAAACAATAATTCAACTAGACAAGAAGTTCTCACCAACGGCATTCGCTTTCTTCCTTCTATGTACCTAAGGAACTCCTAATAAAACCTGCTTAGATCAGTATAGATAAGCATCTTTCGTTAAAAATACTAAAAGTAAAAAAAAAACGAGTTTAATTGGCTTGTCTTCCTCCAACTTCAGATGCGATTTATCAACATCTTCTTCGCGTGCCTATATTATAAAGCGTACAAGTGAGGCTTCAATCAGCTGGAAACGTTTTAAAACTCTCTAAGTATACTTACCTCACATAGGTGGAGTGGCAACGTGTGCATATTATAACGATTACATCTTTTCTAAATTTTTGAATCGTTAAATCTCCGAAACAATGGCTCGTAGGAAAACAGTATGAATACATTTCTTATAGATTATTTTATAATCTACAATGTTGGTCTGAGATATTTTTATGATTAAATTTACCGTTCAGCAAAACAGTAATTTTTATTATAAAAATATCAGAATAATATAAATAATGATCACAAAAACTCACAAAAAAACATATTATTGACCTTCGACCCTGAATGTTTTCCATACAGGGTAACTTTGAAATTTTATTTATAACAAGCGGCCGCCAGCGACTTCATTCGTGTGGAGTTAGTTATGCTCCGCTCCTATTGATCGCAGGGTGATGTTATATAGCCTAAAGAATTTCTGGATTAATGGGCTATCCAACGCAAAAAGAATTTTTCAAATCGTACCAGTAGTTCCCGAGATTAGCGCGCTCAAACAAACAAACAAACTGTTCAGCTTTATTTATATTAGTATAGATTAGAAGGTGTCATATACAGCTAATGAATTGACATGAATAGTACATGTCTAGGACAATTGTACTATTCACTAGGCAAGCACAGTCCGTGAGGTTTCACAATTATCTGAAGATAATTGTTTTTCCATGGACAGAGCAATCATCCGATCTCAGTCCCATAGAAAATCTACGAGGTTTATTTTTAGTGCAGAGGTGGGAATCACGGGATGGGAAGTGTATACAATAATTAAAAACCCATTGCATAGAGGTGTGGGTAATATTAAGAGGAACCAATAAGTGGGTAACAGCAATTATATTTGTTTTTATCTATATCTATGCATTCATCACAAAGCTTACCTATCTACTTTTGCAAAGTGTCAAAATCATGTACTATTTTTACACAGAATAAGTAGCTGTGATATGACATCAACATTTTACAGGAGGGGTGTAAAATAACAGTATTCAAGATGTTTGAAAAATAAGATCTAGATCAATGCGCTGAAGTATTTAAAAACAATAATTCAACTAGACAAGAAGTTCTCACCAACGGCATTCGCTTTCTTCCTTCTATGTACCTAAGGAACTCCTAATAAAACCTGCTTAGATTAGTATAGATAAGCATCTTTCGTTAAAAATACTAAAGGTAAAAAAAAAACGAGTTTAATTGGCTTGTCTTCCTCCAACTTCAGATGCGATTTATCAACATCTTCTTCGCGTGCCTATATTATAAAGCGTACAAGTGAGGCTTCAATCAGCTGGAAACGTTTTAAAACTCTCTAAGTATACTTACCTCACATAGGTGGAGTGGCAACGTGTGCATATTATAACGATTACATCTTTTCTAAATTTTTGAATCGTTAAATCTCCGAAACAATGGCTCGTAGGAAAACAGTATGAATACATTTCTTATAGATTATTTTATAATCTACAATGTTGGTCTGAGATATTTTTATGATTAAATTTACCGTTCAGCAAAACAGTAATTTTTATTATAAAAATATCAGAATAATATAAATAATGATCACAAAAACTCACAAAAAAACATATTATTGACCTTCGACCCTGAATGTTTTCCATACAGGGTAACTTTGAAATTTTATTTATAACAAGCGGCCGCCAGCGACTTCATTCGTGTGGAGTTAGTTATGCTCCGCTCCTATTGATCGCAGGGTGATGTTATATAGCCTAAAGAATTTCTGGATTAATGGGCTATCCAACGCAAAAAGAATTTTTCAAATCGTACCAGTAGTTCCCGAGATTAGCGCGCTCAAACAAACAAACAAACTGTTCAGCTTTATTTATATTAGTATAGATTAGAAGGTGTCATATACAGCTAATGAATTGACATGAATAGTACATGTCTAGGACAATTGTACTATTCACTAGGCAAGCACAGTCCGTGAGGTTTCACAATTATCTGAAGATAATTGTTTTTCCATGGCCAGAGCAATCATCCGATCTCAGTCCCATAGAAAATCTACGAGGTTTATTTAATTAGTGCAGAGGTGGGAATCACGGGATGGGAAGTGTATACAATAATTAAAAACCCATTGCATAGAGGTGTGGGTAATATTAAGAGGAACCAATGAGTGGGTAACAGCAACTATATTTGTTTTAATCTATATCTATACTACCTATAGGTACTAATATATAAAGCTAAAGAGTTTGTTTGTATGTTTGTTTGTTTGTTCGCGCTAATCTCGAGAACTACTGGTCTGATTTGAAAATACCTTTTTGCGTTGGATAGCCCATTAATCCAGGAAGGCTTTAGTCTATATAACATCACGCTGCTAAAAATAGGAGCGGAGCATATTCAATAAAAAACATATCAAAACCTACGCGGGTGAAACCGCACGGCGCAGCTAGTTAATTAATAAAATATCATTCCCTCGTTATGGGTATACAATAAAAAAATCTAATAAACGAATACAAGAGAAGTTCTTTTGTATAGGTAGAAAATTTCATTTCACAATTCTCATAAAACATTGTTAATTTTAAGGATAAATAATAAGAAAAACATTTCGGTAATATAAAATTCACAACAACTTTTTAATTTCCATCTTCAAACATCGAAAAGTTAAATTAAATACATCCATACTAATATTATAAACGCGAAAGTAACTCTGTCTGTCTGTCTCTCGCAGGCTTTCCCGCCTAAATCTCTCAACCGATTTTGATGAAATTTGGCACAGGCAATCTTAGACCCTGAGAAAGGACATAGGCTACCTTTCATCCCGGAAAAACTTAATGTTCCCGAGGGAAATCAAAAAAGCGCGATATAACCGAACTCCACGCGGGCGAAGCCGCGGGCGGACAGCTAGTAATCATATAAATAGTAATATTAACAGTAATAACAAAACAACTTGTATTTAACTTTTTATAATTAAATAATAAGCAGGAATAGATTATAAATAAACATAAATACTTTCTACAGGCAGTCTCCAAATGGGGAGAAGCCAATCTTGTATCATAAAACGCCGCCAAAATACAAGCGTGTCTATTGACCGCCAAAAGGAGCCCGTTTCCCTTGGCTCCTACTTTTCGGAATGTATTCTTGAAGTGCACTGATCTCCTTCAGCTTTTGGGACTTCCTCAAACCTAAACTTTGGACGGTTCATTGAGTCCAAAGTCTAGGGGGTCTGCCGGGAAACTTGGCGTTATTACAATGATCCGGCGGTACTTCACTCCAGAACAGCTTCTAATGTTACACAAAACACAGATCCGTTCATATGTGGAGTACTGCAGTCAAATTTGGGTTGGTGCTGCGAAATGCCATCTGGCAATTTAGTTTTCGGTGGAGAAGCGTGCGAAGAAGCTAATTGGCGGCCCAAATGTGCTTTGATTTGGTTCAAAACGGTTTAAGGAGCACAGTCGAATAGTAGCCAGCCTGTCGTTGTTCTATAGGTTGCATTTTAGAGAATGTGCGCGGGAATTACTTGATTTAATTCCCCCATCTCCGTTCCGTCATCGGACGACCCGTCGTACGGCAAGTATCCACCGTAACGTTGTTGACACCACTACGATCTGGACGAGGTATTTCACCTCGTCTTTTATACCGCGTACATCGAGGGACAGGAACAATTTGTCAGCGGCGGTGTTTCAGTCTGACTAAAATTTAACTGTCTTCAAGGCTAGACTGAATAGGCTCTTTATAAACTAGCGCGCTTTACCATCAACAATTGCATCACTGGCATCAGACGGGATTGCGGTCGAGCGCTAATTTATATCTTATAAAAAAAAAGTTACGCATTAACGAACATATAAAAAAAAAACATTGCCATTCAACCAACACTGCATTGACGTAGTAAGTGTTGACATTTTTCCTGAGGTGATGGGGTCGGGATGGGTATGAGATATAGAATAATTGGAATCTATAACTCTTTTGGTAGGTTATCACCTTCCTTTGTGGCCCCGTGTTGAGAATTAATAATAATAATAATACGTACCTACCAGTGGCGAAGAGTCCATACAAGCCGATTCCCACCGGGTTACCTTTCAAAAATCAGTTCCATATTCATACAAAAGTATTTACATTCTATTTCATTAACAAAGTATTATTAATCAAATGCCTGCGCGATTTACAATAGCAATAGTAATTCTTAGCAATACCCTAAGTATCACATTTCATTTTATAGTCGTAAATTAATCAGCGCTTAAATTTTATGGTTTAAGACATTTATTTCTCAAAAAACAGAATACAATGATTCACTTATAATGAGAAACACTGGTTACATAAGTAAACGTTCCTTGTAACAAGAAACGGAACGGCATATTTTTAAACTTAGACAGGTTCATTACATTTTTAGTTATTATTGTTAGTATTGTTAGTTATTGACTTATTATTATGTTAGTAAAATAAGGTAAGTTATGCTAAAACAGATTGAGAAGATTAGAGTCGAGCGAGTGTATTACATAAGATTTACATATAGACATTTTTTTTAAATGCTTTTTAAATAATTTTTCGTACCTAAATTACATTAAAGGTAACTCGACGAATTACAGCTTATCTCGGCCAACGTTTTACTATGAGGCGAAAAGAGACAGAGCGTGTCAGACATCTCTTTCTAATGATCGCTAACCGTCCGTAATTTTTGAGAAAAGATAGGCTGATGCCGACCGGCTTGCAGTTCTCTCCTCTCCTCTATTAGAATGAGACAAAGAAACGTTATAATGAAATCCTTCGCAAGTCATATTCTTTTTATTTTGGCATATTTTCGTGTTCCATTTCGTTTGGTTGAAAATAAATTATTGTTAGTATGTGACATGTGTTCGTTTTTCGTGTTTTTCGTTTGTTATATTTTAATATTTGTGGTATTTAAACTGTGACTGATTCTGTAACGTAATTTAATCGCAGATTTGGTTAAATACTGTGTATTTTGTTTGTTATTATGGCTTTAATTCATATAGAATGCTGCTCAACTGACTACCTGCTGAATGAACTTAAAGTCTTACACCGTCAGCGTCGTTAAATAAATTGGACACCTATGAGCTTTTTTTACAGCTCCAGAATACGTCTTTGAAAGACGCATTTTCTCAAGTTTCGACTCTTTGCAGTTTAATTCTGACCCTCCCCATTTCAGTAGCTTCAGCTGAGCGGTCATTTTCTGCTTTAAAACGCATTCACACATATGTGCGAAACTGCCAAAAAGAGCAGAGATTGTCCGATTTGGCTATCATGTCAATTAAAAAAAAATTTGCTTAATAAAATGAAAAGTAATCCGAATTTTTATAACATCATTTTAGCTCATTTTGTTAAAAAAAAACAGACGCATTGCATTACAATATAAATAACGTTGTGATTGTGTATAATTTGCTTTATTTTTGCTTAATATTTTTGTTGGTTTTGGATCGGTGTTTGTGTGGTTCGGTTTTTAACACTATTATTTTTGTAATTTTTTATTTTATTTTTTCTTGACTCTTATTCCCTAACAATAGGTACTTAACTTAGTACTTACTAACAAGCATGCATGTGTGGTATGGAGATGCACGTCGAAAAAGGCTTTTTTTTTCTTTTGCTGCCGCTTTTATCATACTTGAAAGACACTGTTATCAAATCATCAGTCCTTTTTTGTATGGTGAAGGTGGGGCTTTTAATACTATTCTTATCTGAAGACCTCCTCCAAGATATCCTGCAGTAGGTAAGTGTTTAAGTGTTTATTTTTTTGGACCGGCTTCCCTTTGTCAAAATTTCACCCTTCGCCACTGGTACCTACTGGTATCGATCCATCATCACTGACAGAACTATTGTTGCCAATAAGCCTGATATAGTGATGGTGGATCGATCAGAGCGGCGTGCAATGATTGTTGACATAACCATCCCGCATGATGAGAACCTCGCGAAAGCCGAGAAAAATAAACAAATCAAGTATCTTGACTTGGCTCACGAGGTTGTCAAAATGTGGGAAGTGGATTCGGCATTCATTGTACCGATAGTCGTGACAGCCAATGGCTTAATAGCCAAGAGCCACGACCAACACCTCAGGAGGCTAGGCAGCTGGATCAAGGGCTTGATTCAGAAAGCTGTAATTCTGGACACGGCTCGCATTTTCAGGAAGTTCCTCTCTCTGGAGCCCTGACTGCCGGTAGCTTGGACCCTGTTCCCGATATCGATGGGCTACTACTTTTTATATTTTTAAATGTTTTTTATACAATACTAGCTTTCCGCCCGCGGCTTCGCCCGCGTAGAGTTCGGTTATATCGCGCTTTTTGGATTTCCCTCGGGAATATCAATTTTTTCCGGGATAAAAGGTAGTCTAAACCTTCCTTAAGAATCACTCTAGTAGTTTTAAAGATCTAAGCATACATACGGACATACAGCGAAAGCGACTTTGTTTTATACTATGTATTGATGTAAAGAAAACCCTCTCCGACCCATAAGGATAATAAAGGTTAGGTAAACACTTGACCAAATGTAATATAAAATTTTACATAATCATCATAGTAACAATACTAATGAATTCTGAAATAATCCTTTTTTCCCGGGAATTAATTCCAATATCACCGAAATTTGGTAATTTTAAAAAAAGTGACAACACCGGTATTATTATAAGCGAATAGCGACGCGACCACGTCACAGGTGCCGCGTGTCCTGCCCCCCGCCGCCCGCGGAATGGGGTTGCTTACCGCACATGTATTAAGTTACCTCTTTTTGCGAAATAATATTTATTTTTTTAGGGGGATTTTTTTTAAAGTTTTGCCTGTCTATGTGGGCATTAGTAGAATCAGTTACCGATACCTAACAATGCCTTCACGGATCGGACAGGGTTTTCTTTACATATTGTATATTTATATAAATATTTAAAAATGTAAATCATATGTATGTAAAATAAATAAATAAATAATAATACTTATTTTATTAAGCAAAAACATACATAGATAAAGTTTGCAGGTGCCTTAAAAAAACTAACACTTGCGTACTTATTATGTCAACTCGATGTAACATCTCCTCTCACCATCGGACGACCCGTCGTACGGCGAGTTTCCACCCTTAGGTGCTGCGCGTCGTCCTAATTGGCGAAGATCGCACGATGACACGATACGTTCTCTTCGTGCGATGAGTTCAAACATCATTCGATTCGATTAGATTTCATCAGAGTGTGCAAATTTGAACCTCGCAACTAATCGTGCGAGCACATGAAATGCTTAATAACGATCGTACGCATAGGAGACTCTGATGAAATCTGTATGTTTGAACTTATCGCACGAAGAGAACGCATCGTGTCATCGTGAGATCTTCACCAATTAGGATGACGCCTTACATTGTTAACACCACTACGATCCGGGCGAAGCGTTTGGCCTCCTCCTTTACACCGCGTACATCGAGGAACTGGAACAATTTGCCAGCCGCGGTGTTTCCGTCGGACTACAATTTGAGTGTCTTCAAGGCTAGAGTGAATAGGCTCTTAATAAACTAGTGCGCGTTCTACGCGTTCCATCAACGATTGCGTCACTGCTTACCATCAAGCGGGATTGCGGTCAAGCGCTAGTTTATAATTTATGAAAAAATAAAATAAAGTAAGCTATGAAACCCTACACTGCGCGTGGCTTGACATGCTCTTTTCCGGTTTTCGTTTTTAGCTATCTAAAAACGAAAAAAATGTTCCTTACGGTCCTTAGATACTAGGTTATCTAAGGACCGTTTAGAGAATGTTCATGCAATTACCTAAAGGAAATTTGATTACCCTTCTAAAGATAAACTAAACATGGTATAAGATTTTAGTTTTAGCGACTTCATAACTGCCATTTTACTTTTTGTGATTCCAATTTCAATCAAATCTGACTGTCGTTCGTTGCCACATTATTATTATTCATCAGCAATATAATCAAATTATTATTTACAAAACATTGCAGTACGAAATCAAAATAAAATAGCCATGTCTATTAACATGTTTTATTTATTTGTTAATATAACATGGAATATGCAAAACTGAGATCTATCTATCTATAATGACTCAATCAAAATCAAAGCATTTATTTCAAATAAACCAGTTACAGGCACTTTTGAATTGTCAGAAGGTCGGTCAGTCAATAAGATGAAGCTAGTCGCCCATTCCAAAGAGTAGGTACCTATGGAGAAGAACGGGCAAGAAACTCCATGGACACTCTTTTAAATTTTCAAGCTATTGTTACAAATATTTGATTACATCATTCATGTTGAAATCAACCGTGTGAGAACGATGCAGAAATAAATTGTACGCCGAGAGCGTCCATTATGAAAACACACAAAAATCAATTCAGAAATTAAAATACGCCGTGGCAGCTAAGAGATGACCAGTCCCCTCCGACGGCGTCCGTTCACGAACATGACGAATGGATCAGCATCATTCAGCTCAACCATATTCAAGGGACATACTCTCAACAGCCAGAGCACTATCAAGTCAATAAAAAAGACTAACCCAACAAAAAAATGCCTTACAGCACATTCGTACATTGTGCTCACACGTTTGCCATGCAATTATACAATACTAAGAAATTGAATCTACACAATGCTAAGATAGTTTTGTCCAAGGTTCAGCAGCTCCAACAGTGTTCCCGAATACTAAGTTTAGCTCCTGTGTAGCTGTACAAGTGCCGAACACCTCTGTCAGCGATACAATTCCGTAACGTACAATATGCTTGGCTACATAGTGTGTAATACAGGCTTTGAATTAAAAACATAAACAATTACATATTAAAACTACAAGAGGAAAAATCAGAGAACAATCAGTGTATAGAAATCGGACGCAGCTCAAGCCCAAGCCTTTTTGTCCTCAATATAATCCTTCACACTATAAAATGCTTTCTGACACAACTTACGTTTAATGACTGATTGAGATTGAACTGATGACTGATTGAGTAACTGAATCTGATTTTCAACATTAAAGAAATAGATATCATAATTATAAGGCTCTTAAACATTAACCTTAATACCACTAAACCTCGTTTGGCAGTTGTGTAGGCTAAACACGTTTTAAACCAGATGTTATTATATGAACTTTGAAACAATTACTTAAGTTTTTGTAGAAGTAAGACCCGAACAATGATAATGGTAGGGGGGAAATACATAAACAATCACTACATTGATCATCATATTATATTTTAATACATAAATAATTAATAATAAACAACAACAAAAATTCAAACACTACATAAATAAACACTATATAAAAATATCATAAATGCACAATACTTTATTGACGCCAAGTTGCATAGGTAGTAGCTAGGCAAATTTCTAAGCTTACTTTGCTTCTCTACTGGTCTGACAAATGAGATTGAAGTTCTAATCTCTCCCATAGAGATATTTGCACTATATTCCCATAATTAATATTGTAATAAACCGCTTATTCCATGTGAGGAACTTGGATTTCAGGGGTGTGCTTGTGGTAGATCATAACATCCTGGAAGTACATGTTGTTGACACCCACCACCTGCCATGGGTAGAGAGGTCTGTTCACTGGGAAGCCCAGCGGCTCGTCGACCAGCAAGTGATTTAAGGCAGCTAAACCAAGAGACATGTCTGAAACGACATTATGAGGAACCTTGGGTGCGTGGTACTCCGAGATGTAGACCATCAGGACAAAAGGCATACCACCGACGCGACCTGTGAGAATAAAAAAAAAATTAACTGTTAGTATTATTATGATACTGAAACTCAAAAGCTAATCGCTGTTTGAATTATTTTCCCATCATCATTCAGAACCTGATCACATGATCATATCTACCAAGAATCGACAGGTCTATTTAATAATATAGCGTACCTTTAGGCAGCAGAAGATGTTGAATCATTTGGTCCATGCCCCAACTTTGGTCGATATACAGCGGTACCTTGCCATGCAACGCGTTCACAACGTTCTCGTAGACTTGGTTGGCAGAAGCAGAGTTCTGGACAGGGTTGGCAAGAGAGTCTCGAATAATGACGGATTCTCCCACAGGCACTGCGAATAGAATTACATAATTAGTACGCGGTAAGTAACCTACTACTTTTATTAGTATACCTATTCGTATGAAAGCTTTGCAGTTTGATGTTCCTCGACAGGCTTTAATTCAATTAACATAGACTTGATTTTGTTAAAGATATGAAAAGAATCCATAAAATAGACACAAAACAACAGACACATTAGATCAAGACCACTACTTGTATATTTAGTTTTGTTCAATGCAAAATGAAGGAGCAATCCATATCATTTCTCTCTGCACAGATGCAGACTGAATGCCATAATCATTAAATACCGCAAAGGCTCATATATTTCAAAGTTTTTATTGCAGGGCCCAAATCTAACCTTTTCGTTCAATTTCGGTGCATATTTACGAGTATATCAAGAAAGAGTCTTGTTCTCCTTCTTTGAGCCTAAATATGAGGCCCATTGTGAGCGACCACGGTTCAGTTCCGTGTGTCATCACTAGCAACACTGGCACACACTGGTTAAAGAATTTAATGCTGAGACACTGTGGTATCTTGGACGACGAGAAATGTAGCGTAGTTTCCCGAAAGCTGCCACACTGGACTGGATTCAAAGAAGAGTATTGTGCAGAAGTATACAAAAGCATAAAATAAAACTTACAGTCATAGAGGAACTCATCCAGCTGCATAAAGTTCTGGGTGTTGACGTGGAGAGGGATTTCATAGCCGTGGCTATCGTATTTGGGTGCCAAGTAGAACTTAACAACAACACTCTTGGCAACTTCGCTCATGACTTTAACGCGGATTTGGAACTGCTTGTGGTTCAATCTCGGTTTTTGGACTAACACACTGACTTGATCGTATACTCCCTTGACTATTAAAAAAACAAAAAAATAAATAAATTAGAAATGAACTTTGTATAAACTCAGGCAGAAAAATAATTTATCACAATACCTTCTTCTTCGTTCATATGCAGGTAAGAAGAAACGTTCAGATAGCTGTATTCGAAGTATGTCGTAAGTTTGCTAACTTCAATGTTTTGGATGCCCACCTGAGGTAAGGCAAGCTCTTCACGCTTGTAGTGAGGAAGCTTCTCCTGCCACATTTGGAACAGGCCCAAAACACGCTTCCAAATCATGTAGAAAGCGGGGTCACGTAGAGCAGTCTGGTACTGTTCCAAGACAGAGGGGACAACCAAAGGAATGAAGCTGGAATCATGTAGTTAAAACATTAGTATATGATTAACTATTACATGTTCAACTATTATGCACAACATAATGATGGATAACTCACTGATGGTAGAACTGGTGTTCTTGAACAACAGAATTGCCCAGAACCATCTTCATGATGCTGATGAAGTCCTGGTAATATTCCACATTTGGAGAGTCGACGTTACCCTCAATGACATTACCCAAGATCTCAATAGCCTCTGGAACGTTGATGTTGATGTGTTCACCAACACTCTAGAACATGTGAAATATTACATATAGTGACAATAAAAATGATGATATTAACTATTAATACTAATAAATATATACTTACGTTAACCACGTAACCCTGGTCAATGGCGTCACGAATACGGCGTTCGTAATCGTAGATTTGTTGGATTTCACTAACTAACTGAGGCTGGTTGAGGAGGAAGTAGTTTGGCCTAACAGGGAAAGCAATACCATTGTGGTACAAAAGACCAGGGTTGTAACCTTCTATTATAATCTCGTCATTAATTTCAGGAATTTCACCGAGACCATTAGAAAGTCTCTCCATGTAGTAACGAGCAACAATCTGTTTGTGTATGAACCAGAACATTTCTCCACGACGATTCTGGTTCATTGGAAGAGCATCGCTCTGCAGCCAAGCGGGTTGAGCTAGATGAAAGTTGTAGTAGAAGGTGTTCAAGGCGTAGTCATGCGTGAAGTAGGCTATGGGTGTGCTCTGGCTATTGTAGTAAGGCCAGATCGTAACATTCGACCGAATAACTACACTGTCGTCCCATATGTAGGTAGATGGGTAGTGCTCAACCAAGTGAGAACCGTGGGTGTTTATCCTCTGGGCGGTCATCATAATTTCACCATTGTTGAAGTATGATGGGAACACCTCATACAGACGGGGGACGTAGATTCCTTGAGTATCTGGACGACTCACAATGACAACACTGAGCACGTAAGCGTAGAGATTCTCATTGACGATGTTTCTCATGTACAAGGCAGTCTTGTAGAATGTGTCGTAGTCCTTAGCAGAATACAGCACATTGTATATAGTGACTACCTCATACATGTGCTCAGATTCGAGAACTGAAAACGGTACAGCGCGAGGAAGTACCCACTGATGCTCCAGTAACTCGATGAAGTTTGTCACAGCGGTAACATTCTGGAACCAAAAATCAACTTTAGTTACAGCAGCAGCCAAATTCAAAAGCAATCGTGTATATTGTTAGTTTAAGACTTTAAACTATAATCTGAAGTAACATACACTAAAGTTTTGAATGTTGTTTTTGAGACTCCATGACTCAATAGAAATAAGATTAGGTTCATGAAGGTGGAAGTACAAGTGCATCAAATCCAACTGGCGTTGTAGGAAGACTGGGTCAGCTGTAAGAAAAACAAATGAAAAATTACGTTCTACATTACGGAAATAAATTCGCAAGCAGTTTTGATCTGAACGTTTTTTCTAAGATGCAAACCTAGAAAGATGACGTTGCAAGAACGTATCATGTTACTTTTGATTACTAAAATATATAACTTTAAAATATATATATAACTATTAAAAACATCCATGCCTATACAATAAATATTTCATACATATTACCCAATTGAAAATTCTATCGACAAATCCCTTTGAAACAAGCTTAAAGGAAGCTGCAAAAGTTTGAAGTGTAAACTATTTTAGCAGCGTTGTGGTCTTTTTGGGATTGGTTAAAAAATTTTAACTCTCATCAGATCACACATGATCGATAATTCGTAGGACCGAAGGAGAGAAGTCAGACCGGCTCAGAAGAGGAAGGTATGGAAGAAATCTCTCCCTACTGCGCGATGAAAATGTACGCTATCTCCTGCTGTTTTGTTTTATTTTATAGAAGTTCTCATGATGTACAATACGCAATAAATGAACATAAATGAAAGTACTTTTATACTTATAAATCAATAAAGCAATTTAAAAAAACAATCAAATATATTAATAAAAGCAGAACATTGATGTTCAAGTTTACACTCCTGACGTACAACCCACTGTTTTTTTTTTTTCATCTCTCTTTCCATAAGATATTTTTAACCCAAAAATAATAAAATTTGGTTACAATATGCACCTACAAGTTTATTTCGTTGAAAGCCTGTACCACATTTTCATTATTACAAAAAAAATAAACACCCATATAAATGGTATTTATTACATAGGTAAATCCACGCCATAGTTTCCCATGATAATGAGAACTAAATTTTTAATTAAATAAATATTAATAAAAAATATTAAGTTATAAAAGTTTCATGTTAGAACAAACCAACAATTACAAGATCGTTTATTCCACTAAGCTGCTGAGCCTAGTGGAACAAACGATCTATTTTATGGAAACAATGGCCAAGACTAGAAGCTTTTTAATATTGGCCATGGTTTCCATAAAACATCAGATTTATTCGCAGTATGTCTCTATCTAGCTAGACTAACGCTAACTATTCACCATACTCTTATGGCAAAGAGACAAAAATGCATGCCATGGACTCCTTAACACAATAAATCAATTTAAAAGTAGGCTTACCAGCTTTTTGAGACACATTATTCTTCAGGGGTTCCGAGAAGACCCCGGCCGCTAGGAGAGCCAATACCCACAACACCAAACGAGCCATGTCCACGAGTGCCGATGCATGTTCTGTACCACATATTTATATGCACCTTTATCACAGGTCACCATTTAATTACTAGTTATCAATGAACACGTTGTAGTAAAAGTACGATAATTAGACAGTAGATGACCCACAAAGGACTTTCATTCAACTCCTAAACAAATAAAACTGCATTGCAAACAATGCAATGCAGTTTTATTTGCCTTTCCTATAACTTTTTTTTTTCAATTCGTGGTGGCCTTGTGGTTAAAACACCAGCCTTTCAAGTATGGGTGCTCGGTTTCGATTCCAGGTCAGGCAAGTACCAATGTAACTTTTCTAAAGTTATATGTACTTTCTAAGTACCTATATCTTGGACACCAATGACTGAAGTTGAAGGAAAACATCTTGAGGAAACCTGGACTTTATAAGTCTGAAATCGCCAAGCCGCATTGAGCAAGCGTGGTGATTACGCTCAATCCTTCTCTGCATGAGAGGAGACCTGTACCCAGCAGTGGGATAATAAAGGTTGTTGATGATGAATAACTTTTGCTGTTTTCTTTTTTAGAAATAAGCATATACTCATGCAAATACTTTTATTATTATTTTCTCATCATCAACATTTCAGCCGAAAGACGTTCACTGGAACTAGACATAGGCCACCCCCAAGGATCTCCACGACGACCGGTCCTGCGCCTCCCGCATCCAGCGGTTTGTCGTCGGTCCACCTTGTCAGGGGCCTACCCACGCTTCGTCTTCCGGTGCGTGGTCGCCACTCGAGAACCCGTCGGCTCCATCTGGCATCGGTCCTACGGGCAATGTGCTCGGCCCACTGCCAGTTTAGTGTTGCAATTATTATTTTCTAGTTATGTGTGATCGAATCAGAAATGAGGAGATCTGCAGAAGAACCAAAGTCACCGACATAGCTCTTCGAGTCGCTAACATTAAGTGACAGTGGGCAGGGCACATAACTCGTAGAACCGATGGCCGATGGGGCAGTAAGGTTCTGGAGTGGCGGCCTTGGACTGGAAGACGCAGCGTAGGGAGGCCCCCAACAAGGTGGACCAATGACCTGGTGAAGGTCGCGAGAAGCCGATGGATGCGGGCAGCACAAGACCGGTCATTGTGGAAGGCCTTGGGGAGGCCTTTGTCCAGCAGTGGACCTCTATATTCTGAAGAAGAAGAAGTATGCGTAGTCCGAAGCGTGAATCTCTTAAAAGCCGTGTTGGCAAGTACCTAACTGATTTGTGAACGTTCGATAAGCAGTCATGTTATGTGAATAGTGAATATATATACAATATGTAAAGAAAACCCTGTCCGACCCATAAGGATAATAAAGGTTAGGTAAACATTTGACCAAATATAATATAAAATTTTACATAATCATCACAGTAACAATAATAATGAATTTGGAAATAATCTTTTTTTCCCGGGTATTAATTCCAATTTCCCCGAAATTTGGTCATTTTTAAAAAACTGACAACACCATTTGTGACGGAGCGAATAGCGATGCGACCACGTGCCGCATGCCCCGCCCCCCTTCACCCGCGCATACATGCGCGGGTGAAGGGGGGCGGGGCTATCGGGTTGTCTACCGCACATGCATTAAGTTACCTCGCTTTTTCGAAATAATATTAATTTTTTTTGGGGGATTTTTTTTTAAGTTTAGCCCAGCTTTGTAGGCATTATTAGAATCAGTTAACGATACCTAACAATACCTTCACGGATCGGACAGGGTTTTCTTTACATATTGTATATTCAGCCGCATCTAATTAGACCGTAATCGACGGTCTCTACCCAACTGGCTAGAGAACCAACTGGCGAGATTGTGTTCAGACCATATTGCATTAAATCGTAAAGCCACATTGGTGAGTTTTGCAATCATAGCAAACGCGATGACAGTGTTCTCTGTAAGCTCCCAGGTAGTGGATAAAACCTAAAGTCGTTCTATTAAAAAAATAATTAAAGATTTCCCTTAAAGGGAAATTATATTACAATATTTACATTACATGTTTTGTCTCTGCATCACCTTAAGGTAGACTGGTAGAAAATGCCTAAGGCATTAAGTCCGCCATTGTACAATGTTTTTCTTTGTGCATAAAGTTTTTACCCGACTACGGCAAAGCAAAAGGAGGGTTATGATTTTGGCAGGCTATGTATGTATGTATGTATGTATGTATGTATGTATGTATGTATGTATGTTCATCTGTCCCCTCGTAACTTCTAAACTTCTTATCAGAATTCGACAAATGATATATCATTAGAAGCGTCTTAATTGTCCGCTGGTTATAGGCTATATGAGGTTTCACAAAATTTACTGTGGCGCCCTCTAGCGGACAAAACATACAGAGTAAAAACATAAAGTTAAGATAAATATGCCGTGTTTGGTATCATTTGAAAGCGCTTTACTTGTACATTTTGAATATATATATACAATATGTAAAGAAAACCCTGTCCGACCCATAAGGATAATAAAGGTTACGTAAACACTTGACCAAATATAATATAAAATTTTACATAATCATCACAGTAACAATAATAATGAATTTTGAAATAATCTTTTTTTCCCGGGTATTAATTCCAATTTCCCCGAAATTTAGTATTTTTTAAAAAACTGACAACACCATTTGTGGCGGAGCGAATAGCGATGCGACCCCTTCACCCGCGCATGTATGCGCGGGTGAAGGGGCGCGGGGCTATCGAGTTGCCTACCGCACATGCATTAAGTTACCTCGCTTTTTCGAAATAATATTTATTTTTTTTTGTGGGTTTTTTTTTAAGTTTAGCCCGGCTTTATAGGCATTATTAGAATCAGTTAACGATACCTAACAATACCTTCACGGATCGGACAGGGTTTTCTTTACATATTGTATATATTGCTAGCATTTGCGTGTGACTACGCCTTTCCAAACATGAAAATTTATCTCTACATAGTGAATATTGCATACTTCAGAATAGTATTGTATGACATTACTACTGTGTCCATTTACTTGCAACTACATTAGCAACTTTGTTCAGCTTAGTATTCTGAAAATCTTGTTTTATACTTTTTCAGCGTCGTTTCTTGTCATAGTTGGGTTTTAGTTTTTTTACTTTTTATAATTAATAAATAAATAAATATTCTAGAATTTCTTAACGACAACGCAGCATGTGTAACCAAATATTATCGAGGCATCTTTGACATACAAACCAAAATATTAATGATTTAATTAATTAATTGACATCTTATACATTGTAATTTTATTTATGACTATTTTTTTCCTACAGATTTATCATTTAACTATTTTGTTTTGATTAACAAATGATCATGCTATCTACTGACATTTAAATATTCGTACTCTATTAAGGCCAAACATAACTGGGGGGTTACTTCTTCTTCTTCAGCCTATAGATGTCCACTGCTGGACAAAGGCCTCCCCCAATAGCTTTCCACGCCGACCGGTCTTGTGCCGCCCGCATCCATTGGCTTCCCGCGACCTTCACCAGGTCAACGGTCAACCTTGTTGGGGGCCTCCCTACGCTGCGTCTTCCAGTACGTGGCCGCCACTCCAGAACCTTACTGCCCCATCATGTTACTATGACGTGTTAATACCATCTGGTTCCAGTTTCAGAGAAAGATGGAGCTATACAGGATGTATAACGCTATCCCTTTTTCAAAACGGTTTCTTGGTGGTTTTCACGTCATAGTAGCTCCCCTGATCTGTAATGTGTTGTGATACTTGCAAGCTATGTAGCTATCTATACAAATATTTCCTAATAAAAGATTCTTTATAAACAAATATTAATAAAGAATCTAGAAACTTGCGTTCATCTTCATTCATAAAAAATATTGTAAATACGTTTTTTATTTCTGATATATTTGCTTCCTTCCCGATGTTTATTATTATTACGTACTAGTTACGTCCAGTAGTAATAAGTAATCCCTCCGTGGCGTAGCGGTAGCAAACGCAGCCGCTGCGCAAGGAGGCGCGGGTTCGATCCCTGCGGAGTGCAAATATTTCTATGCATGAAAATATTTGCACTGGTCTAGTCGTGCCTCGGAAAGCACTCGCAGCGAACGCACTCGGAAAACATCTAATGGCAGTCGTTACGTGTTGTTGGAGCCTTCGATATCGCCTTCGAGTTGTGGGGTTCAGACGGCAGTCACTTCACGGAAAATATCGAAGTTTAGCCAAAATCAGCAGTTAGACTGGTTAAGCGGACTCCAGACTCCAAAGCTGAAAAGCTTCGGATGCGACTGGAATTAACGCTGAGATGATAATGATGATGATTCCTGGTTAGAAACTTTGCTTAAACTAAACTTTTTGCCAAATTTTATCCAAATCCGTTCAATAGTTTTTGCGTGAAAGAGTAACAAACATTCATGCGTACTCAAAACAAACAACTGTAAAACTTTCGCAATTATTATATTAGTAGAATTTTATAGCATTTCGCCAACCCCAAAGTTAGATATTAAAAAAAAATGTTGCCTTTGTTGTCTGAAGGTCGCCGGAAACCGCTGGGTGAGGGAGACGTAGGACCGGTCGTCGTGGAGATCCTTGGGGGAGGTCTATGTCCAGCAGTGGACGTCTTTCGACTAAAATTATGATGATGATGATGTTGCCCCACACTAGGAGTTTCTTCTGTATCGTGGGTGCACATAAGCATAATTTTCTTTGAGAAAATATATTAAAAGATTGGATATTTACTTGTTTCCGCTGTAAATGCTCGTAATGAAAATTAGCATTAGCATTATTAAATATAAATTAGGACACAATGAATTGACAATGCCAATTGGGTTGTGTCCTAAAAAATAATTTAATTTCCATTAGATAGGTTTATAAAAAATATTGAACACGTATTTTTTATTTTTTCTTTCATTCAAATACTTAGGAAGATATATTGATTGGAAATGCCACATGAAGTCACGCTGTGAAAACATACCACGGCGTGACGTAATTAGCCCCCACTCCGTAACTTTAATACGCTATATGTCAGTAGATTTTGGTCATTTCGACAATTTTTTTTTTTTTTTTTATATATATATATGTATAATAAACTAGCGCTTGACCGCAATCCTGCCTGATGGTAAGCAGTGACGCAATCGTTGATGGTAAAGCGCGCTAGTTTATTAAGAGCCTATTCACTCTAGCCTTGAAGACACTCAAATAGTAGTCCGCCGGAAATACCGCCGCGGGCAAATTGTTCCAGTCCCTCGATGTACGCGGTATAAAGGAGGAGGCGAAACGCTAAATAATACTGATCTTAATTTTTTTATCCATACTAATATTATAAATGCGAAAGTAACTCTGTCTGTCTGTCTGTCTGTTACGCTTTCCCGCCTAAACCTCTTAACCGATTTTGATGAAATTTGGCACAGACAATCTTTAGACCCTGAGAAAGAACATAGGCTACCTTTTATTCCGGAAAAATTCGATGTTCCCGAGGGTAATCTAAAAAGCGCGATATAACCAAATTCCACGCGGGCGAAGCCGCGGGCGGAAAGCTAGTTATCTATAAGACGGACTAATTTTTTTTATTTTTATTTTCATACCTTCGATACATCCCTATTGTATGTTGTTTATCGTAAATACGACGGTTGTGCTTTAGATGAAGTAAATGTCATTGATAATACATATTATTTGTAATTAGTCACTCGATAAATAAAAAAATATGTATTATTATATTTTTACTTTCACATTAAGTCATGTGTTGATTATCTTTATCACTTTATTCTTTTCATAACAATTATTATTGATGAATTAGTCATCTACTGGCATGAGACACATTCCCCGGTACAGTTGTACAACACCCACCATACAGGAAAATATTCTAGTGTGGGGCAACTTTAAGGTCCAGGATAATTTCGCAACACATTATCATCAGCAATGGGTTTCATTTTGACAGTTCAACAACATTCATTACGTTGTTTACGTTATCGAGCAGATCATACATTTTCGAACATAGCAATGGAATAGCAATAAGCTTCAAAATGATTCCAACTGATAGTAATGAAGTGTTACGCAATTAGGGTGCAGCACGCTACTTGAGTAACGTATTATTACTATCACTTTGAATCGTCTTGAAGCATTTGTCTAATCCATATATTTGAATATGTGACCACTTACTCCAAAACGTAAATATTCCTATTGCTACCGATAGCGCAATTACCCTTCTGGATCCAGGTAGCAACCCACAGTTTTAAAGATAATAATATAGTTGCCATAAGGTAGGTATTTGTTTAATTTTTAATAACCTACCTACATAGGTATTTGTCCAAACCCAATCAAAACATGTTTACATGTAAATTATACAAAACTTAGGTGCTTTAACCAAAAAAAAAGACGAATAGCGACCTACTACCTATTCATATTACAGTTTTTAATAATAGTGTGAATTCAAACAAAGCCGTTTAATAATGATTACTCTGTTAGAAAATAACACCAAACATCAAAAGATAATAATTTAAAAAAAAGTACGACGATTTTGCAATTTGCCTTAAACATTAATTTAATAAATGTTTTTCTGGGATTATCGTAATTTGTATTTAAATAGTAGGTAATATAATTATGTCGAATGACGTTATCAGAATACTAATCTGTGGGTCTATAAAAACAATTATATTAACAGCATGTCTCATGTTCACATAGGTCGAAGATGGTGGCCGCATTTTTTTTTCTGTTATCTTAAGGTTGAATATCTCGCGTAGGTACAGTCAAGACCAAAAGTCGAGTTGCAATCTCGCAAAACTATGGCCAAGCAATACTAGTTGTAGTTACGACCTTCTTCTATAATAAAGTTTGATACACACTCATACACTTTGCTGCCCGCTTATGATTGTTAGGTACTACTTACTAATTTCAACATCCACAGTAAGTGTTTCAATGGCCTAACGGTTTTCGCCTTGATAGGCGTTCAAGGTGGTTCGAGTTCAAATCTAATAACTTACAAAACATTTTTTAAATGTTTATTGGTGAGTTATGAATGCTGACAACAAAAATATCTAAAAATACCGATCCGCAACTTAAAGATGATACTTTCTTTTAAGATTTTTTCTATATTAGAGTCATTATAAAAAGATGACGGTAGACTTGAAAGAATCTGAATCCCTCCTTCACAAAAAATATTCCGCTACCTACAATAACTATTATTAGCTACAATAACTCAAATAATATTACTTAGCTGTTGTTAGTTGGTGAACATATAGTTACCAGTTTGTGTTATTAGTTTTACTTTTTTAATCAATATGCAGACATATGCAGCAATATATCTCAAATATGATATGAAACCGGCTTTTGTGTAAGTTGTTTTTATTATTATTTGTGTTAAGGTTAAGCAAACTAATAGCTTGTTGCAAGTCTGTAATAAAATTGTTATTGTTTTAGAGAAATACTATAAGCCGTTGGAGGTCAAGGTCAAGAGGTTGGAGGACGAAGGTAGCTGTCGAGACAAGTGAAACGAAAGGACAATATTTACCGTTGAATAAACTTTTAAATCTTGCGAAGAAGGGAGGTTGCATTTGTGGTTTAAAAATAAACTGGCGCGACTGGTGGAGTCTTATCGAGCTAAACAAAAAAAAAAAAAAAACTATTGATAACAATCACAGTGCAGAAGTGTCCTACAGAGTGTTTTAAATATATACCATTATATATCTTAATAACGGACTCTAAACCATCTCTAAAGTAATTTAGCTAAGTGACAGTAATATGTTCGGTTGGCTTAATGGCTAATAGATGTCGCCTTTTGCAATTTCAATACAAATTACTTTTGGTAAATTATAAAAACAATAATTTCGGAATTCGATAAGAAATAAGTTCGTTTACTTTTGAACTAAGAAAGCGCTTGAAGATTATATTCTCATGCCATCAAACTCCGAAAAAAGTCACTGCAGGATGACAGCACTAGTACCATGCTATACACGCAAAAAAATTGTAAATGTAATAAGCACTATTTTGTGTTTAGTATAAATTATTTTATGATTGCAATAATATTCAGGTTAAGCTTCAATCCTCTTTTCTTTAAGAAAATGAATAATTAAGCTATAACCTCTTTAATCATAATATATGTATAATATTATAATTTTCATATCTAACAACCAAAAATGTTTTTTGTATTTTTCACCATAACAATATCATAAGTTTGTCAAGGATTACTTTTATATAAAATATTACAATGCTGCCGTTTCAACGTTTGTTTCATTTGTTAGTATAAGTATATCTATACCGAATAATATATAACTTTATAGTATATTGCATTATAATATGCTTATTATTTTATTTTTATATATTTTTTTATTATATTACCTCTATAGTAAACTAAAACATATAATAAAAACCTTTTTTGGGATAAATATTCAATAAATTTTCCTAAATATTATTTGCAAACATTTTTACTTTAAAATACAAATCAATTATCATAATTTTAAATTATATGAAACAACAAAAAGATTTGCCTTTATTAAGGATCAAACCCACAATCGCTCGCTTATGATAGCACCATTGTTAAGTGCGGCCGCTAACTTAACTTCAAATGAAGTAACGAAATTTTGCATTACTTTAAAGAAAGACGGAGACTGCGATAAAAAAATAATGCGGTAGTGTGCGTGGCCGGTTTAGCGCAGGCGACAGTAGTCTTTAAGGTGGGAATGGACTTCTACAGCTGATAGTACTTGTAGAAAATCCTTACTAGTATTATATGTAAATGTGAAAGTGTGTTTGTTTATTCCGCTTTTACGTCTAAACTCCTAAACGGATTTGAATGAAATTTGGTAGACAGAGGGTGTATAACCAGAATTAACCCTTTGGATATTTTTATCGTGTGCATCATTGGGGGGGTCGCAGCGTAGGGAGACCCCCAACAAGGTGGACCGATGACCTGGTGAAGGTCGCGGGAAGCCGATGGATGCGGGCAGCACAAGACCGGTCATCGTGGAAAGCCTTGGGGGAGGCCTTTGTCCAGCAGTGGACATCTATAGGCTGAGGAAGGAAGGAAGTAGTCCAAAACCGATTCCTCCGTAAAGCCACAAACGCCTCTTGGTTCGTCCGAAATGAGATCCTCCATCTTGATCTCAAAATCCCCACCATCCAGCAGTTCATGAAACGCCTTTCCAAGCGTTTCTTTGACACTGCTGCCAAGCACCGCAATCCTCTTATAGCAGCGGCTGCCAATTACACTCCCTCCACCATCTCCCGACTTCGCTGCCCTCGGCATGCCCTCACAGACCCCGATGACCCCATTACCCTCCTCCAAGAGGCCAATAGGGCCACCAGCACATTACACAAAAACAGACCGACCTACCGACCTTGCCGCCGAGGTCCATCGCGACGCGCTCCACGTAGTAATCCCCTCCCCCGTCCCTTGTCCGATGAAGGCTAGCCCGCGCCACAACTGTGCCAGTAATATCATAATGTCCCAACAATGACCTCTGAGTTTATCGCAAAGGTCCGGCAGTACTTCACACCTGGGCAGCTTCTAATCTTATACAAAGCACAGGTCCGTTTGTGTGTGGAGTACTGCAGCCACATTTGGGCTGGTGCTGCCAAGTGTCACCTGGCCACTTTGGATTCAGTGGAGAGACGTGCAAAGAGGCTGATTGGTGACCCTGATCTAACTAGAGTTGGTCTCCAAAGCCTAGAGCACAGGCGTAGAGTAGCCAGCCTTTCGGTGTTCTATAGGATGCATTTCGGGGAGTGTGCGATGGAATTGCATGATTTAATTCCCCCATCTCCGTTCCACCAGCGGACGATCCGTCGTACGGCTGGTTTCCACCCTACGTTGTTAACACCACTACGATCCGGACGAAGCGTTTCGCCTCCTCCTTTATACCGCGTACATCGAGGGACTGGAACAATTTGCCAGCGGCGGTGTTTCCATCGGACTACAATTTGAGTGTCTTCAAGGTTAGAGTGAATAGGCTCTTAATAAACTAGTGCGCTTTACCATCAACGATTGCGTCACTGCTTACCATCAGGCAGGATTGCGGTCAAGCGCTAGTTTATAATATATATATATATTAAAAAAAAAATAATGCCAATTAATAGTTATTGTGTGTTGCGCAATTAGGGTGCAGAATTACCACATTACCAATAAAGTCACTACAAATCCTTCTGGCGCGTCTCCTCCTCTTCTTCATATCGACTTAATTTTAGATCTTTATGCATTTAAAATACAGTCATTTCAGCGACATGAATATGCTAGTTAACTAAAAAAAGCTTCATTCGATGTTATGATTACCTAGTAAGTACATATATTCATGCAACATCACATAGGTATCTTCGCAAGAATATTAAGAAAATATGACATTGTTGCATAAATGACATCACGTACACAATGATAGTAATTATTATCTGCATGTTTTCATTTCAAAGTTTAACAAAATGCAATACATTGGGGCATTGCAATGAACCATATTTACATTCAACAAAATCTACTTTGTAATACCGAAGTACCTAACTGCCACGGTAGTTTAGTGCCCATGCAGTCGGATGCTTTGCAGAACCCGGTCGGGCAAAGCGTTATTAGGGTTTTCCAAGAGCACGGTTCTTGCAGGAGATGTAGCGGTCCGGTTTTGGATCTTTGGCTGATTAAATTCTCTCGATGATCACCAAATTATAACTTACGATTATTAAAATAATGGGTGAAATGTAGGTGCAGGCACTATTGATACACACACCATTAAGACCTTCACCTTTAAAATAAGTCAATCATATTTTAAAATACATTTATATAAATAGATAAAAAAGCTCATAGTCTTTTTCTCCATTATTTAATGACTTTTGCATAAAAAGTGTGTTTAAAACCAGAAAATAAAATAAAGTGTGAACGGAAGAAAAGCCTCAGTGAAATATTGCAACGTGTCATAAACTCATTTCAAAGGATTGAAAAGTGCAGAATAGCGTTTGTAGAGCTTTGTAAAGTGAGGGAGGCCCAACCGTTGTAGCCTGAAGATTGGAATTGTGCCAAACAAAGGTTAATGGGAAAGAGACCTTCAGATTCTTAAGGTTAGTTCTTTTTGTCTAACAATAGCTGGAGTTTATATTCAGATCCCTCTGAATTTTTGGCCCGTTTTTTATGCGCATATTATCATCATCATCTCAGCCACATGGAGTCTACTGCTGGACATAGACCTCCCCCAAGGATTTCCAAAAAGAACGGTTGGACACGGCCAGCACCTATGTGTATATGTATGTACATTTATGTCTCTTCATATCAGACGTCATATGTTATCGTATATGTATGTACATATGTAGACAATACATATACGCATACAAAAACGGACCAAAAATCAGAATAGAAATAATAAAAATATGGCTACTCCTGTATCGTGGATGCATTTACAAACATTTACACTGATGTCAGTTTACATACACAAACAGTTAAACCCGGTAACTACCCGGTACTACCTGTAGGCTATAAAAATATTTAGTCACTGCACTAATAATGCACTGTATAATGGAGTAGTGGTAAACATTCTTTTGTAGAAATAGGCACAACAATAACAAATGAGCCGGCTGTATCACCCTCAAGTCTCCGCCGACTCATTAGTAAAACGGTTCATCCGAAATGAGCAATTTATTAATCGAGCCTCATATTAAAATTGTTAGGAAAAGGTAGAGTGCTGTGACAAGGGCCAATATATCACTCGGATGCGCTCGCGCCGCCCGGCCACGTCCGAAGTTTTGACGTATGAGTAATTTATTGGCTAAAAAAATAAATTACCGGATTGCCCACACATTTGTTGAGCCCAAGGTGGTTGATTCGGGTGCACCCGCAAAAAATGATCAACGCCCGAGGCATGATGTAAACTCGCTACTTGCTTGACTAAAACAGCTCATAAAACGAGTATGTTGTGATGTAGGTATACACGAGACATGAGATGGGCTTTTGAACCATAACGTTATTGTTAATTTATAGATTATTTTTTAATGCCTTACATACCGTAAGCATCAGCATCACTTTACATTCATATCGCCAGATAAGCTCTATGCAATAAACTGTTTATTTGTTCTTAATAAAACAATCATTATTCTGTAGGTCATTTTTCATAGGCTGGTTCAACAACATTTTAATGAAGAATGGGAGATCTTATTTAGTTATTTTGATACTGATTTGAACTCAAATTTATATGGGTGACTAACGTTCCTAAGAAATAAGAAATTAAAAAGTACTAGGTAAAAGTACTTAGTCGCAAATACAAAATATTTTTACGGTTCTTATATCTCCTTAATGTAAAGCGTCTTCATCACAAAGAAAATGTACAGCATTATTTTATTGCTCGCAGTAAAGCACATAGACAGTACAAACAATATCTGGAGTACTAAAATACTCCACTGAAAATTTACTTCCACATTGAATTCCTGAAATATTCATTAACGACAAAATGAATGTTACAAATTGCGACAGCAGCTACCGAAATTCCATTTTCCTGTCGGCTACACGTTCTGCAAGTTCCATGCTTGTAGCGCGGACTAAAATATGCAGTGACATTGTAAAACGGAATATTGGAGACCGCAAGTATGTATATCTATGAAGAATCAGCGGCAAAATGAAGCTAATATTTTCGCAGTTTCCCAGGAAATGGCAGCTAATATGGAAAATATAAAACTAGAATATTAATAATTTCCACGCATGAAAGCTTTACGTATCTTGGATTTTTTTCAGAAAATTGTTTTTTTTCTTATATTACTTTAATTTATTTTTTTATCTTACTTTTTTTTACTCTTCTTATATATTTTATTTTCTTTTTTCTTTCTTTATTACACGTATTTTTTTTTCATTTCTACAATATTTTGTCTCGATTTGACATGACAGATGTCATAGGTCCCAGTTTTTCATTGCATTCATTGTGCTAGTTATTTATTTTCTTTTATAGATATTCTTTTTCTTAGATATTTGTATAGCATGGTTTTTCATTTCACGAATATACAGTATGTTAACTAACAGAGGGCGTTCCCGTTAACCCGAAATAGTATAGCATACATACATGCTAAAAAAAAAATATTTCCATTCGAAAACAAAATGTTTTAAAATTTTTTCCAATAAGAAAATATTCAATAAAAATTTTAAATTGACATGTAAAAGAAACACACTGTACACGCGAACATGAAAGACGGCAACGTCGCAATTTATTTATACATGACGACTACTATTTTGATTTAAAACAGGAGGTTTCAAATTTATTTCCAATTAGAATTTTTTTTTATTCGGATTTTTTTATGCTTATTGTTCTATCTTGATATTTTTATTTTAATCTATTAATGATATATATTAACGAGTTTAAGGGAACGCCCTCTGTTATTTAACATACTGTATAACTATAAAAACTGTTTCTATTGTTCTAATTATGTATGTAAATATGAAGAGACAAAATGATTATTGTTGTTAACGATGGTGTTGCCAGTATCATATTTTTGTAAAAAGATAAAAAGGCAGGATTTGTTAGTTATTTTAACTATCTTTGATCTTATAGTGTCTTTATTATTAGAATTAGACAATTTTGCATAGGCTATTTATTTGATTCCAGTAAAAGACCTAGAACTACCTCCACTTTGTTAAAGTAAACATCCTATTCGATAGGTATATTATGTAATATCTAAAAACTGATGAATTCCTCACACGACGACAACAGTATCTCGACGTGGAGATATATTGTCTCATTTAATATTCATATATTTGTTTTCGACGCCGTTTCGCCCTGACACTTTACCGATGGCTGTGTATTAATTATTCCATGCATGAGTACGCATTCATCGAACCCTGCACTCGTCACTGTCTTTGTAAATAACGAGAGCCTTGTTCTTTTATAATATATATATTATTCGTCACAATAACGTAGGCACGGGGTACGTACGCAGAATAGATAAATGATAAGTGATTTTATTTGTTAAAATATGAAAATCTTACATATTTTAACAAACGTGTGTGTACACATCAACAATGTCTAAGGATACTACATAAACTCGAAAACTATTTACAGTATAAAAAGTATGTATATAAAATACTACCGGCCATCAGCGACTTCGTTTGCGTGGAGTTCGTTATGCTCCGCTCCTATTGGTCCCAGCGTGATGTTATCCTAAAGCCTTTCTGGATTAATCGGCTATCCAACGCAAAAAGAATTTTTCAAATCAGACCAGTAGTTCAGTACCTAGTCGAGATTAGCGCGTTCAAACAAACAAATAAACTCTTCAGCTTTATAGATTTTCTTCAACACCACCTCGTTCGAAATAAAAAAACAAAAACTCATTTGGAAACAAAAGAATATCGATTATTCGAATTTGGCGGTCGAATAGTTAGTTCATATTAAACAGTAAAATTTTGAAAAATTAAAAGCAACCACACGCTTTCTTTATTCTCATTTAAGTGTGTGTTACATTTACTGTTTTATCACATCGATCTTTCACAAGGGAAGAGTAGATGAGAGCTGTAGGCATGTTGCAAGTTAGCGCTATAAAACGCGTGGTTGCTGAAACTCTGCAGACCGGTCAAAATGTAATCTCCATATTATGCTCACTGAGTCCATTGAGTCCAAGGTGGCTGGAAACTTAACGTTATTGCAAAGGCCCGGCGGTATTTCACACCAGGACAGCTTCTAATGTTATACAAAGCACAGGTCCGTTCGTATATGAAGTACTGCAGCCACATTTAGGCTGGTGCTGCAAAATGCCACCTGGCAATTTTAGATTCGGTGGAGAGCCGTGCAAAGAGGCTACCCAGATTTAGTTCGAAACGGTCTCCAGCGCCTGAAGCGCAGGCGAAGAGTAGCCAGCCTGTCGGTGTTCTATTGAATGGATTTTGAAGAGTGAGCGAGGGAATTGCATGGCTTAATTCTCCATCTCCGTTCCATCATCGGATGACCCGTCATACTGCAATAATTTGCCAGCCAAGTGTTTCCGTCTGACTACAATTTAAGTTTTTCCAAGGCTACAGTGAATAGACTGTGCTTTACGCTTTACCATCAACGATTGCACTAATGCTTAGGATCAGGGGTGTTGCGGTCAAACACTAGTTTATAATTATCAAAAAAAAAAATATCTGAAGATTGAAACAGCTCTGTGCTGCACAGAGCTGGTTATTGTATTTATAGATAAGATTATTAGTCTGTAAGCTAATTGAACAGAAATATTACAATATTTAATCCATTAATCCTTAATCCCTATCGTTATGACGTTATTTGCGTATTATACCATGAGCCGTAATCTATAATGAAATTAATTAGTAGTCTACACATTTTGATGCCAAAACAACAAAAATATAGAGACAGTATAAATAAAATACATATAATGTGACGAATTACTTTATGAAGGTTTGAATACTGAACTATAACTATTTTTTTTGTAAAAATATCCATATTATAATCAAATTATTATAATATTTGGTCGAGATAAATCTCCCTCTGGCGCTGCATCGTAGGTCGTGTTGTTAGGTTTAACATTGCATCACCTCGCTCAACTGTCGTCTTCCTTCCTATTACCTACTCAGGTTTTTTGAGTGACTAGACTCTTAATAAACTATCGCGCCATACCAACGATTGCATCACTGCTTACCATCAGGCGGGATTGTGGTCTACCAGTAGTTTATAACTATAAAAAAAGTAGTATAAAACCCAATGTAAGAAAATAGCAGGAAAGTGGGCGTCTCGGCTGCACCAAAACCGCTCGTTCACCAAAAATGCCATATCTGTCATTTCTTTCTTCCGCTACAGTTTTTCTCAGCATATGCTGTGACAAAAAAAAATACTGTATTTGCTATAAAATTCAGTGAACCCCGCTCACCTCTGGAAATTGTCTTTGTTTCGGCGCACTTAGGTTCGAAGTCTATTGAGAGCTTTCCAAGTCGACTACGGGAATGTGTGGGCAGGTGGAACGCTCTCAGATGGTTAGATAAAATCGCCTCCTCACTATAACTTGTTCGGCTCTTCACCCTCTGGGCACTGAGACATGCATTCGTGCAATGGGTGAAACGAGTCAACTTGTAGTTTGGGGGCGCAATTCTAGTCACCGGCAACATCGTTCCTACTGGAGTCAGATTCAACCATTGATTAAACGGCAAGTTTCATTAAGACCTGAATCTAGTTGTTCAGCGTGGGCAGAACGGTTTCCACTGTATCCATACTAATATTATAAATGCGAAAGTAACTCTGTCTGTCTGTCTGTCTGTTACGCTTTCCCGCTTAAATCTCTCAACCGATTTTGATGAAATTTGGCACAGACAATCTTTAGACCCTGAGAAAAAACACAGGCTACTTTTTATCCCGGAAAAATTTGACGTTCCCGAGGGAAATCTAAAAAGCGCGAAGCCGCGGGCGGAAAGCTAGTAATATAATAATCCTCTTTATTCTAGATACTGTTACTGTTTTAATATGTTTGACAAACCTCAAACAAGACCGAAATATGTATAAGTAGAAGTTGGTAACAGGACCAAGCGGTCCTTTACAAAGGACACAAAATTTCGTAGAACTTGAAGCTCTCACTAACATTTCTATAGCAAAATCCTGCTTTGGATTTTGAGCACTGTCAACAATGAACGAAACAATATTTAATCCCTTATGTAGAAAGAAAAGGTTAGTTGACAACAAACAGGAATATCCGCAAAATATTTTGTCAATTTTATGTCACAATTGGTGGTCTTATCATCCCCATATCTTTGTTAACACTTTCTTTTTCTATGAATATCTCAAGTTACCCTAAAGTAAAAATTAGAATGTCAACATGACGCTTTTAAGTAGGATTATCCTGTTAGCGTCACAATACAGTCATGTTGTTTTCATGGGTTTTGCTTTCACTCGAGTGGTCCAGAATAGGATTTGTGAGTTCGCGTTTTTTTTTTTATTTGTCAATCATGTTCCGGTACAGTGGGCAAACCTTAAGAGGTCTTATGCAAAAAATAGGCCTGGTTATTTTTTTTTTTTTTTTTGGACATTTAGCATCGTTATTGGGTTGACAGATCTTTTGATACTTTTTATGTAAGTAACTGTAATTAGGTAGGACACATACATACAAAGACACTTTTGAGATAGATAGAGGTTTGTAGCTGTAAAATAATAGAATCATCAAGGTTAAGCAACGCTTGCAGAGGTCAGCTCCTGGATGGGGTATTATCACGGATATCGTGATGACCTTTACATATCAAATCCCCTCCATACCTCGGAAATCACGTTAAGGCGTTGCTCCTGGTTATCATTGGTGGATGATTGTCGTTATGGTTTATCAGAAGCCTGGGAGTCAGACCATCAGTCAAAGCGTTTCATATTCCTGATGTTTGTATGCCACTTCAATTTAATCATCACTTATAATTATATAATATTTGTGGGGTTTATCCACAAATAAAGAAAAAAAAGATCCACATTAATAGACTTGTGAACTGTGGTTCACAAGTCTATTAATGTGGATCTTTGTGTATAGGTAAATCTACTTGAATAACTCAATTCCTATAAAATAACCCGTAACTTATTCCTGAAATACCGTCAACATTTGAATGAAAATTAATTTATAATATTAAGTGCTTTCTTCACACTAGATCCTTAGACGTCAGGCAGCGTTGAAATTTCTATTAACACATCAATAGTTCCAAAACCCAGTCGTGTCGACCACACATTAAGGTATCCCATTAAATTAACGGGAACCATTCCGAGCGATTCGGAACGATGGAACGCCACAAAGTTCTTATTTCGTGCTACATGACCATAACAATCGAACCTCGTTTATTACTCGAATTAAATAATTAAGTGAAGAATTGAATCTCACAATTATCGATTATTAATAAAACAATAACAGTTCTTTAATCGTCCTCTCTGGTCACCTTTAGTCAGTTATCTATTGTTTAAAGAAAAAACATCCCAGACAGTGATAAGAACTAGGTATTGATAATAACAATTCGTTTACGTATCAACTTAACTACAGCAAAATGATGCTCGGTATTATAATTATCTGACCCGCGTGAACCTTATGGGGTTGGTTGCACCATTTTTATTTGGTTAACTTTAGTCTAATTGACATTTTTTTTTTTATTTAACATATGTGCCTTATTTAAACGTTACATAAAACAATATAACATTGTTTGAACACACACACAACGTTGTATTGTTTTGTATAACGTTTATTTTTATTATTTATATGCCAAAAAGAACAAAAAGAAAATATGTTGTTGACATGAGTTCGGGGCTTTATAGCTATATTCAAGATAATAGTTACAACAAAAAAAACCGTGGTCATAGTCCATGACGCATGGGATTCGCATCAAAGATCTCTTCTGATAAAAGACTTTAACTGTCAACTTGCGGTTTTAGTAAAGCAAAGAGTAAAATTCAAAATTACGCTTTCAGTGTTTCACTCGTAAACTTAAGTTGAGATCTATAAATATGTAAAGTTCATCATCGATACAATGATATTTTTTTTCCCAACCAGCTCCTAATATAAGCGTACAAATACTTATTATTTATACCGCAACATTGTGATGCTCTGTCGTGATACCTACTCCTCCAGTTACCCCATGTTTGTCCCTTCATACAGAATCAGCCTCCCAAATAAAACTTAGATTAATTCACTAACCACAGTCACCACTTTAGTGCTATCAGCCTTCGTTCAGCGGGACCGCATCGGGCGCGCATCACACCTGTGCTGTCGGCATCAAACGCACCGCCCCCCTCCACCCGCGCTCCCCCACTCTGTATCATACGAGCCGCCTCGCATATTATAGTCCCATGAGAACTAAAAAAGCGTTCGAAGCTTTGTGTAAGCTTACTAGATGGGTTTGAGCATGCTTGCTATGATATTGGAGCAGGGTTCAAGAATTACTAATTCATCTGATTGATTTTATGAACTTATTTTTATGTATCAGATAAAAACGCGACTTATTAATAATAAGTCGCGTTTCACCCACCTACGATAAACTAATAAAAATACATTAACCTCTGGATAAATTCAAGGTATTGATGTTGTTCTTATATCCCAGATACATAAAAAGTATATAAAAACTTCTTTGAAGGTGATTATAACTTATTCCGTCTTTTTTAATTGACTTCGAGAGTATTTTATTCATACTTTGGCTTGCCTGTCTACTGTATCTTGTGCTGCCATAATACAGTTAGGGAAAACTTTTAGCTGGCTTTAATTCTTTCACTTAAAGTCAACTACATTATATTTGCACCCTACCTGTAAATTTTCTTAAGAAATAAAATAGGGTGCCCAAATACTGAAAATCTATCTTCCCCTCATAACAACACGAAAGCATTGTAACTTTGTTTGTAGCGGTTTGGAGTCGATTCCAGTGCTTGTACATCGCTATGAATATCCATTCAATATTATGGCCTTTTCTGATTTTATTGATTTGAAATACCTAATCCGTTGATTGATTTCTTTATTGCCCACCGATACTTCGTCGGTATAATGTTGATCCTACTGACGCTTGTCTAGGCATTAATTGAGTTAATTGCTCGATAATTGACGCCGTTTACGCGTGTCCGGGTTTTGGCACCTAATTAAGTCCTGTGGGAATACAATAGTTTGTTTCGTAAGTTCGTGAGAAAAAATGTTGATATTTAATAACTAGTGTGTAATAGGCATTACATGTGTTAAAGTTTTTGTCTTTTGTTAATCATCGCGTTATGTGTGTGTTGAATTTAGTTGCAGAGTGAAAGGAAATTTAAAAAATAACTCTCTCCCTCCCTTTGCCAGCGTCTGTGTTCCTTTCCACATATTTAACCCGTCTGCCTTAAAAGCAAAACTGTACAGACCTCATCCAGGCATGCCCGATCTATCATAAATATTATTCATCGCTTTACGTCAGATGTGATCGAGGTCAAAAATCTCTTATTCAGCAATAAAAAATAAGGCTAATTCAAAACATTGTATTCTTTTGCTTACAGACAGCATAAGTAAGTACTTAAAGGTGTACCTTTCCCTAACTATGTTGGGGTCACCTTCCTGTGTAATCGAATACAGCTGCCGGTGTTCTATGGATGCATATTGGAGAGTTTGCGAAGGAATTGCATGAATTAATTCCCCCATCTCCGTTCCATCAACGGACGACCCGTCGTAAGGCTAGTATCCACCCTTACGTTGTTGACACCACTACGATCCGGACAAAGCGTTTCGCCTCGTCTTTTAAACTGCGTACATGGAGGGACTGGAGCAGTTTGCCAGCGGCGGTATTTCCGTCTGACTATAATTTAATTATCTTCAAGGCTCGAGTGGCTCATAGGCTCTTAATAAACTGGCGTGCTTTACCATCTACGATTGCATCACTGCTTACCATCAGGCCGGATTGCGGTGAAGCACTAGTTTATAATTATTTTTTAAAAATCTGAATACCAATACTTTACATACATGGAGCGACTGCCTAATTGAGCTCTAGAACCTACTTACTGGGTAAACCGATACCCCTTTGGTAAGACTGGGAACCGACGGATTAACCTGCTTTCTGATGCCCGGAGGAATCTTAGTATGTAAAGATAGTAACCGATCCACAGAACAACAAAGGCAAACGTAGCTTAACTAGAGCAATCTACCCTTATAGCTATTATTATATAGCCAAAATGCCATTTATAAAGGTCGGAGAAGAAAACTCCTCTTCGTCACCGAAGACTTCATTTCTTAAATTCCTATAACGTTTTAATAGTGGTAAAATGATTTCAATATTACATTGCTTATAGCTAGGTTCTCATTGGGATCAAACAAGTTACTAACAAACGAAGGAAAAACTCAAAGTTAACTCAATGTACGTGCTTAAACCTAATAAAGTTTAATTTTCCCCGAAATATATGAAGCATACTGAATATCAAGGACATATACAAGATAATTAAGGACGATCTTTCAGAAAGCTTCTTCGGTGAAGCTTATTTTCAGCAGTGAATATGCATACATGTAGAAGAGACTGAGTTATTCCATTCAGAGCAGAAGCTGTGCCACTAAGCTAATCTTCCACCTGACGCAGGTCCTCATCGGACACTGCTGTTTCGGGAGGATCCTGTTCCCAATAAGACCGGAGGAAACGCCAGGGTGTCACCATTGTGTGGATCGCCCTGAGGACGTGGTGGAGGTCTGCCCGGCTTGGGTAGAGCACCGCCGTGTTCTCGTAGCGGCGATCGGCGGCGATCTCTCGCGTCCGACCCTGGTCTAGGCCATGGTCCGAGCCGAGAGTGCATGGCAGGCCGTCACCTCCTTCTGCGAAGCAGTGATACTGGCAAAGGAGGAGGCGGAGCGTGTGGGAGAGCGGGAGTCCCAGCGCCCTCGCGCCACTAGCCGCCGCAAGAGACGCCCTGGTCGGGAGACAGCACTGAACTGCCGGCGACCGTAGGCGCGGGCTTGCGAGCGATGAACAGTGGGCAGCTCGCCGCCCAGTAAGGACAGGCCCGAGTCGACGGCACGTCGTGTTTCATGCGCGCCTTAAAGAGATTTCAGCACTTCATAACGGGATCCACGTAAACCGATGCCTCCTGAGTCAGGGTTGCGGGTTGTTTAAAAAAGAAACCGCACACAAAAAAGAAACAAAGAAACCTTGCTTTTGATGATTTCCCATCCAGAAAAAAAATACTGTTAATGTTAATAAGTGCAGCTGAATTGAACAGTGCAGGGGCTAGCAGTTAGTTCTACTAATTAATAAATGCACTTTTACATACAGGACACTTTTTATTTCGATATTCCTGTGGGTTCGCAACTTATACGGGCTGAACCGCGGGGCGAAACTAATATATTATACATAAACATAAATACCTAACAGTACTTTAAGTCGTGGTGGCCTAGTGGTTAAAACACCGGACTCTCAAGTTGTTGTTAACACCACTACGATCCAGACGAGCCGTTTCGCCTCCTCCTTTATACCGCGTACATCGAGGGACTGGAACAATTTGCCAGCGGCGGTGTTTCCGTCGGACTACAATTTGAGTGTCTTCAAGCCTAGAGTGAAAAGGCTCTTAATAAATTAGTGCGCTTTACCATCAACGATTGCGTCACTGCTTACCATCAGGCAGGATTGCGGTCAAGCGCTGGTTTATAATATGTAAAAAAAAAAAAACTCTCAAGTATGATTGTGAGGGTCCGATTCCAGGACAGGCAAGTGCCAATGTAACTTTTCTTTTTGTACTTTCTATGTATGTATATCTTGGACACCAATGACTGATTATAAGGTGAAGGAAAAACGTGGTGATTACGCTCAATCCTTCTCTCTATGAGAAGGGTCAATCTTTTCAATCTGCTGTACATAGGGAGGCCGGTGTCAAGCAGTGGAACGATAAAAAAAAAATGATGACGACCTAACAATTTTTTTATTTAAAACCCAAATATTATTATGTTTATTATCTGCGAAATATTGATAAATTAAGTACTCATACACGCACATTCACAATTGCACACACACCCACTGGCTGCGCACTCGCACAGTTCATAATAATGTAGGGGATGGCATACTAGCATGTCACTGGAGTTTTGGACGTTTACTGTAACTATATAGGTAGTGCAAAAATAATAACACCTAATTACAACCACCAACCAATATCAAAATTTAAAAAGTAATTACCTTATAAAGTTCCTTGAATTTAGAGGCTCACTTAGTTATTTCACTACACTTAGCATATATTGCTCAAGGCATGACTGCGTAACTTGACTGCGTTTACGCACCACTATTATTATGATACCAAGTTTTATTGTATACTACTTGCAAGTATATAAAAAGGTATACCATCAATTTAAATTGTAACAAAATTCTTGCTGTTATTATTATGGTGTGACGTGATTGTGCCCACAGACCATATCTGGACGGGGTACGCTATCTTGGGTTGGTTTGTGTGATTTTTAAGGTTTACTTTATCATTCGTTATTTTCGCACTGTCCCCTTCTGTATACGTCCGTTTCCTTATTTCGTGTAAACTCTATATGATTTCGTGGACATTGGTGTAGGTTATATGTTTGTTTACTATGTATTACACATTAGCCGACTATTAATATTGTAACATTTATAACTGTTTTTTGTCCCAAATAAACAAAATAAATAAATAAATTAGAACTTAACTCAGCCACTGGTAGGTACTTGTTATTATGAAGCTAAAGACATGGAAAGAAATTGCTAAGCAAACTGACACCAATTACATCAACTACCCATCATCAACCTTTTTATCGTCCCACTGCTGGACACAGTCTCTGGTCTCCTCTCATACAGAGGATTGGCAGGATTATTTTTTTTATATAAATTGTAAACCAGCGCTTGACGATGACGATGGTAAGCAGTGATGCGATCGTCGATGGTAAAGCGCGCTAGTTTATTAAGAGCCTATTCACTCTATGCTTGCAATGCTTCGATATCGCCTTCGGGTTGTGGAGGTCGGACGGCAGTCGCTTCACGGAAAATATCGAAGTTTAGCCAAAATCAGCAGTTGCTAAAGTGGACCCCAGACCCTAAAGTTGAAAATGCTTCGGATGCGACTGGGACTAACGCTGAGATGAAGAAGAAGAAGAGTTACATTGGTACTTGCACTATTTAAAATCATCAAAACTATGCCAAGGAACCGACTTATATTAATTATAATAAAGATGCCAAGAACTGAATTTGCTATTGAGATAAATTGAAGAAAAAAAATGGTTCTCGTCAGTTCTAGGCAGAGAGAGGTGGAAATACAGCAGAGAGTTCTTTGTCCAGCAGTGGGACAATAATGGCTCTAAAAAAACCATATAGTTATAAAATTACAGAGATATTACATTGGCCCCAAACAAGGCAAGCCTGTATCCTAGTTACTAAAATGGAGAGTACACATTTCAGGACGACCTTACATGGAAACAGTTTAATCAGCCATAGTCTTTAGGCGTGAAAATTATCTTCATAAACTGATTCTTGGTAACATCAAAAAGCGGAAACATTTGGCCGAGGTCTGTAAGCAGCTATTGACTCAGGATTAACAATAGTCGCATCTGCGTTATATTCTAAGCTTTGAGATATTTATGACAGTCAAAGACTACTCGTAAGAAAAGCAGTCGTGTGGAAGTCTCGAATAAAGACACGTAGAGTACCTTGTGCATTTCGTTTTCAGGTGTAAGCGGTACCTACTTATAGGTAGTGAAAAACGTGTCTTTTACAAGTATGAGCCGTTGTACACGGCAGTCTTTACACTTTACACAATATTGTGTGAGTTTATATATGACATGGCAACCACCGGTACCACTGTGTCCGTCAACAAAGTACCATTGTAATCCACACAATACTGACGACCATATCTAAACACAGCGAATCAACCTACCTACATCTGGTGTAAAGCTGCTTTAGAAAGATTGCGTCAGGTGAAGCAACAAGTTCCACCGACAAGCGGTATTGCCTTGTTCCGGATTGAGGGGTTTATGCGTCTATGACACATCAGTTTTTGGAAATTTTATCGCTACATGAGCTATAAGCAACAGCGCAGATGTCACGTCCTAGGCAGATGTGCCTACAAGGAAGGTACTGAAGTTAAAAATATGTAGTGACGGTTTTCCATTTATACCTATCAGTTGAAACAAAAAATGCTACAAATCTATAGGTGCAGAATATAAAAAAAAAAATATCTATCTGTGTGACAAGCTGTTGTTCTAAGGTGCGCAACAGGATATTTTGATACGGTTTTGACCATAATTTAAATAATTTATTCTAGAATTTTGAGTGTTTAATGCAATCATTATTAAATCAACCGAAAATAAAAAAAAAACTCAATTTTTGGTTAAGTCGTAAAATTCGTGCAAAGCAGGGACAGGTCTCTAATAAAATATATATCTACCGAAGTAATTTCTTAAAGTTTAATTTAATGACAATCCATTATATGGTGGCTTATCTGACCGCTGTGGTGTCATTCATACCGACACATATGAATCACGCATCATACTAACTTTAATTCGTGTGGAATCATTCATCGCTAGCAGAGTTGAAGTACCTCGCAACTATCATATACTTACAACGTGTAAAAAAAAACATTTGACATCATCCGAAGAAGCCGTTCCATTGGTATATGTATTCCCTTTCCGTTACGTGTTATATTCAACGTCCTGAAATGAGTCCTCATATTACTATAGGTACTCTTTTGGGAATACAGACGTTGCTGACCATATAAAAGTCCCCGCTAGTGAGCCAATTTCTCTGAAAATAAATAGAGAGGATATTTATTTTAACGGATGCTGTGGTATCCCCAAGGCGCCCATATATTTAGTTAATGAATATGCAATCCGATAGGGGATCGATCGAACCTACAGCAATTTATCACATAGCGCTCTTTATTTTTAGACCAGCTGTTAGTATATGTAGTAAAGTTTAGTTTTTTATTATTATTAACTAGTGCTTGCCTGCAATCCCGCCTGAAAGTAAGCCTATGATACAATCGTTGATGGTAAATCGCTAGATTTTTAAGACCCTATAGACTCAAAAAAAAATTGAGTGAATAAGAAGGAAGACGGTAATTGAGCGAGGTGATACAATATTAAACCGAACAACACGACCAACGATGCTGCGCCAGATGGAGATTGATATAGAGACCCTCCACGACCAAATGTTGTATTTGGCGCATCGTACCCGGCACACATCGCAACATAACTGCTCAGACCCTTCCTCCGTACGGCTTCACCAGACATCATACCGGAACACGAGAAATCGCTTGGCGGCAAGACTTTGTCTGGTGGGTGGTAACTTCTGCCTACCACCGAGAATATTTTTTGAGTTTTAGATTTATTGTGTATCACTCTCAAATAGGTAAACTTTAAAAGCTTTGAAATAAAAGCCCGGAAGATAGAAATAAGTACAATGAACTAATAATATTGTCACTGTTGGGACATAAACTTTATCTCTGTTAAAGAGAGAGTGAGCCGTAATCCCGGTCCCCACACGCGCCCTTTGCGTGTTGGTAGATGTCATATGTCTTAGAAGTTTTAGTTCTAGGAAGAAAAAATCGGCCAAGTGCGTGTCGAACTCACGCACAAAAGGTTCCGTACCATTGATTTATGAAATTAAACGATTTAAGTTATTTGTATGAAAGATTACGCAGTAATAAGCGGTTTACGATTTACGAGGTATTATAAAATACTACTTACTAGATCTCGTTCAAAACAATTTTCGTTGCTAGGTTTTATAGTAATGTACATCATACGTATTTTTTAGATTTTTCATTTTCTTATTTTAGAAGTTTGAGGGGAAAACTCGATATCATTTTTGAAGACCTATCCTTATATAACCGACACGAATGTGTTTGATGAAAAAAAAAATGAGTTTCAGTTCTAAGTATGGGGAGCCTCCAATATTTATTACTGTTTTTTTTTATTTTTGCATCAAAATCTTAATGCGGTTCACAGAATACATCTACCTACCAAGTTTCAACAGTATAGCTCTTATAGTTTCGGGAAAAAAAATGGCTGTGACATACAGACGGACAGACAGACATGACGAATCTATAAGGGTTCCGTTTTTTGCCATTTGGCTACGGAACCCTAAACACGTCGTAGTTAAATAGAGAAGCTCGAAAAATCGTTAAGAATCGCGGAAAGCGATGCCTTAACGAGTTATAAAATAATCTGCATACCACATACCCACCCACCCATAGGTAATGAGACTATAGATAATAATCACCAAAGTTTCGCTAACTATCTATAATAATTATCGTACCTTCATAACGAAACAAGAATAGTAACGATCGCAGCATTTTAATGATGTGTGGTGATGTCTTTATTACTGTAATGGGGTAAAAAATATAAACTCCGATCATAATCGACCTGAGCTCGTTTCTATAGATAACACATTATAAAACCATTTGCATAGAGTTTAAGAATATTGTTAATTACGAGTTAATAAGATGAACAGATCCTCCTCGCTCTCATCGAGACGAGGTCTGTGTCCATTAAAGGCTGATAATGTTATGTTATGTAAGATGAACAGGGGCCCTAGTCTGCTATTGCAATAGTGTCAAAATGCTCGACTTTTAATACCATAATGACCGATTTTCACAAAATCCTTAATCTGCTAACAAAATGGCGTGCCAAGTGGTCAATCACTGAACGAAATGGCATAACACGGTAATCTTGTAAAAAATCACAAATCAATGACTGACATACGCGGTAATCTGCTAAAATTTTGACAGTTCTTTTGATCATTGAACTGTTATGATGACGTCTTTGTACAAACATTGCTTTTCGAAGCGAGGCAGCTCGATGGTGGCGGTGGTTTTGTACAAAAAGTGTGATATCTATTGTGTTTGTGGAATATTTGAGAATGTTTTCACTACTAGCAAATATTCTTGAGCTAGCCAACGCAGTGGATGCTAGAGAAAGAAGATAAGCAGGAGACGTGGAACTCATATCGCTTGACGAGTATGAATACGAATCCCTTTAATGATATTCCCGAGGCGGAATTTGTGAAAACGTTTCGCCTTGAATATGTCTCATTAGGAGGGTTAATTGAAGAACTCATTCTCCATATGGCCAGACTGCATCGAATCGATAGCGTATGGACAGAAATTAAGGTGAGGAAACGTAATTTGAAAATTGATGTATTATTCTATAGTAATCTATAGCTACAAACACGACATAGATTAATGTTATATTTTTATTGCAGATTCTAATAGCACTTGCATTTTATGCATCGAGGTTCTATGAGAATTTTTATTGCTCAAGGTGCCCTCCATAAAGTTTCACACATTACTGTGTCTACTGCAATCAATGAAGGAACAAAGACTTTGAAACTAAAAAATATACCACAAATATTGCAAACATGCCAAAAGCATTATTGCCACCTGATGAAGATTATGCAGGAACACTGCGGCAGGTATGTAATTTCTTTTAACTATGTTGGTAAAGGTACATAATAGTTGGATTTTATTAGTTACTTTATTTATTTATAGTTAACTAAAATGGTACAACGTTAATTACATTAATTAACTTAAAAACTACTACTAGAACTAACATGCAACAGTGGACTCTCTCGCATACTTTCTTTCACAGAAGATCAAACATACACCCATAAGCTTATTCCATTCATCTGCAATCCTGTCACAACATAAATGAAACCACTATACCTATTGTTCAATATTTTAGATCTCTTCTAAAATATATTTAATTAAACTAGCTTTTAATAAATTGTCAAATTTACCTCTTGCATTCTCCAGAAATCTGACTCAGAATCTGATAGCATTATAATTCTGCAGGGTTTCTGTAAAATGAAACTAACTTTAATAAAAAATTCCAACTTATACCTATATAATGTGAAATTTGTAACCTAGCGCTTAGTATGTAGTTGCCATAAAGATTTTAAATTCTGGCCAATGTACTACTGATTTAAACCTACATCTAACACAAGCTTAGCGGGGGGTTTTATATTTAATTGTTATGATATTGTTTTCAAAGCTACTTAATTCTTATTGTGGGTGTTGTATAAATAAATAAATAAAACACCCAATGAGTGGAAGTTTTCATTTTGAATAATTAAGTTTATTCTACTAAACTTTCATAAAGATGAATTACGAATAATAAACAGTACTTAATTACCTTTTTTGACACAGATGTCTCGGTGAACTTGAACTATTTTTGCTGTGATGGAGCTCTGTCGATTAATGACCTTAGTCAAGTCGTTGATGGTCTGAGCATGCAAAAGACGACTCAGCGTTTCTGACTTCAATAGCATCCAGCCTTGAAGGATGATGTACAAAAATATAGTACTCTGTGATGATGCAGCTTGGAGTTTACAAATCACACTTCGCCTTTTATTGACGCGGCTGTAGTGGCCAGGAGCCATATCTCAGCCTAAATTTGCTGATTGTTTTATTCTTGTTTTTCTTTATGTAGTAATTATAATTTTAATAATATAAACAAAATAAATACATATCAAAACACCAGCTGTTAAAAAAAAACAAATAAACGTCAGTCAGTTTGTATTAATGTCACATTTGACTTTAACAGATAACAAAATTTTTAGTTTTATAGTTTCACAATAATGTTTTTTGCTATTTAATAACTATTTTCTACTCTAGACTGCTTATAAAACTTGTAATTAATATTTAAAAATACATATTAACAAAATCTTCCTTAAAGAAATGTTCAAATTAGGTAGTAGTTTTTAGAAACTCATTTCTACTAACGAGTTTTATAATAATGGCAATACAACAATGACCATTCCGTTAAGAAATCAATGACCGATGTTCATGATAGAGCAGATTAGGGGCTAATAGCAAAATGACAATGGAAACGTGCTGGAATGACAAAATTATATAAAATAGCAGACTAGGCCCCCAGATTGTTGACTGGTTAATTGGTTAAGTTCTTGGCGTCCTTTTTTTTTTTTTGTTTTCGGGGGGTACCTTCAAAAGACGCTTGGTCTTTAGACCTGGCAGTGCGCGGCGGCTACCTCTCTAAAGACCAATCCGGAGCCCCTTCTGTACAATACCTGTTAGAGCACATCTCTGGGGAGACTGTAAAAGTGTCTCCTTGAACCTAACTATGCAAGGCCACACATGAGTGCAAGTGCTTGACGTCCTGGGTTCTGCTCCCAGTGGGCAAAGTTTTATTTATTTATTTATTTAATCTTTCGCACATTGAATGTTCAGAGGCGGACTTAATGCCGTACGCGTTCTCTACCAGTCAACCACAGGTGGTGAAGAGATACCTAAGATGTTAGGTACATTAGTTGAGAAAAAAATTGTAAAGAAAAAAAAGATGCTCTTAACACTATTAAAAATACTTAAATAAGCTATATATACTATTACCAAAATATAAACTTATAAAGTTTTATTAGGTTTCTCATCAGGGATTTCCCAATAAATAATAATTCGGAGTTTCGATTTGTGCCCAATTCATGATAATAGGCTAGACCCTTTTAATGTAGGTGTTAAACATAACTAGTGTAATTTGGGAGTTCTAGGGTACATCTATGCCTAACCATTCAGAAAAAAATAGGCGTGATGTAAAGTCAGGTTAAAGATTTGACTGCTTCGTTAGTCTCTCAATTGCATGCGAAACTACTGAGCGCTTCAGCTCTTGTAACAGGCCTTCTACTAGAAGGCTATATGTAAGTGGGATTTATAATGGTGTTAAATCCTGCACCCACCTACCCTGTGATCCTCCACGGTAACCTCACGAATTATGATAAAATTATTATGATTTACTTATAATAAAATAAAAGGAAAATTATATATTTTTAACATAACTGGGACTTTTATGCATAATGCCGTGTGACCCCGAATTCATGAGCTATTCTAATAATCATTAATTTAACCCCACAATGAATAACCATACAAATATGTCATATATTCTTTTTTTAAACTCGCCCTACCCTACTTATTCTCCTGTATACGGGTGCGCTTATAAACATTTAAACTCAGATACACAAACAGCCAGACTCAGAACAAATACTCGTAGGCCATACAAATAATAGACGATGAAGACGTAGCGTGGGTAGGCCCCCGACAAGGTGGACCGACGACCTGGTGAAGGTAGCGGGAAACCGCTGGATGCGGGAGGCGCAGGATCGGTCGTCGTGGAGAACCTTGGGGAAAGCCTATGTCCAGCAGCGGACGTCTTTCGGCTGAAATGATGATGATGATACAAATAATAGGGGGTTAAAGTATGAAATTGCCGATTTGTACTGAAAATCTAAATTGTTTACTTTTTTTTAATTTTTGACTAAATTATTAAATCAAAATAGTTACCATTAATATCTATACGTTGCTGCCATGCATGTCCTACCTTTGCGATAGAACTCTGAGGATCTAGACTGCACAAACGGTGTGAAAGCATTTTGTACGGCCTCCTGGGAATAAAACTTCTTGTCAAGTAGATAAAATTGCCCAAATCACGAAAAAATATTCGGAACTCGTATTCAAAAATCACTCTAATTGCCACAGTATCCATCTTTCTTGTCTAATTCGAATAACAAAGACAATTGAAAGTTGATATTAAAATATTTCGATTTAAAAAAAAAATAAAGAACATCATAGAAACTATGTGTTTTTCTCGGTGGTAGGCCATAACATCGGCTGCCGGCAGAAGTTACCACCCACCAGACAAAGTCTTGCCGCCAAGCGATTCGTCGTGCTCGGTAACGATGATGTCTGGTGAAGCCGTACGGAGGACGGGTCTGAGCAGTTGTGTTGCAATGTGTGGCGGGTACGATGCGCCAAATGTTGTTGCGTCGGATGTTTGGAACGTGGAGAGTCTCCAGATCAATCTCCCTCTAGCGCAGCTTCGTTTGGTCGTGTTGGTCTTGGGTTTAACATTGCATCACCTATTTTTTTTTTTGACGCTGTGGTAATGCATTTACGCACCGTACCCCGAAGGGCGTGTGTGGGACTCACCCAGCCGAAGCCGGGAATACCCACTAAACCCACAGCGGCACAACCACATCGCCTGAGTGGCGGGGTCATGGGAAATGGCAGAGCCTGTCTACCAATCCCCCGCCGGCGATTCCCGCCAAAAGGCAGGCCCACAATGGTCCCCCCATAAGGAGGGTCTGGACTGGGTACGTCTTCTAGTGCGAGAAGACGCAGCAGCCAAGGGGTTTTTAGCGAGGTGTCCTTCCTCTTAGCCCCACTCGTTTGCCCGGAGGCAAACGGGGCCCCCAGCTCCTCTCAATGAGGAGACCGGGTTGCCCGACGGTGACCCGGAGTTCGGGTCACGTCAGCCACCTGGAGTGGTGGCCGACCCGCCGCACATGTGACCGCCGAAGCGGTCCCCACTTCTGGTTTTGGTCCGCGCCGGTAAACCGGTAACCCCCATATCTGGGGGCCGTTCCCCTATCCGCCACCTGGGGACGCGTCCGATGGCAGGCCAGAAACTGCGCACGGATGCAATCACCTCGTCAACTGCCGTCATCCTTCCTATTCCTAAGTTTTTTAAGTGAATAGGCTTAATAAACTAGTGCGCTTTACCATCAACGATTGCATCACTGCTTACCATCAGGCGGGATTGCAGTCAAGCAGTAGTTTATAATAATTAAAAAAAAAAAAGTAAAATCATGAAGATTCTATGTCAATTCAAAGAACTCAGCCACTGCGCCAATCGTGTCGAAAATGTTTGTCTACTTGTAAATTTCTCTTGTCTTATCCTTTGCATAAGAAACTAGATACACAGACTCAATTTGCCATGTTACGTATGGTGTTGCTGAGGGTGCTGAATATATTTGTAATCATCCTACAACATTTACATTACTAGGAATCAAGTCACGTGTCGTGGTCGTCGCACAGTCGTGGTGGCCTAGTGGTTAAAACACCAGCCTCTCGAGTATGATTGTGCGGGTTCGATTCCAGGTCAGGCAAGTACCAATGTAACTTTTCTAAGTTATAGTTAATTTCTAAGTATATCTTGGACACTAATAACTGATTACAAGGTGAAGGAAAACATCTTGAGGAAACCTGGACTTTAAGTCTGAATTCGCCAACGTGCATTGAGCAAGCGTGGTGATTACGCTCAATCCTTCTCTGTATGAAAAGAGACCTGTGCCCAGCAGTGGAAAGATAAAAACTTTGATGATGATGGTGAAGTCACGTATCGACGCCTTACGCGCGCGGCTGTCAAATCATTAATTTAATACTTTCTAGTACATTTGTGTCCTCACGTTATTCTCTGTACCTTTATGAAAATCAAAAAAATAATAATTTTCCCTCTTATAGATAATACAAAAAAAATAAGACCCGTATTTTTTATTTTGTCGAAATTAGCAAAAACTACTGGGATATACAGGTGGGCTGGACATGTGGCGAGAATGACTGACAGAAGGTGGACATCGCGGGTTTCTAACTGATTAGGACCACCAGGCAAGAGAAAGAGAGGGAGACTTTTATATCGCTGGGAAAATGATCTGAAAAGATCAATGGGCACAAACTACCACAACACATATGGTACACCATAGCACAAGACCGACAAAAATGGGCATCTTTGGAGGAGGCTCTTACCCAAACCGGGGTTCTGGTTGATTAATAACACTACTAACATATTATAAACCTACATATACCTATTACTAACATTACTAATACATAGAAATATAAATTGTGTTTCCTGTAACATTATTACTATCAATTGTAAAACAAGAAATAAAAATGCTTATTATTATTATTATTTATTATTAGACTGAGATATAGCGTATTAAAGTTTACGGAGCGGGGACTAATTACGTCACGCCGTGGTATATTTTGTACCAAGGCGTGACGTCATGCGACATTTCAAATCAATATATCTTTATAAGTATTTGAATGAAAGAAAAAATAAAAATACGTGTTCAATATTTTTATAACTTTAAATTATTTTTTGGGATACAACCCAATTAGATAAGTAAAACAATGTAGCGCCTACCTAGGTTCTTCCCCACGATCTAAAACACTGTTGAGGCCATTACCACTAAACCACCTCTGCTCTCAAAAGACGACTTTTTTTATAAAAGTTATTAGTCCTTTATGTAACAAGGTAGGTAAAATAATATCTGAAGAACGAAGCCGTGCGCTTGCAACCTCAGTGGTGCTTATTTTAAGCCTTTCATAATATGTCGGAAAAGGTTGGATGAAATAGAATATTGTACTTATTTTAACTTTGAAAGCTTTCTAGCTCGTGTCTTATTTCTTCGATGTTTACTGTAGACAATGAATATAATTAATATTTTTAAGACATTCCTATATTTCTTTTAGTTTTAATATTCTCATTAACGTTTACTTACGTCAATTTGTATGAAGAAATTGTGTACCTCAAGTATTCAGTTTCAATACAAATTAAAATATACGTTTATGCGATCGTAAAGGCTTATGAGAAAAGCCTTAGTGGCCTGTCTTCACTAATAATACTTGTCAGTTATGTAAAAACAAGACCTCCATTTTTCTATTCACCTAGAGCCTTATTTAACTCTTCATCTGTGGATCATCGAACATGGGTCCACGCGGGGCACAATGGTAGGTATATCCCTGAGCAGGTCTCGAGACATTCACTAGAAAGAAATTTGAGGACGATACCTAAACAATTCACGTTGGCGTTGTTTTTCTTTTTATGATATCTTTTCATCAAATCGGAGTATTGAGACCATTGATACATCAAAAGAAAGCAAATTTTCACACACGACCTATGTGAAAAAGCTTGCAATTTCAATAAGCAATTGATAACAATAACATATATTATGATAGGTTTATTAATCCATTATTGTTTATTAATTAATGATACTTGTTATTAATGCATATGTGATAAGATGTCGTGGTGGCCTATTGGTTAAAACACCAGCCTCTCAAGTATGAGTGCGCGGGTTCGATTCCAGGTCAGGCAAGTACCAATGTAACTTTTCTAAAGTTATATGTTTCTAAGTATATCTTGGACACCAATGACTGAAGGTGAAGGAAAACATCTTGAGGAAACCTGGACTTTATAAGTCTGAAATGGCCAACCCGCATTGAGCAAGGGTGGTGATTTCGTTCAACCCTTCTCTGTATGAGAGGAGACCTGTGCCCAGAAGTGGGACGATAAAAAGGTTGATAATGATGATGATGATATGTGATAAGTGCCAACCACAACAATAACACAAACAAGTGTGTATCAACATTTGGTAGATTGTATCATTAATTAATAAACACATCACATATGGAGAGACATTGTTTATGGAGAGATACCGCATACACCGAAGAGATCTCCCTCTAGCGCAGCATCGTAGCGCAGGTCGTGTTGGTCTTGGGTTTAACATTGCATCACCTCGCTCAACTGCCGTCATCCGTCCTATTCCTAAGTTTTTAAGTGAATAGGCTTAATAAACTAGTGCGCTTTACCATCAACGATTGCATCACTGCTTACCATCAGGCGGGATTGCAGTCAAGCACTAGTTTATAATTATTTAAAAAAAAACGATGAGCCTTCCGTGCACGCACTTGTGGAGGATGTCCTCGCTGTGACGTACTTAGGTATAAAGCTTATTTAAGATTTTAAAAGTAGGCCAAGGTAACTTATGCTTGGATGAGAGATGAGTCTCTGATCTAATAAATAGATTCGGAGGATTAAGTTGTTCATTCCAAAGATCACATTTTGCCTTGGAGGCCTTTGGTGGCATTGCGGTGCCATTGTTGTTATTTTAATTTAACACAGAGCGGTATCCTTATAAAACTGCGTCCTAATATCGTGCAATTACTATCAATTTGAATCATTTTGAACCACATGCTTATCCATTTCTTATATGTTAGAAAAATGTGTCTGCTCAACAACGTAAATAACGCAATGAACGTTGATGAACTGTCAAAATGAAACTTCTTGATACTGATGGTATTTTATGCAATTATCCTGCTGTTGTCGAATACAAAACAAGACTGCATTTTACAAATTATTCACTTTGAAACTTGTTCCTTCCATTGCGGTTTGAGCTTACACATAATAATTCAACAACAACAACCTGCAAGCGTTTGCCAAAGAATCGCACGAATTTCATATACTCCAATAAGTCGGTTATAAACTTACCAAAATGAAATGCCAAAATAATTGTGTAATACGGTAACATAGTTTCTCGTCATAATTTTGGTTTTGAATTTATTTACAACTAGCTGTTGCCCGCGACTCCGTCCGCGTGAACTTCAGTTTATAAGCGCCTGTTAAAATAATGGGAGCAATATGTATGTCCGCGTTCGCACCCATTTTCGCAAAATTTTTTGTTACTGCTCTGCTCCTATTGGTCATAGTGTGATGTTATATAGCCTATGTCCTTTTTCAGGCTCTAGACTATCTGCGTACCAATTAATTACAATCGGTTCGGTAGTTTTGGCGTGAAAGCTGGACAGACAGACAGACAGAGATACTTTCGCATTTATAATATTAGTATGGACAAAAGTGTTTAATTTTGTTTTATAACTAGGAACGTAAAATATGAATAAATGACTAAGATACATCCCAACCCATAGTTCCCGAATTTAACACAACAATAAAAAGTACCTACTTATATGACAGCACGAGTAACGCACTTTACATTTTATAATACTAGGAATTTTCCTCAACCTTGTAAAATACCACTTTGATATCATAAATGTATCTACAGTATTTTACTTCGCGAGGAAGATCTTACGGTTCTTCGACAAAGGGAGATAAGCTTCTTAATGGAACACGTGTCTGGTACCTATTTACAGGGGTATTATGTGCAGAGACGTTGGCAGTAGTAATATTATTTATTCCATGATATTAAAGATTACAAACATACCTTCCTTCCTTTTTTAAAAGCTTTTTTTCAATCTTCAGATATTTTTTATTAGTGGAATAAAATTGACATCTGTAAGAATTATGAATGTGTGAGTTTATGGAAGATCGGTCAAAAAAATAAAGTTTATTACGGAGAAAATTATCTGGCATTGGAAAAATCATCTTAAATAGGTAAGAATGTTATAGGTATTATTCAGATACACATATTGTTTACTTATTTATTTTATGTTCTACTTCAAGCCATACATGCACAGCGGGTTCGATCCCCGGCCAGGTCATGATGGGAAACGATATTTTCCTGATTGTCCTGGGTCTTGGGATGTTTATCTTTATATGTATCTATTATAAATATAGTATCGTTGAGTTAGTATCCCATAACTGTGTTATGGGATACTAACTCAACGATACTATATTTCTCTCTACTATATTTTTCTCTAGTCTCGAATTTACTTTGGGGCTAGCTCAATCTGTGTGATCTGTGCGTATATACTTTCCTTTCCTATACATCGAGCTTCTGAATCGCTCAAATTTATTTATTACATTTTAAACTTTACCGCTAAAGCATTAAGGTCCAACGTTGATTGATGTAATTTGTAGGCAAACGGGTTTGACGGTGTGTTAACAAACTTTTGAATCAAACAACATAATTAACTACATACAAAACATCAGTTGATTTGTCGGGGATCACAATAGTAACATTACACATTACTATTCACAATGAGATTCCTGGACTCCGTTTTCTATTATTGCGTGTAAACATATACGCACCTACTTGTAACTTCGGCACTACCCAGTTCGACCTTTGTACGATCGTTTGAACCAGAACAATGTAAGTCGCAAGTTTAGTCAGCAGCCCTTCGGCAAACCATAAAACGTTCACGAACCTGAACAAAGACATCAATCGGTTCACATTTCATCTCAAATTACACGTGTTTACTCATAACGTTCGCTGAAGTTCCAGCAACAGACGGACATTCACAGCCGAGTAAGCAATACCAGGATTTAGTATTCTCCGAACCTCGCTTTAGGCAATCAATAAAATATATCTCAAAAAGTCAAAATACGTATCTCATAAAATCCACCAGAATATCCCGTTGTTCTGTCCATGGATGACTTAATAACCTCACGATATTTTACCTTTAAAATGATTAAAAAGTGGCAAATACTTTCTTTTTGCATGAAAGTATGGTAGATTGCGGGGAAAACGTAATTTTTTCCTCACGACTTCCCCACGGATGTTAACACCTGATCCCTGATGTCGGAGCAGCAGATTCAGCACTAGCCGTCCGTAGACAACCAATTATTCAAGCATTTCGCTGAGGTCGACCAACAGGTTGGTGGTTTACCGTTTTCCTCCAGATACTCACTGCAGATTTCTTAAAAAACCAGTGGTGTTACTAATGAGCTACCTGCCCAGGTACAGTTTAGCGGATAGCTTTTTTACGCTTTTTACCAAAATTTCAGTTTAAAAATTCACTTCGCTGATCTTTTTAATTCGCAACTTAAACTTTTGCTTTAAAAAGTTATATTACATTATATCGTTAGTATGATTATGCTGAAACTACTAGGTTGGTACCTAATTGATAATGTTTATTGTGATCATTCTGTGGAAATTCAGAATCAATTTGCCAATTTCATTTGTTGGCTCTCTTTAAAACGTAATCGATATCCGATCTATAATAGGCTGTTGTTGAATAAGTTCAATAATAGATATATTTGGACTATTTGTAAAGAAGTTAAATCGTTCAGCGTACTTTCCCCTTCCGTCTATTGCAGTTTTTGCTTCCGTTTTTATTTTCACCTCAATATTGATTTGTCAACGTTAAATTGCAATTTAGCGTTTGATTGTTCGCTAATGCAGTTTGTTACTGTAAACATGCCTTATCTTGTACAGTCTATAGAACAATCTTTAACTCTCTCAAAATGTGCTTGTATAATTTATATTAACACTAGATTGACAGATTAACATCAAAAGTTGTTAATTTAAACTTTCGCAATTTGGTTTCCAATCAATGCTGCAATTTTCGCGTTGAATCCATTTCGTCAAATAGAGTAAAGAATTAGTGACCTAAACGACAAACGTGTGTCAAAATCATTTGTGTCGATTCGTAACAGGTACGTTAATCTGTTCCTGGTTTACGTAAAGACTTGAAGAAGCAGATGTAAGAGCTGCTGACTTTTTATCGAAGTTAAACAACACTAAGAACCGTGTCTAACAAATTGAATACAAAACAACAAGTGTATTGAGTAGCAACACAAAAGAATAAACATAAAACGTATTATACACCTCAGGCTACACGCCAAAGTATGTCTGAACCTGTTAACATGAAAGGCTTGGCTATTAATCACTATGAATTAACAGAACTGTAACACAATCAGTAATTAATAGTCCATATTTATTGGGCTCAACATAAATACCGTGTTCTCTATCGTATCAAGACAACAACTCAAAATAAAATACCCTTGAGAGCGGCAGACCTCCAGGTGTGAGTGCATAAATATAATACACAGGCGACCCGCTGGCACGCTCATGCCTGCTGTCATATTAACTGTTACATTAAATTACGACCACGAAACCGATCGACCTTTCGTACTTATTATCTCCGCAGCCCACAAATCAAATTCGTCCGTAACATCAAAAACATAGAGCTTAAAGTCAAATCGCAATTCCAACAAATATATGACGTTTGAGGCTCGATAATTGAGACCGGCAATGTAGCAGAGCTCGCACATTGATTTCGGCTCTTTCGAAAAGCTATCTTTTTTGTTCATTTGTTTGTTTTAATAATATTTTATCCGATGTGATGGAACGGACGCATTTGTCAGGTCTGTGAAATATATCTACGTCCTCAGCGGAGTCAGGACTGGCCAATTAATTAGGTAGATTATTACCTACATGCATGCTAATGAAGGTACATCGCTGATGAGCTTTGATGTAACAAGTGGGTCTTAATTGGCTACACATGCATTTCACATATACTTTATTTAGGTAGGTAACAACTGCAAGGCTTTATTGCGCCTGATGCTGTAAATCTGGGTATCATAACAGTAATCGATGTTTAATGTTCTTTCTACTATTACACAGGATTCTTCTCTGTAACAAGCAATGGTAGTTGCTAGTACTACAATCCAGACGAAGCGTTTTGCGTCGCCTTTTGCATACAAACAGACTGAAATAATTTCGACGTTCTTCCCGGCAGATTATAATTTAAGTGTCTTCAAGGCTATAGTGAATAGACTCATAATAAACTAGCGGTTTACCGTCAACGATTGCATCACTGGTTACCATCAGACGGGATCGCATTAAGGCTATAACTACAATGGTAAACACTAGAATGTGACATTAAAAAAAGTGGGCAATCCACCATGGCAGCCTAGTTTAGATTGAATTCGACAAAAAGACACGGGATAGTTGACAGAAGGAAAGGGATTTTATTATACATGTGCCGAGTTGAAAAATGATATAAAGTTAATTCTTTATTCGAGTTACAAAATGTTCAGTCTATAGAGGTCCACTGCTGAATAAAGGCCTCTTACAAGGCTTTCATTGCTTTAGGGGAAGGGGGTTTGGGTTGCCATAATCCCTAATCTTGGCAGGCGGGTTGGGGATCGCAGTAATTTGACATTCCACAGGAGAAGCGCTGCTGCCCGCTTCCCTGGTGAGTGTTCCCTTCGTCGCCACTTACGACGCCCATGGGAGGATATGAGATGGTACTATTGCAACTTGCAACATGGTTGATCATAACGGTGCAACCGGATACACACTATTACGATGACGATTATATCATAACATAATTTACATTAAAGTCTCCTAAATAACTACCTATAAGCATATCCTTACTAATATTATAAATCGGAAAGTGAGTTTCTTTGATTGTTTGTTCCGCTTTCACGTCTTAACTACTGAAAAAATTGCTTTAAAATTTTTCAAACGTAAAGTTAAAAGTCTGGATTAAATAATAGAGTACTTTTTATCCCGGAAAAAATGATAGTCCCGAGGGAAATCTAAAAAGCGCGATATAACCGATCTCCACGCAAGCGAAGCCGCGGGCGGAAAGCTAATATCCATACTAATATTATAAAGGACCGAGACAAAAACAAAATTCTTTGTTTTGTTTTGTTTTTTTTTTGTGTTTTTTTTTGAACTCAGCGCATCCAGATCTATATGATTATCTATAGTGGTGAGGGTTTTGAGCAACTTCGGGCACATACATACAGACAGACATACAAACATACGCACTTTATATTAATGGATGGGAAAGTAACTCTGTCTGTCTGTCTGTCGGTCTGTCTGTCTGTCTGTCTGTCTGGCTGTTACGCTTTCCCGCTTAAACCCCACAACCGATTTTGATGAAATTTGGCACAGACAATCTTTAGACCCTGAGAAAGAACATAGGCTACCTTTTATTCCGGAAAAATTTGATATTCCCGAGGGAAATCTAAAAAGCGCGATATAACCGAACTCCACGCGGCGAAGCCGCGGGCGGAAAGCTAGTATTGAATAAAACTTTAAGTGCCTACAAAAATAACTGTTATCTAATAATAGCGATGCGAACCAAGCGAAGGGGTCTAAGCGAATCAATATTTATTGTTACCAAACTTCATACTACGTTTCAAAAAATCAATAACGTTACATGGGAATCACAAAAATATAGAAGCGCGTGGAAATATGTTTATATTAACACTAGAGATGTCCTAGTTGACCTTCTACAAATATACCAACTTGTCAGAAATCAGAAATATTTTATTTGAATAACCACTCTACCTATGTATCACATATGTACAGTGGTTATTCATATTTGAAGCTTGAAGTTGTGTTGCGATATGTGCCGAATACGATGCGCCAAATGTTGTTGTGTCGGGAGTTTGGTCGTGGAGAATCTCCAGATCAATCTCCCTCTGGGGTAGCATCGTTGGTCGTGTTTGTCTTGGGTTTAACATTGCATCACCTCGCTCAACTGCGTCATCCTTCTTATTCCTAATTTTTTTAAGTGAATAGGCTTAATAAGCTAGTGCGCTATATCAGGCGGAATTGCAGTCAAGCACTAGTTTATAATTATATAAAAAAATAATAATAAAAAATAGCTACTACGTAATATTTATTACTTTTTTGATTGTGTAGGTATCTCAATAGGAAATAGCAAAACCCTCATAGGATTACTTCATTCTTTTTCTCAGTAACGCGTGGAGATAGAACGGTGTCAGTTAAAAATTAATATTTAATACGTACATCTACGATTCCTTATAGAACTCAAGAAAGTCAAGCTTCGCAATAAAAAATACTTACCTACGGCCATTTATGCGATACATTTTGATACGCGCAAATAAATTCAAAACCTAAAGGGTTTTTCACTTACAAAGAATCACGAAATTTAACAAGAAACAGGGCCTCACAGCACAAATACCTAAAAGAAAAAGTCCGAAAATCGGTAATATTTAGGTAATTTTATATTTTTTTTTTTTTACAGTATTACAAAATTATTTTTAATCTGCAGAAGATTTTAACTTAAATTGATATTAAAGAATACATTTTTCCACTAAAACGTCGTAGTTGTTTTTGAGAAAAAATAATTATTCATCCCATCTACGAAACCCTTAATTACGCGTGGTCTGATAAACACTTAACCATGTTTTAATTGTGAATTTGTTGTCTTTAAGTTGTAAAATACGGGCTATGTGTTTCTACGACACTTAATAAGAGTTACTCATTGATACATCAACATATTTTTATAACTATAATCACTCTCCCTGATACCAAGGTCAAGAAGTGAAAAAGTAGTAATTCAATTCGTGTTAACTGCAAAAGATGGCGTTAGCAGCACTCTCGTAACGAAGTTTTTACATTCTACGTCTCTTGGACTGTATTTCGCAATTTCACTCTACTAGATTTATGTTATTTGCATACTGATGCGAACTGAAATGGGAATATGTAACTGCATCATGGAAGACGGGTCTCATCACCATAATCAGCCTATCATAATGTTTCCACTGTTGTGACCCTGACCTCCTCTCGTTGAGACTGCTGGTCCAGTGCGGGTTTTTTTTGGCTTTAGGACATTTCATGAGGGAAACATCATTTTCTCACGATGTTTTCCTTCACGGTTTTGAGAGCAGTGGTGATGAAATGATTTATACGAAGTATAGCGCCTGATGGGGTTCGAACCTACGACCATGTAAGTCGCGGCCTATACCACTAGGCCACGGCCAGGAGGTGGGCCTAATTCGAAAGCTATGTCGTAAACTATGTTTCATCTCCTGCCTATAATCTAACCCTCTGTGCGCTAAAACATGAATTAAAATTGGAAAGCTTTTTCCTCCCCAAGATTATGACTAAACAAGAGATTATGATGCCTGAGTTTGTTTTGGCTATTCTTCCCAGAATAGTCAGACAGAAACCCTGACGTCTTCTTCCTTTTATTTATGTGTAAAATTGGTTCCGATATCCTATTTTAATAATAAACAATTTCATTTCAGTTTCGTACTTCCAACGAGGACGCCTGTATACAGTACTGCTTACCTACTGTATACGCTGTAAGTATACATTCGTGCTAGCGACATGACAATGAGGAAGATACGGGAGCGGAGTGAACACTGGAATCAAATGTTAAAATTACCTTGGGCCAATAGGAAAATACCTCTGCGTTAACACAAGCGTAGATATACGCTTATTCCATTAAAACTTCATACTATGCTAGGCCAGTTCACGGGTAAATTAATACAACACTGACGAATGGCCTACTTTACTTATTCTGTTTATTAAACACCAATATATTCCAAATATTCGTACATGCGTGAAAGTAATTTTTCCACTTCAATAAATATATCAAGCGTATTAACTAAACGGTGTCGTTAGCATAAAGATCCATTCAATTTCATCAGGATTAGCCAAAATGATCGAACGTGTCATAATTTTAGCCAAACATATATCGTTTAATATAATTTTATGTATCAGATATATCACCCACTTATCCCTCACCCACGTCTATTGAAAAACGTTCGCAATCCGTTACCTATATAAGATTCCAGGTTTGGTAACACCACCTATGTCAAAATATTCGAATTTTCAAACAACCATATACATATCTTTGCTGACTTTTTCTAAATATTATAAACAAGTGCTTCACCGCAATCCCGCCTGATCGTAAGCAGTGATGCAATCGTTGATGGTAAAGCGCGCTAGTTTAGAAAACACCTATTCACTCAAATAAAGTGACTGAATAGGAAGGAAGACGGCAGTTGAGCGAGGTGATGCAATTTTTAACCCAATAACACGACCAGCGATGCTGAACCAGAGGCAGATTAATCTGGAGACCCTCCACGACCAAACTCCTGACACAGCAATATTTGGCGCATCGTACCCGGCACATATCACAACGCATCAGCTGCTCAGAGCCGTCCTCCGTACGGCTTCACCAGATATCATGCCGGAACACGACGAATCGCTTGACGGCAAGACTTTGTCTGGTGGGTAGTAACTTCTGCCGGCAGCCGATGTTATGGCCTACCACCGAAAAATGATGAGTGATGGTCTGACATTGCTCATGCCTGAAAAGTACCTACGAGTAGCTATCTACATCATAATGAGCATGCCTATAATGAAGAATATTATTTACTTGTACCTAAAACAAAAAATAGAAGATACGTGTAATTTATTACGCTTTTATCAATTATTGAATTAGGCCAATACCCTGGAGCAACGTCTATTTTTTCCGTAACTGGTTTATTTTTATCCCAAAAAATTGTAAATTCAGACTTACGCTTCGTCCTAATCTCACAGATTATCGCTAATGGTCCAAACGTTTGACGTCACAGCAGAGGTCCCGTAAACGCAGCGTGGCGAATACGTTTCGGCGTCGGTTCGTTATGTGTCGTTTGCCTAACAACTTGTAATGGGCGACTGTCATTAACTATATTAACCCTAGTTCGTAATTCTAATGGCGAATATCGCAAGTCACTCGGCGGGCTTTGTCACAATCGCCCTTATGATACCACTTCCCGATTATGAGATAGAAGCGTCTGCATGATATCTTTTTTTATTAATATTGGTTTATATTTATGGGAAGAGTATTTATAGGATTTGTCAGCAGAGTTTTAGCTGCGAGTTTAATGTAATAATTAAATCAGAATAACGTAATAACTTAATAGATACCTTATTCTCTAGAGCTGCATCATTGATATTGGGAGCATTTTTTTTTTGTTGTGGTTCTAGGACGTTAACTTATTTATCTAACTAATAAAATATTTGATCAGAACTATATATTGTAGCTATATCTACAAACGCCACATGCGAACAATGTTTCACCCTAGATTCTGCATCTCGCAAGCAGAGTTTACAGTGCTACTAGCATACAACTTCCCAACATCAACAGTTGGCCAAGGGCCCGCCAGACTCAACATCCGTCTGGTCAGAGGATCCTCCCTTATCTATGGATGATGAGTGAACATTACACCCTATTCCTTATAGGCTTATACCATAAAACTCTACATGGGCGTACCCAGCTTCTTCGGGGGGCAAGTCAGACCTAGGGGAAGGTAAGTCAGGCCTAGGGGGGGCAAGTCAAATTTTTAGAAGGGGTTATCTTTGTGCGCTATATGCGCACGTGTTTTTTTGGCCATTACACCGTACATTTTGTCAGTGTCTACTGCGTGGTTTGTTTAGTCATTAGGGGAGTTCATACATGTTCTACGAGATTTCCAGGGGGGGGCAGCTGCCTTCCCCTGCCCTCACCTGGGTACGCCCATGAGCTCTATTACTCTATTAGTCACACAAACGTGACTACTGTACGGATACTATAAACTTACAAGCAAAATATAAAGCACAAAATACTCGGAAAATGGCGACACTCACAGCTTTGCCCATTACGTCATAGTTAGTTGGAAAACCCACGACTATAATAACGAGTACCTTGATAAGCTGTCGTGAAATTATCATGTACACATTTCCTGAAATAATGCAACACAATCCATTTACACAGAATTGCTATTTTCATACTCTGTAGCACTTGTTTTAGACATTGACAGTTCAGATTCCATTTCACTTCAATGATGGAACTAATATTTTAATACAAAAAAATGTCCGCGGAGTTTCTTGCCCTTTCTTCTCCACAGGAACCTACTACGCTTTGGAATGGGCAACTAATTTTATCTTTCTAACTGACCAGCACCATAACAATTCAAAAGTGGTAATTGGTTTAATTGAAAGAAATGGAATGCATTTGAATTTAATTTTAAAATATTATTGATTCCAGTGCCATTTTTAATATAGTTTAATTTTCATGTAGTCGGCAATTTGAAACTGGGGATCAGTTTCAAATTACGGACATAATAATAATATGAAACAACAAAATAATAGAGATCAAAAATAATAAACAAGAGAGAAATTTCCTTACTACAAAAACGTACCCCTAGCTAAAAAAAGAAATTTCATTCCAATAAGCTTCTTAACATTTCTCTATTTTTATCAATTTACTCTCCACTAGTCAATACATTATGAGGATATTTTTATCATAAAATTCACTCGAAGGGCGCTTGTTATAAAAGACGAAGGATGTACCTTGACCCACTTGTGGAGCGAGGCCTCAGAGCGTCGAGTGACAAGCGGCAGACATTGAAGCAATCGCTTTAAGAGGATGTACCGAGGATGCATCGGGAAGTGTTGAGGTCAGAGAAATTTAGTCATGAAAGGAACTCTAATACTTCTCGAAATTCTTAGTGTGTTTTGGAGATTTGAATTGAATTCTGAAAATTTAATGCTCGTCGTTTTTGAAGGTTGTATTTATATAATAACTAGCTTTCCGCCCGCGGCTTCGCCCGCGTGGAGTTCGGTTATATCGCGCTTTTTAGGTTTCCCTCGGGAACATCAAATTTTTCCGGGATAAAAGGTAGCCTATGTTCTGTCTCGGGGTCTAAAGATTGTCTGTGCCAAATTTCATCAAAATCGGTTGAGAGGTTTAAGCGGGAAAGCGTAACAGACAGACAGACAGACAGACAGACAGACAGACAGAGTTACTTTCGCATTTATAATATTAGTATGGATTTTCGTATTCCTGTGTTATTTATTGATCATGATGTGACGGTATGTGTCAGGCTTTATAAAGCCGCGTTCACACCAAGCGTATATTGAAAACGTTAAAAACGACGTGTGAAACTGTTAGGTACTAAACGTATGAAACAATTAGTACTAGATGGTCACAGTCAGTGGCCAACTAAACGCACTGATGTAGACATCACCTAAAACCACACCGAATTCAACAACTTTTTGTAATTGTATTGTGACTTACATACATTGCTTTACACTCGATGTCATCGTACATGTATGACAAGAGAGACCGGTAATCAACAGAAACACTTAATGTTCATTATAATAAATGATACACCTACATAGCCTAGACTTGTTGAAACTGTGGTGTACCGTTAAAAGCCGCCAGGATACATCACGTAACCGGTACAAGGCGGGCGTGGAGTAAATAACAGCTTATTACCTTCAATTACATTATTATATTCACTTTAGCTTTGTCACGAGGACCGCGATGACACGATCCGGTGTTTAAGTGAATATTCATCACGGTATTCGACACATCACTTTGAGGATTTATGTTTCTATTCGAGAGAAAAGGGCTGAAGACATCCCTTGTACCTACAAAATAAAATACTCTATACGAATAGTTCATTAGGTACCTTCAAAGAAACTTCTACCTACTTACAGAAAACACACATTGCCACAAAGGTACTTATATCCTTTCTCCCTTTAAGCTCTTATACATCAACACCCAAAGGCGTTTTGCATAAATTCCTGACGCAACATTCTTCCCGCGCAAACAAGCGCGCAGAGAGGCGATAAGTTTTATAGATGCATTGTTACCTTTTCTTGCCAATGTCCTGACTGACTTCGAGCGAACAGTGCCCAATAACACATTGAGAGACTGCTTACAAATTTGTTTCACCTATTCGTGGATATTTGGGCGCGTTTCAAAGGGCATCCACGTCAGACCACCCTAACAACGCATAAACTCGCCAATATATTAAATGTAAACGTCGCGATGAAATGAACACGAGTATTTTGCATATGATTAGTAAGTCTGTTAGAAGCCGCAGTTTGCGGAGCTGCTCAATATACACATTAGAGAGAAGCACGACTACGTTACTGTCAAATGAATAAAGTTTTCTTGAATATTTCCAATACGCGTGCTTGCGGTTTATTCAAATTTTTCAATGCTGATATTGAAAAGAAAACCTACAATTTTATTGCAGGATTTATTAGCTTTATCCGCGTATTGATATTGGCAATATGCAACTGATTGTAAGTAAATAAACTTCACTATAAATTAAGAGGTTAGGAATTACTTTGTACAAAGGTTTCAATACTTTACAACAAATGCTATATTTTCTATCTTCCACGCGGCCGCTGTCGAAGCTAGTACAAAATAAAACAAGTGACAATGGTTTTTCTGGCAACTATTTTATTTAGAAACAAAAGATTAGCGATCATCATTTGTTAAGGTTGTTAAGAAAAACGGGTGCAATGACATTGCAACTTGCAATCGACACCTGAAATAAATTAGCATGTTTACTGAACTGCGACATTTAATTTAACAAAACAAGTGAAAATAAAGGGTTTTTTGGGTTTAGCAGTAAGTAAAACAAGTCCTAACATTTTTTAATTAACTTAGTCGTAACTAGGAACGCTAAGAACATAACCAGCATACACCTCCTCTAGTGTCGGTAAGAATATTAAAGATTTTGGGGCTTGGCATATTTTTTTTATAAGCTAAGTACCTACTAAGCTATGAAGCTATGGAGCTACGAAGCATATCAATAGATACAGTCGTGGTAGACGGGAAAACCCAAAATATTCTTAACGAATCCTTTTATAATAATACTAGCTTTCCGCCCGCGGCTTCGCCCGCGTGGAGTTCGGTTATATCGCGCTTTTTAGATTTCCCTCGGGAACATCAAATTTTTCCGGGATAAAAGGTAGTCTATATTCTTTCTCAGGGTCTAAAGATTGTCTGTGCCAAATTTCATCAAAATCGGTTGAGAGGTTTAAGCGGGAAAGCGTAACAGACAGACAGACAGACAGAGTTACTTTCGCATTTATAATATTAGTATGGATGAACGCAAAAACTACTGAACGGATTTAAATGGCATTTGTATATGAATGGTTTTTTTTTTAAACTAGTGCTTCACCGCAATCCCGCGTGATGGTAAGCAGTGGTGCAATCGTTGATGGTAAAGCGCGTTAGTTTATTAAGAGCCTATTCACTCTAGCCTTGAAGACACTTAAATTGTAGTCCGACGGAAACACCGCCGCTGGCAAATTGTTCCAGTCTCTCGATCTACGGGCATAAAAGAAGAAGCGAAACGCTTCGTCCCAATCGTAGTGGTGTCAACAACTTAAGTGTGGAAACACACCCCAACCCTGGTCTAGGCCATGGTCCGGAGCGAGAGCATGGCAGGCCGTCACCTCCTTCTGCGAAGCAGTGATGCTGGTAAAGGAGGAGGCGGAGCGCGTGAGGCAGCGGGACTCCCAGCGCCCTCACGCCACTAGCCGCCGCAGTAGAAGCCCTGGTCGGGAGATGACTCCGAACTCCCAGCCACCATAGGCGCGAGCCTACGGGCGGTGAGCAGTGGGCATTTTGCCGCCCGGTAAGGACCAGGCCCGAGTTGACGGCTCGTCGTGTTTAATGCGCGCCTCAAAGAGATGTCAGCACATCGTGACGGGGTCCACGAAGACCGATGCCTCCTAGGTTATGGTTGCGGGTTGGTTAAACAAGAAACCGTGGCCCTGGCCGTCGCACAGGCAAGTGAAGAAACACGGGTGGGTTTTTGTTTCCGCCCAGAGCGGGAGAAGTCATTTGATGATTTCCCATGCCAACAAGATAAAAAATATCCTAATACCTTTTATCCCCCTCCCCCTTCTTATATTCTTACGGGATCAAAACTTGTGCAGGAGAAATCGCGAGGTGCGAATTAGTCATATTATAACAAAGATTCAATCAAGAGAATTTGACTGAAAACAACTAGTTTTAAAAGCGGTCAAGTGCGAGTTGGACACGCGCCCGAAGGTTTTCGTGCAATTAGATGTATATTCTACTAACATTATAAATCCGAAAGTTAGTTAGAATGTACCCTCAAAATTATATATGTATGGAAGTTTGTTACTATTTCACGCAAAAAACACTGATCAAATGGCTTCGGATAAAATTTCACACGTACAGGCCCGATAACTAGGATTAATATATTAGATACTTTTGGATATTCCCACGGAGTCCTAACTTATGCTGGTGGAACCGCGGCGCAGATTTTGGTACAAAATAAAATTTAAAAAGTCATCATCATCTCAGCGTTACCAAATTCCAGTCGCATCCAAAGATTTTTCAGCTTTGGAGTCTGGAGTCCGCTTTACCAGTCTAACTGATAATTTTGGCTAAACTTCGATATTTTCCTTGAAGCGACTGCCGTCTGACCTCCACAACCCGAAGGCGATATCGACAGTTAGGCCAATTGTTGAACTTTTGAGATCTCCTATAACCTTACGGGAACAAAAGTTCAACAATCGACTGTCACAGAATGTTCACATAGCAACTGGGACCAATAGCGTAACGTGCTTACCGAGGCCCTACCAGACAAAATTGAAAAAGGTTTTTTTTTATTATTTTTGGCTGCAGATAGTCACATACTGCATTAAATAGCTATATCACAGTTCATGAGATAAAGCCTGGTAACAGACAGAAAGACGAACGAACAATAGTTTCAGTAATGGGTCCCGTTTTTACTCTTTGGGTTCGGAACACTAAAATGTTATATTCGTATAATCGTTAAAACTGAAATAGGTTACAGGTTTTCATTTTTTTTTTTTTTTCATAATTATAAACTAACTAGATTTCCGCACGCGGCTTCGCACGTGTGGAATTCGGTTATATCGCGCTTTTTAGACCTCCCTCGGGAATATCAATTTTTTCGAGATAAAAAGTACCCTATTATTTAATTCGGACTTCTAACTTTACGTCTGCAAAATTTCGAAGCAATCGGTTCAGTAGTTACAGCGTGAAAGAGGAACAAACAAACAATAAACTCACTTTCCAATTTATAATATTACTAGCTTTCGCCCGCGGCTCCGCCCGCGTGGACTAATATTTTTCGTATCCCACGGGAACTGCATATTTTTCCGGGATAAAAAGTAGCCTATGTGTTATTCCAGACTATTATCTACCCCTGTGCCAAATTTCAACCAAATTCATTCAGTAGTTTTTACGTGAAAGAGTAACAAACATCCATACATCCATACTTACAAACTTTCGCCTTTATAATATTAGTAGGACTAAGGATTTTGGCTATATAATAACAACTATAAGGGTTAATTGATCTAGTTAAGCTACTGACAGCAATCCCGCCTGATGGTAAGCAGTGATACAATCGTTGATGGTAAAGCGCGCTAGTTTATTAAGAGCCTATTCACCCAAAAACAAACTGAGTGAATAGGAATGAAGACGGCAGTTGAGCGAGGTGATGCAATGTTAAACCCCGCAACATGATCAACTATGTTGCGCCAGAGGGAGATTGATCTGGAGACCCTCCAGGATCAAACTCCCGAAACAAGAACATTTGGCACATCGTACCGGGACACATCGCAACACAACTACTGCTCAGATCCGTCCTCCGTATATTCATACAAATAAAAGAATACGCTTCCGGCTTGATAAAGCTCTGCTAACAATTTCAATTGGAAAATAATTCCAGAAGCAGCGTTTCGTTTTCATTTCATTAGAGTCCAAACTTTGCCAATAAAATCCAGCCAGCTCAACAGTTAATAAAACGTTGATTTAATTACCTAGTAGAGGAATTTCAGTTTGCAGTTTATTCAATTTTGTTCAGAATTCCAGTAGGAATGTTAGCAAAGTTCTTATTGGATTTGTATCCAATATGTATCGCATTTTGAATACAGATAAATAATGGTAATCCTACGAAACAGTTTGATTTCAGTTTCGCGGGTTCATTGACCCGTATTCAAATGAAAAGCAGAAATTCAATGCAATTATTAGACCAAAAAAAGACAACGTTATCAACAAAGAATAAATAGGTAGCATCCGCCATTATTGCTTAAAATTTTAATTCTAAAATTTCGTTTATCGCAAACAAGCGTTAAATAAATATTTCCAAATGTTATGGGTCGCCTCTGAATGAGCAAGTTTCATCTTTGCATACAGAATTATTTGGCAAATGATATGCACTACTTACTCGAAATACGAAATCCAAAGTTAGTAATTATTTTTTTACTACCCATTTTATAATCTTCGACTATCGTGAATCGCAGAACCGATTGCTCTGTCAGCCGAAGCAGTAATTTGCAAAAGAGAAAAAACAGTCATTTGTCAGAAACACACAAAAATAAACAACGAACCTTTCCCACGGTTTCGAAAAACGATAGATCCACCGAATAGAATATTATTAACAATCATTTTGACCAATACGAAATCCTACGTTCATCTTTAGGGGTCCCCGAGCTGATTGGATTAGTAAAACTATTTCCGCGTCATGATTTTGCTATTTAGTTGCAATTCAAGATTTTTGTAGATTCATTAAATACCATAAATGAATCTGGCTAAAAACACATGGATGCCAATTAAATCATTGCATGTACGGAATAATAATTCAGGATATGCATTATACAGAACCTCAGACACGAATATTATTAGTGTTGCTATTTTTTTCTACTCTGCTAACAATGGCTAGATAGTTGTTTTCCGCCTAGCGCTGTTATATTAAATTAATTTAAATATACCAATTAAGTCATAAGAATTAACTTTTCAGAAACACAATGCTAAACGTTGACATAGTTATCGAAACAAACTTAGTTTAAGTTGTCAATAATAAATATAGTTTAAAAAACATACTTTTCAAAATATATAACTAAAAAGTTAAAAATAATTTTAAAAAAAAGCGTGGGGCGCTGTGTGCCATAATTTTTGCATATTCAGCGCCTCACGTTTTTTTAAAAAATATTTTTAACTTTTTAGTTTGATACTTTTTAAAAGCAAGTTTTTTTAGTTTTTTAAACTATATTTATTTTCAACTTTTTAGTTTGATATTCTTTTTTTAAAAAAAATGAACGAACGAACGTATTGAAAACTGTGGGGACATTTTACAGTTATGAGACGCTCACTCGTAGTCCAAAGAGTTAGAGACGGACAAACAAACATACAAGCAAGCAAACAAGCAAGCAAGCAAACAAACAAGCAAGCAAGCAAACATAAAAGTGAAGCTAATAAAAAGCATGTAAAAATACATAATTAAAAGGCAGGTAGGTATTCCGTGGCATAATGTACTTCCCATCCAATGAGTAGACACATAGTACCTACCTGTGATAATATTAATAGTGATCATAATTGCCATACCCAACATCGCTTCTCGACTCCATAAAAGACAATTTCACAGTTCCCTAGAAATAATGCTGTTTAGTATCGTGGATGTGATCCATCAAGGCAGAACATCTGCTGAAAATAATTTCAAAAATATATAAAAAGCACCCAGTCTTCTTAAATAGAAGTTTTCATTCAACATTATAACAATAGCCCTTCCTTCATTGGCACACTGACGTTTGATTACTGCTTAGGTACCGACAGCAAGAAAATGGCGTTTCTATATTTTTATATTTCCATTTTACTGGGACAAAATAAATAAATCAGTTCTTATGTAGGTATGTTTCTTCCCATTCGACCGGTAAGTGTCAGAAGACACGCCTACTTAAAGTTAACAACGAACAACAAACGTTTACTGAAAATTAACACACGTTTATCTTCTAATTATAGGGTTATTTTACTGATTGTGATTGGTTGTTAATGTAAAATAGTCGTTAAGTTAATTTGAATATCAAATTCACATAAATTAATTATTTTCAACATTTTTTTTTTTTATATATTATATACTAGCGCTTGACCGCAATCCTGCCTGATGGTAAGCAGTGACGCAATCGTTGATGGTAAAGCGCACTAGTTTATTAAGAGCCTATTCACTCTAGCCTTGAAGACACCCAAATTGTAGTCCGACGGAAACATCGCCGCTGGCAAATTGTTCCAGTCCCTCGATGTACGCGGTATAAAGGAGGAGGCGAAACGCTTCGTCCGGATCGTAGTGGTGATAACAACGTAAGGGTGGAAAAAAGCCGTACGACGGGTCGTCCGATAGTGGAACGGAGATGGGAATAAATCATGCAATTAACACTTATTGCGATCCAAATGTTTACTTATCAGGGACTTAATAATTAGATACTACTAAAGTTCCAACACGAGATGACTTCTACCTACTTTGTTTAGCAATCTAATGTTATTCTTAATTGCATCATTTTCATCAGCCAATCGATGCTTTAAAAAGCTCTCACCGTGAAAAGTTATATGAAATGAGTTTAGAGTGAGATATCAATAGTGTACTTTTCTATCATTGTAACAACAGGAGCAACAGCTCACTGCACTGAAGTTCAAGGTGAGATGATCGCACTGTACCTACTACTGATTCTCTATCAGTTCCACTGCAAAATTATTATAAATCATTATTAAACTAGCTTCAGATTATAAGCTTCGACCTAGTGTGCACCCAAAGCATAATAGCACAATATGACAAGTAACAGCAATGAAAAATAATTATAACTACATTAAAAACTTTAACACAAAATAACAATAAAAAATATAACCAAAAATATTTACCTGACCATTTGTCTCTCCTTCCTCTTGGTATTCCATTTAAAGGTTGTCTCTAAAAGATCGCTCTTAGCGATAAGACAGCTCATTATGTCCCTCTTGGTAAAATTTTCGAGTTTATGTTCAGTAATTTAAATAATGTTGTATTCTATTATATTATATAATATTTAAAATGCTTCTCTGCAAACCGTACCGACGCACACAGCGGCACACACACACGGTACGTATAACTAGTTAATTTCCTTTGTGACAAAGGCCCGGCTCGTCGGATGGATGCGTGGAAATCGCGATGCGACACGGTGATCCACGCACCGGTCGCTGCTGTCCGTACCCACTCGCGCTCGCTTACATGGGACGAACGCTAGTCTAGCTAAATAAAAGGTACTTAAATGGTAAGTTTTGGTTTTTTTATTTTATGAATTATAAACTAGCGCTTCCCGCTTGATGATAAGCAGTGACGCAATCGTTGATGGTAAAGAGCATTATTTTATTAAGACCCTATTCACTCTAGCCTCGTGGACACTCAAATTGTAAAAATTTCGTAAATTGTTCCAGTCCCTCGATGTACGCCTTATAAAGGAGGAGGCGATATGCTTCGTCCGGATCGTACTGGTGTTAACAACGTAAGGGTGGACGACGGGTCGTCCGATGGTGGAACGGAGATGTTTCGTGTTAAATCTGTTTATTAAGGGGATACCTTTCGGAATAATAAAATTTCAAAAGCAGATGAAAACAGCGCCAATATCTGTTATATACCTACAGTTATGTTTGACAGTAAAAACAACGTCACACAGACAGGGACGAAAAGGAGTATCCAGTGAGTAAACACGTTTCTCCGGGTTGGTGTTTATTATAAAAACAGGCATAATTGGTAATAGGAGAAATGCATTAGTACCACAATAGTAGAATAGCACCAGGACCATATGACTCGAGTTTTTGAAACCCAAATAGCTCTTACAAAATTTACTTGCATTCAACAACAAATACGTGAGTCCAAGCTTTCTTACTATGAAAGTTGTAGTTTAGTATTTCAATTGTATTATCATGGCAACTCTAGCCCTCGAAATAACTCCAACGTGGCAAGATTTACTGCATTGCCTTGATACTTCCCCTTACCTGTCAGGATCTTGTTACAAGCTTTATGTAAGTTTGCATAGAGTATACTGAGTTATGAGAAACTTAGATTAATAAACAATAGAAGTTTATCTAGAATATTCAGTGAAGCCTTCCCGTTGTTTCCTTAGATAAACTTAAAGTGTAAATGTAGAGTTTATCTACATACAGCTTCTAAAATATTAATTATCCATGAAACAAACTCATTATTATCATCATCATTTCAGCCGAGCGACGTCCACTCCTGGACATAGGCCTTCACCAGGTCGTCGATTCACCTTGTCGGGGCCCAACCCACGGTGCGTCTTCCGGTGCGAGGTCGCCACTCTAGAACCCGTCGGCCCCATCGGGCAACAATCCTACGGGCAATGTGCCTAGCCCACTGCCACTTAAGTGTTGCAATTCTTCGGGCTATGTCTCGTTCGTTGCAATACTCTTATTCTTCTGGGAAAAAGAAAGAAGGACATTGGGAAATTGCTGCTTCTAGAAAGTTCAGCCGATTGATTCTGTAAAAATGTCACAGTGAAAAGTGTAGTGAACATATAGTGAGTTGTCAATAGTGTTAATCTTTAGCAACAGTTGGAAAAACAACTCACACCACGCTCTCTTCAGCTACTTTTTCACTGTGAGATGGTTACATAATCTCACTGAAGAATTGTATGTTGCTTCATTATTTGTATGTACAGACGACAGCACATCAAACTACTGCAATCACAACACTACACATTACAATTTCAACTTTATCTCTAAAGTGTTAAGGCTCAAGGTTGAGTGAGAATATTGGACAATTTGGGGTAGCTTGTCCTGCCGTCGTCCGTACAGTGGACTCCGTCAATTGGGTACCTCAATTGTATTAAAATTAACTTGCTACAACTTTGCAATTCACAAATAGGAGTATCATCCTTTAGAATAATACAAAAGTAATCATAAGCTCGGATGAGACTCGCAAGTTCGAATCATTGGTTATTCTTTGATTATCACAAACTCTAACAAACTAAGCCAGTTAAATAATAATTCAAAACAATTATTAGTGTAGGTACTTGGCGTTATGATTCCGTCTCTGTCTAATCGAATCATAATTATGAACTTGCTGAGAATGCAAAGTTTGCTAATTGAGTATATGTATATGCATACATTTTACTGATCTTTAATGAAGTTTCCGTCTGATGAGTATAGTTTTGTTTCTGCTTTGTGTTTGTGTTAAAATTACATACATTAAAATGTCCGGTAACTTTAAACACTTGGGACGTTTTGCACTGTATAGTGCAATCCGTTTAAAGCTTGAATGTTATTTTGTTCGCACACAATACATTATAAGTAGTAATTGTAAGTTAATAATTTTGCGGTGAAGCAATACAGACTTTTTATATGTGACAGACTGACAGTTAATAATTTTTTTTTATCTAGTTTATAGAACATAATTGTTTTTAATTTATAATAAATATATTACCTACTAAAATAAATTATATTTCTTTAATTTTCTTATAAATCTACGAGTTGCAACGATATATAAAAAAAAATATTACTTATATAGTATAACTTAGAAAAATAAAATTTGATGAAAACAAAAACCTTCTTAGCAGACTGAAAATATAGAACCTGATTCAGCGTTTTCGTGACGTTGACTGTACATACCTACCTACACAATTACTTAAAGTTGCTTAACTTAAAAAATATTGTGACATCCCACTACACCGATATCCTCAAAAAGAATAAGTACCAATAAGATCTCTGCTGATTTCATCACGTAAATGTAAATTCGTTTTGCTTCCAAGAGTATTTACTGAAATAAAATTAATCTGCGCTGTTTACATAAGACGGTGTAATCAAATGCAATGGTAGCTACTATTGCGAAGCTGTACATAGGTACACGTAATTATGTTATGTAATGGTCCTATATTGTTAGCATAGAGCAGCGTTTGCAAGCAGCCGGCGAGTCTGCGCGGGCGCAGGACCTCCACGCCGCGCCTGGCGCGCGCTGGGACGACGTTCCCGGAATACAATCGCGATTAATAGCGACACAAACTATTTCCGCTTAACCGAGACAAATCATAATTACTCCTTCGGGTTTGCTCTTACGCACCCCCTTTGATGTTTTTATTCCAAATCCCGGTTACGGCCAACTTAAAACAAATAGAACGGCTCACGACCGATTATACGTTTGCGTTAAAACGATTTGTAACGGTGATAGCTTTCGTGAATTTCGCCCATGTTTCTGTCCCTGTGTGGTCCCGCGCTCGTTTTGGATAATTACTTGTTTGCTTTTTGTTATTAGTTCGCCCGTCAATAATTTGACGTTTGAGTGATCAAACGGAACGGCTTCCTTATTTCCCACGACCGAAAATACGACTGTAAACTGAACTATTTTAATTGACATTCTTAGATAGGTACAATAGACACCTATAGATGTAAAAAATAATTGATATTTTGTACACGGGTTAACTTTTTAAAGTCGCAAGTTCTTTGACCCGCCGCGACTAATTCTAGGCACGCAATACGGCTTAACGAATTTACCTCTAACCGGAGTTGCAAACACACTGCGTGTATCGATTAAAGCCAATTACTCCATTGTATGTACGTAAATATCTGTATGCTTTTAATGTCGCTCTCACATGATTTCCCTTCACAGATCGCCGCGTATTTTGGGTGCAGACAAGCGGCGGCCGTACAGTCGCGCGCAGATGCGACATCCGTCGGTCTCACGTGAAAATCGATTTTCCACGGTACGCCAGCTGGCGCGAGCGACAGCTATAAACCACGAACTCTTTGCTTCCTATGGCAAAAATTGTGTACCTTACTGTTAATAAATTAAGGATGACATTCGTGTAAACCGGTGTTTCTCATTCATCTCATTAATTTGTCTCGGTGCATGTACTATGAAAGTCAAAAGTTCCTTTGTTGATATTTTTAATGTTTCGCACATTGTTCGTCAGCAAAACGGACCCACCGCGTTTGATCCGATTGCAGTAGTTATTTATGATTATTAGAATAGCGTGCCGATAGCGAATAATTAATTTTTACGTTCAATTCTTTATTGTTATGTCACGACGTTGATGATCCTGATATATTGGTTTCGTTGGTCTTTATTAAACGTTCAGGTTTGCCAGTAATTTTCCTTATTTTTTTATTCTATTATCATCGCATTTTATCAAAATGTAATAAAGAATTATGAATAAGTATCTAAAATTAATTTTGCATAATCGGTTCTGTACACATAATATTATAGAAAAACATGGTCTCCCACGTAATCCTGGATCTAAAAGGATATCCAGAACAAAGCGAATAAAAGGCAATATACCTTTGTCGAGTCCTATACAAATGAGGTTTTATCTTCTTATGAACATCACAAACTATGGCGAAATCCCTTTTGTAGACAAAAGTAGGTATGTATTACTTACTAAACCAAGTCAGCGACCCGATACTAAAGTTATTTATATTCAAACTGGAACATATAAAACAATCCATGTTCCTGACGAACTTTGCCAGAATTAAATTCAAACAATACTGAAGCGGTAACTTTGCAAATTTTACCCTTGAGTGTAACAAATATGCAGTATTTTAATTTATTTCAAGTATTAAAGCAAAAAAGAGACATAACTAACATCAGAAGCCAGTCCACATGATTGACGATCCACAATATATCGAGCGTTCTTAAATTAAAAAAGACTGATAGCTCCCACTTCGCCGATCTCAGAAACGTCAAAGTTTGATTGGTGATTCCCATGTGTAATACTAGTAGTCTTGTAATAACAAAGGCGTAAGGCCTCTTTAAATGTCAATTCTTAGTTACATAATGAAGCACAGCGAGTACCGAGATCCATCATTGTCCAGACAAGGTCGCTCCCGCACGACACAATACCTACACAAAATTATTCGGCGAATAACTTGGATCTACGACTATGTACACAAAAAAAATGTCGTGTACCGTATTATAGAGATGTTTGTTCCAATCCGGTTAAAGGCGAGACTATCGATTGAGCACACTTAAAATTAGTGTAATATAATTAGGCATATGACATGAATTCAACGGGTATCACAATGGAACAAACGAGGCATGGCATTGTGATATGACGGCGTGTCAGATGCGTGTCGGCCGTGCTCTATGAGGAGATGTGACCACTCAATCGTGCTCCACAGCCACTAAATACCTGGATCTAATCAGCATTTCTACACTCATTTTTAACACTTAATTTTACACGTATCTTAGCATTATACATTTGATTTTACGCGTGGCCCGTATGTAGTTCTGTCATGTTATGCGCAGCTGCATACCGCGCCGACTGAAAGTATGCCTAATGAAATATTGCGTGCATGTTAATACTTACAAATTGTTTACTTAGTATTACAAAATGCACTTGTTGCGGTAATATAATTTCAGCAACATTTTTCTGATTTGGGTAACCAGTTAATAACACTTGGTATTTTACCGTTAGGTACATAGTTGCAAGTCGACAACTTGCAACCTATGTACCTAATAAATTAGTATAATGATACTATGCTTAGTAGATATTATGTATATTTATGTTAAGCATATGGAAATAGACTTTACAAATAATTAATTGTAAGTAATAGTTAAGAAATTAAAACTGTGTTATGTAGTATATAATTAGGTATAGTGTGTTGTAGTGCGTATAACAAGTTAGTTAAGGTAATTAAGTAATAAATAAATATTGTAGTTGATAATTATTTCCCCAAACGACAAATAAGTGGAAAGTTCGACAGTAAAATGGGAGTCCCACCCATTAGACTAAAAGACGGTGAATGACAGAAAGATAAAGTAGGTATGCGGAATAAAATTGCGAGAGGAATAATAGCGGGAACTGGTATGAAAGGATACAGTTATAAAAAAGGCTTCAATAATGTTGGAGGTAGCGGACCCCAGACTCCAAAGCTGAAAAGCTACGGCTATGCGACTGGGATTAACGCTGAGATGATGATGATGAATGTTGGAGGTAGCTAGTAAAAAAAAAAACCTATGTACCTAATGTTTGTAAGATTTAATTAAATAAATGTAAGGAACCAAATTAAATTCGTTTGAAATTAGCTTCCATAGCCACGCTTATTCCACGTACCAGTACGTGAACGGTATGCGTAACATTCGAGTGAAAATTCATCCCTTATGTTAATTTGACACGGCTTAAGGGAACATTAGTTCGTGAAACATTTTATCAGGTGGAACGCACGCTTAAAATACCTACTGTGAATTACCGTCAAGTCTATGAATTTTAACATATAATATTCAGCTTTTCAGATACTATCGAGTTTTCAGATTATGTCGAGTTTTCGTTCGTAGTGGTGAGAAACTGTCAAATGTTTTTCAGTTATAATATAAGTAGGCATTTTATGTATGTAGTACATTCTAAAGTCACCTTCCACATCTCCCCTCATTTTCGTTAAGGAAAACGGTTATAGCGTACCATATAATATGTACCTTCATTTTGAAAGTAGGTACTTACAATTTTAAATCACCGAAACGATTCAAAGCGTTATATGAGCACACATAATTAAATATTTTCTGCATGTAAAGGTAGAGATACCAAGAACGAAGAAATATTGGTATATAGGTACTTGTTGAAATTTAATATGGCCTTTGTAATTTAATATAGCTGGCCTTTTGAGTAAACTTCCAGCGTACGGCATTTGCGCTGGCCTGACTGGTTGGGTAAAAGACTTCCTGAATGAATGGTCCCTCCGAGTTGTTGTTAACGAATGCTCATCGGAGCCCATGTCGACTAATTCCGCAGGTGTTCCTCAGGGGTCTGTTCTCTCTTCAACTCTGTTCCTGCTGCATATTAACGATCTGCTGAAGCCCGGTATCTTTGGGTATGCAGATGACAGCACAGTTATGGAGAGATACCTGCCGGATGCACTGGCTAGTAAGGAATCAATCCGGTCCGAGAGAAAGGCTATGGTAGAGCGTACGAGTATTGCACTACAGGCTGTATCTGAATGGGGCAAAGCCAATCTTGTAGCATTCAATGCCGCCAAAACATAAGCGTGTCTATTCACCGCCAGAAGAAGCCCGTTCACCTTGGCTCCTTTTTTTCGGAATGTATCTTTGGATTGCACCAACCGCCTTCAGCTTTTGGGAGTTGAGATTTCCTTGAATCTTAACTTTAGGCAGTTCATTGGGTCCAAGGCCAGGGTGCCTGCCAGGAAACATGGTGTTATCGCAAAGGTCTACAGTCATATGTGGGCTGGTGCTGTAAAATGCCACCTGGCTACTTTGGATTAAGTGGAGAGGCGTACCAAGAGGCTAATTGGCGTCCCAGATATAGCTCAAAACAGTCTCCAAAGTCTGGAGCACAGGCGTAGAGTAGCCAGCCTTTCGGTGTTCTATAGGATGCAGTTTGGAGTGTGTGCGAGGGAATTGCATGATTTAATTCCGCCATGTCCGGTCCACAATCGGACGACCCGTCGTACGGAGAGTTCCTACCCTAATGTTGTTGAAACCACAACGATCCGAATGAAGGGTTTCGCCTCATCTTTTATACCGCGTATAAAAGCGTATAATACATGTGCGGTAAGCAACCCTTCCGCGGGCGGCCGGGGGCAGGGCACGCGGCGCGTGGTTGCGTCGCTATTCGCTCATAATAATACCGGTGTCGTCACTTTTTTAAAAATTATCAAAATTCAGGGAAATTGGAATTAATTCCCGGGAAAAAAAGATTATTTCAAAATTCATTAGTAGATATTTTTACTATGATGATTATGTAAAATTTTGTATTATATTTGGTCAAGTGTTTACCTAACCTTTATTATCCTTATGGGTCGGACAGGGTTACATATTGTATGTCTATAATATACGAGTATATCATAATAAAACTCGTGCGCTGAATACCTACCAGTTAAATCCTATTCTAGTCATATCAATCTCAATAAGCGTGATTTATATTTAGTTTCGTCATAACTTAATAGTTAGTTAATAAGTTACTCAGGAATGGCAGCCGTCACAGCCATATTAGCATAAACTAACATTAAACATTCAACATGAGCTCAGGCTCTTATGTTATAATTCTACTAATAATAGTTAAAATAATTCTACGATAATTACTAACCATTATCGCAGAATTATTTAGCTTGTGGTTTGGCAACGAATAAGGTTACTCAAATTTGGTTTTCGTTGTTTATCTTAAGTTAAATTCTGAACACTAAATATTGAAATCACAACGATACTATTCAAAAATTTGAACATTTTCTATATACCATTATCATCGTTGAAACTAGAATTAATTTCCGTGCGTTCAGGCGCTTTTGCCATACCTATTATTGGAATCAATTGTAACAGCAAATACCTACTTAGGACCCATTAACTTGATCAAATGTTATTCCGTGGTGCTTGGCAATCTGGGCTTCTCCTAGTTGCAATAATGTCCCTTTGTGCCGATTGGCCTAGTTCTATTCTGTCTCCTGCTTATTATGGAGGGAAGTGGAAAAAATATCTTTTTTCTTACTCCTCCGCTATTCTTTTCTGATTAATTTCGTTGCGGGACCCAAGACAGTTGAAACGTTTCTCCGGGACTCGTCGGGCTTCATTGCTCGGCGTTTTTCTGGCGGTCTCCACTGTTGATTCTGGCTTTCAGGAGTTGCAGTGGGTTGGGAACAGTGTGGCGGGTTAAAAAAAAAAATACCATTATCATCATAAATCTTTTTTTTTGTCGTCAAACTGTTGGGCACAGGTCTCCTCTCATACAGAGAAGGATTGAGCGTAATCACCACGCTTGCTCAATGCGGGTTGGCGATTCCAGTCTTAAAGTCCAGGTTTCCTCAAGATGTTTTCCTTTACCTTTTAATCCATCCGTTAGAAAGTACAAACAACTTAGTAAAGTTACATTGGTAGGTACTTGCCTGACCTGGAGTCGAACCCGCACACTCATATTTGAGAGCCTGGTGTTTTAATCATTAGGCCACCATGACCATTTTATATGTATTTTTCATATAATATTAATAATGTACATCTGTCAGCTATTTTTATCATAATATTAATTTATTAAGCCATTTATGTACACACATAGGTGACATAGATAGAAAAAAGGTACAGAGGTGATGCTTATTTTATAATAATCATAATGATCATAATGTTGGTGTGTCGCTAAACGTGATAATCCCTAAAAATAGTTAGCAGCAGCTGTACTTTTAAAATTGGTAGCCTAATTAATCCTTGAGGAAAGTTAAAAGCTATTTAAGAACACCATTAAAAGGCGGGTTATGCTTAAAGTCCATTTGAGGGATTTAATCCATTTAAAGGTGTTCCAAGACAAATCAGAGAACCAAACATGTCAACATAGCTCACAGGATAAACAAGCTGATTCTCAGCATGGCTGGTACAGCTGGATGAGGGTTACCGAGTTGAAAGACATGCAATAGGAGAAGCCTTTGTTCAGCAGTGGACTGATGATGCTATAGACTGATAATGATGTTGTTAGAAATATACAAAAAGAAAAAAAAATCGGAAGAAACACTAAGCGAAAAGAGGTAACAGCGCGGGCGGGCGATGCGATGCGCTGCGATGGTTAGAGGATTACAAATTTCATGCGGACGAAGTCACGGGCCGAAGTAAATGTTTTATCTATAGATAAATACATCTAAACGAGTTTGGTTAACTTGTTGACAAGAGTCACCATCATCATCATCATCTCAGCGTTAATCCCTGTCGCATTCGAAGCTTTTTAAGCTTTGGAGTTTGGGGTCCACTTTACCAGTCTAACTGCTGATTTTGGCTAAACTTGGATATATTCCGTAAAGTGACTGCCGTGTGACCTCCACAACCTGAAGGCGAAATCGAAGCATTGCAATTAGACTAATTGTTGAACTGTTGAGGGCTCCAACAACCCGTAACGACTGCCTTTAGATGTTCGTATGTAAAACCTGGACAAACAGCTTAACGTGCTCTCCGGGGCACGACCAGACCAGTGCAAATATTCATATTCATGCATACAAATATATTTTGTACTGCGCGGGGATCGAACCCAAGCCTCCTTGCGCAGCGGCCGCGTTCGCTACCGCTACGCCACGGAGGTTGTCACCTTGTTGACTAGAGTCTGTAGTTAATTAAGTTAAAAGCAAGGCGTTGAATCGAATCCATTGCTACCTTTACTGGTTGAATTAAAAAGCCTGCCTAGGGACTGTTAGCAATCACATGTTTATGTACAATTGTTTCTAAATGTCGGTAACAAGTAATTATAATGTAGTTTTTAAGTGTGTGTATCATTATTCAAAAGCAAATTACTCTCCTGAAATATCTAGCTGTGTCTCATCATCATCAACCTTTTTATCGTCCCACTGCTGGGCACAGGTCTCCTCTCATACAGAGAAGGATTGAGCGTAATCACCACGCTTGCTCAATGCTGGTTGGCGATGTCAGACACAAAGTCCAGGTTACCTCAATATGTTTCCTTCACCTAAAAATGTGGAACACTTCACGATTTTGCGTGTCATCCTTTCGCAAGGGCCATGCTAATCTTCTCTGTATCATTCCAATTTTAGTATATGTACTGCCGAAGCAAGTACAAACTCTCTAGTAAGTAAAAATCTAAAACTCCCTCAAAGATAACAACGTACAAGTGATATTGTAGCAGTACCTACAAATGCCACAAATAGAACAACGCGTCATACTGACGTCACACGAATTCTACATCTCGCAAGCAGGGTTTACCGTGCAATTTGCATACACACAACTTCCCAACTTAAACCGGCGTCCAAGTGCCCGCTAGACATAACAACCGTCTGGTCGGAGGATGCTCCCTTTTCTATGGAGGATGAGTGAACTTTACACTCCGTTCCTCATGCCTCCACAATATCAATTTCGAAAGAGCATATCCCAATTTCTGAGGGTGACAGGAATGCCTGTAATAATGATAATAAACGCTTATTTAACTTGAATCCAAATTCTTATACAATATAATAACTTAGAAATAACATAACATACACTGTTGGGACACAGACCTCTTCTCGATGAGAGAGAGTGGTCCGTAATCTACCGCGCTGACCCGGTGAGGGTTGGTAGATGTCACATGTCTTCGAAGTTTTTAGCTCTAGGGCATGCCGGTTTTCTCACGATATTTTCCTGTACCATTTTGAGAGCAGTGGTGATGAAATAATTTACACAATGTAAAGCGCCTGATGGGGGTTTAAAACTACAACTTGTAAGTCGCCACTGCTGTACGTTACCACTGCTTTACAACTTAGAAATGTTCACCTGTTATTGAGAAGGAATGGTATTTAGGTACTTAAATGAAAACTTTTCACAGTTCAAACACGAGGAAACCTCTGAGTCGGTTTCGTATCGTCACTAACACGTGCTCCAAGTTATTTTTACGAGGAGCTTTACAATAATACGTTCACAAAAACGTATCCATTTACCAATGTTAAAAAAAACTACCTCGGTGACTTAATCTATACTAATATATAAAGCTGAAGAGTTTGTTTGTTTGTTTGTGCGCGCTAATCTCGGGAACTACTGGCCCGATTTGAAAAATTATTTTAGCGTTGGATAGCCCATTAATCCAGGAAGGCTTTAGGCTATATAACATCACGCTGCGACCAATAGGAGCGTAGCATAACTAAACCACGCGAACGAAGTCGCTGGCGGCCGCTAGTATATCTAACATAAATATACAATGGTATATATACAATATATGTACATAATGGTACAATAGACAACGAACAGCCTCCGTGGCGTAGCAGTAGCGAACGCGGCCGCTGCACAAGGAGGCGCGGGTTCGATCCCCCCACAGTGCAAATGTTTGTATGCATGAATATGAATATTTGCACTGGTCTGGTCGTGCCTCGGAAAGCACGTTAAGTCGTTGGTCCCGGTTGCTATACGAACATCTAATGGCAGGCGTTACGGGTTGTTGGAGTCCTCAAAAGTCCCACAACTGGTCTAACTGCAATGCTTCGATATCGCCTTCGGGTTGTGGAGGTCAGACGGCAGTCGCGTCACGGAAAATATCGAAGTTTAGCCAATTGAGCATTTAGACTGACGACTGATTGACGCTGAGATGATGATGATGAATGGACAATGGAATAATAATACATATAAATGTGTGATCAATATTCTTTTTGCCAACCATGGTATTACTACTTATGTAACCAACAGTATGTAATAAATAAGTAGCTACTTGTTTCATGGCACACGTAATTGATATGCAGCACACACTATACATAATCAAGTTCTGTGATCACAAAATTATGATACACTAGCGGCCGCCAGCGACTTCGTTCGCGTGGAATTAGTTATGCTCAGCTCCTATTGGTCGTCAGCGTGATGTTATGTAGCCTAGAGCCTTCCTGGATGAATGGGCTATCCAACACAAAAAGAATTTTTCAAATCGGACCAGTAGTTCCCGAGATTAGCGCGCACAAACAAACAAACTTTTCAGCTTTATATATTAGTATAGATGTAACCTTACTAACTACCAGTAGGTACCGCCAGAAGCTAAATATACAAGAATTTTTATTTTAGTATCAATATACCATCATTTATTGATGACAATGGTAACATCATCATCATCATAGTTTATATATGTCCCGTCTGCACCACTCCACGAAGATTGACGAGGTCGTGGAGTATCTGCGCGACAAGACCAACTGGACTTAGAGGGTCGAGAGGTTGGAGCCACGTCACAACACGAATTCAAGTCGTTCGTGCTGTTCCGACACATCATCTCGAGAAATTCCTCAAAGAAGAGTTCTGGCCGAAAGGTGTTGTGTACTGCCGGTGTCGTGGCCAGCTACGTGTAACCAGTCAGCGACACTTCATGTACAATAGGTGTAGTTAATTATATGTATTTATAGTATTTTAAGTCTTTGTGTCAATATAGTATTTCATATATTTGTACGGGCCTTGATACCTGAAATAAATGTATAAATAAATAGCAGAATTAGCCAATAATGTCCTTTCTGTTTGCACACAAACCTCATCTCTGGTTATGGGCCGTAATCCACCAAACGGGCACAAAGCGGGTTGGTACATTGCATATATTCTTGTAAATCTTGGTTTCAAGACACGACGGTTTCCTCGCGATGGTTTTTCTTCGCCGTTTTGAAAGCAGAGGTGATGAAATTATTTACACAAAGTAAAGCGTCTGTTTGGATACGAACCTGCGACCTCCAACTCGTAAGTCGCGGATGAAATGTTAGAGCCACCACGGGGGGGTAATCGCGCTAAATAAAACAGTAAAAGTTCAACTCTTGTTCGTATTTAATCCAGTTAAAGTTATGGTTTAGTTTCGATTACATTTCGTAACGCGCTAAAGTGTTAACTTCGATTGAAGTAAACACAATGTAAGTATGAGTCATACATTTCGTCAGATATAATAATTAAATTTCTGAGGGTGACAGGAATACTGATAATAAATGCTTATTTAACTTGAATCCAAATTGTTATATAATATAACTAGCGACCCGCCCCGGCTTCGCACGGGTGCAATGCTGATACTAAATACACTTCAGAAACACTGTGAACGTGGTATAAAAACCGCCGCGAACGCCACACCGTGTACCGCCGCAAACGCGACACCCCGCAATTTTTCGTATCTATATTAAATCAGTAATGTATTTAAGGTATTAAATTGGATAAGGATTAATGCTGTATTGGTTAAAATCGCTTCGAAAATTAGCTGGTATTTGTCGTAAAAAGTACCTAAATGAAAAAAAAATATATATTGTGGGATATCCATAAGAGATAGACATATACCACCGCGTGAGAACCGCTGTTAAATGAAAAAGTTCTGCACCATCACACACAGTAGGTATACCAATTTGAATATTTTCTTAATTTAGTATCTTGTGTTTTCAATGTAGATAGGGTTCCAATCTCATAATATACTTTGCCGATACCTATAGGTTACTCTATAATATAATTATGAACTTTGGTATAACCAAAGTATAAGCCCCGCACGATGATATTGCGATGGAACCTTGTCACAATAACAGCTTTGTGACGTCATCTGTCACACGAAAGGACAGCTAGCAAAAGAATGTTAAATGCAAAATTATAGTTTATTAATTTTGCATTTAACATTCTTTCGGGTTAAGGATTTATTTGTATTTTATAATTTTATTATACATAAACATACCTACTCATCCATATTCTGACAAATAAACTTTCATTATTAAAAAATTCAAGGAAATAATTCTTGTAGACGTAAGAAAAATATACTTATTCGTATATCTTTCTTACATGTTTATTAACTTTTGCTAACTACATTTCTGTTAATTTGTGAGCGGGAATTAAACCAGAGTACCAAATAACACCAGGATAGTATGTAAATTTTTTTTATATATAATTCAATATAATCTTACCCTATTTATTCAATTCCACTCATACAGTCTTCCGAATCAGAACGGCTTTCTGTGTCTGTCGTTTCCGATTCACTGTCGTCTGCCGTATTTATGATAAATAACTCGTCACTTATTCGATCTTTTTTCCAATATTCCTCTTCAAGCCGTTTAACATGATTGACTTCCTTTCGCCTGTCATCTGGAGTTATTGACGCCAACGCCTCCAATGTCAGAGCTTCAATGCGACTTTCCAACTGCTCCACATTTTTTTCTGACACTCTCATCTTTACCAGGTTCCAGATGTACTCAATGGGGTTGAGGTCGCAGTTGTAGGGTGGTAATCTAACGACCTCATGGCCATTGGCAGCTAATAAATTGACAATTTTATAATTTTTCGGCGGTCTGTGCCGTTTAATTAATAAATACAGTTCAGGTTTTGTACTGTCGTTGGGAAAGTCGATGTTGTGAGCTTGTAGCCACTCAACCATCAACTGTTTTTTATTGTTCATACTTGGTGGCCTATTCTCTTCCCTACTGTGATAAGGGGCGTTGTCCATCACAATTATGGAGTTGCGTGGTATGTTGGGTACTAATTTTTCTGTAAGCCACTTGGTGAAATTTTCAGCATTCATTTGATCATGGTAATCCCCCGTTTTGGTGTCTGCTTTAAACATTAAAAGGGCATTGTCAACAAAACCGCTTTCACTTCCCGCGTGAACTATTATCCATCGGCGGCCGGGGCTGTCGTTCCGTCTCACTCCGACCTCGGTTGCTGTTTGCCAACATTTTTTTACCGTGTAGTGTGCGTGTATCCACGTTTCGTCGAGATAAATAACGGGTCTTTTGTTATTAGCAAGCGAGTCATTTTCTTTCATATGTCATAAATATTTAGCCCTCCACGCTTGAATTTGGGGTCTTTCAATTAGAGCCAGTCTTTTTTGGTAGCATCGTTTAAATTGGTAGCCTAAATCACATTTAATTATTTTTCTTAATGTAGTTTCACTATTGGTATAATTAAGGTCTAATTTTGAAGCCGCCAAGATTTTGCGCATTGTGGGTATTTCTCTCCTCACCGTATACATTGAATGTATAATATTTCTTAAAGCTGTTAATGAAAACCCGTCGAAATATTCCTTCTTTTGTCTTTTTCCTTTAGTAGGAGTTCTCATTTTGCTGCCACTGGCTGTTGCCGACTCATGCTCTCGTCGCAATTTAGTCACAGTATTTTTTTGCAACGCCTGTGGCACATGCCACACGCTCCGTGACTTTGGTTTAGCTGTTGCTTCGGTATTAAAATGTCCTCAGTAGTGTCCGAAGTACTTTTTAAAGCACGGTTTATACTTTGAAGAACTAACTTACAGTCCTCTTTTTCTTTAACAAAATAATTGTCCACTTTAATTATAATTTCACGAGCACGATTGTGAATTAATTTCTTACTCATTTTAACGAGTAACAGCTAACAAAACTAAACAACAAAACTCAAGAACAACAATAAAACAGGATAACAAAAACAAAAAACTAACAAAAATATTCGATGTGCGTAAGCGGGTAAGCGCGGACTGAACTTGCGAACGGTACTGACGGTGCGAGGTCGACTACGTCACCAAGATGGCCGCCGATCGCAATATCATCGTGCGGGGCTAGTAATTCTAATTATTACACACGGCTTATTTATTATCAAGAAGACTTTAAACTTCATAGACATGTTTAAGTTTACATTAATTTTAATCAGAACCGCATTGTATTTAGTTATTTGCTCAAAAGGCTTAACTTTATTAGATCTATACTAATATATAAAACTGAAGAGTTTGTTTGTTTGAACGCGCTAGTCTCAGGAACTACTGGTCCGATTTGAAAAAATCTTTTTGCGTTGGATAGACCATTAATCCAGGAAGGCTTTAGGCATATATATCATTACGCTGCGACCAATAGGAGCAGAGCACATCAAAAATTTAAAATGTATGCTGTATATTATAATCTAGAAGCGTAATAATGTATCTATAGAAATCGACTCTTTTGGAGTTAAAATAAAATGTTCAAATAACTAACAAAAACGTGAATGAAGTCGAGGGCGGTCGCTAGTTATAAATATTTCGATAATAACTTGATTATGTTAAGAGTAGATTCAGGGTTTGTATTATGTCTGGTAACCTAAATAAATTAAATCGTTTCTTAATAAGAGAAAGGCGAAAGAGGTAAATCGTTAATGAGCAAATCTAAGGAAAGTTATAACTTTTCGGTTTAAATAAGACAATCACTTTCTTTTATTTACATAGATGAAATCTTAAGTTTTCTTTAAATCTTTTATAGCTGCAACGCTTTATTTTTGTGACGAATATATGTATTATAATTACAAGAATGTAACACAAACATCGGAGCTTTCGATAATTTCATGCATCGTTTAGGCATATAAAATACAAGCATGAAGACGTTGAATAATTCAAATTTATGTATGCGTTCGTCGTTAATGTCAATTTTTAGTATCACTGTTGCTAGACCATACCTAATAGCGTGGTGTGATTGTGGGAATACACCGGCCGCCCATTCCATTGTATTGTTTTATTGACAACGTTCATTTAACTACAGCCACTATCTTTAGCCGTTATTGAATAAATATATACGTTTCATTCATAAATGTAAACGAACGAATTCTTTAACTTCGGACCCGGCGTGACGAAAACTCTGTCAGTAAAACTTTCTCAAATATTTTCACATACTTTGTATGTGAATCAATTAGTGCCAAGATAGCGTTTTGATCAGCTAACAATTCCGTAACGAAAATAATGGAACCTTCAGTACTCTCACGGCCATTCTATTGACGTTAATGTCATTGCTTTTCTCTTGAATTTAGGACTCGAAGCGCGAATTCAGAAACATAAAATGTATATTTAAATAAGGCCAAGTTACTGTTAACTGTGCAAAGGAAAATTAACAAAATAATTCTGTAACAAACTTTTGGTTGTTATTTCAAAGCGAAATTAGCAAACAATGAAATTATCTATCACTTAATATTAGTAATTTGTGAACATTCATGACTGAAAATGGGATACTTAAAATAAGTAACGCGTTACGAGAAACTTTCTTAATAAACATTAACTACGGTAGTTACAGTAGTTAACAAAACTGTAAGGACGTCAAAACTTCCAAGATACTGCCAACAATCTCCAGGAAAATTATGAAATGGCAAGCTAAGTTACAAGAGCCAGCTTACTCAGTGTTATATTTCACAAAACTGTTTTGCAAAGTTAATGCTTATGTAACTGAGTCTTAAGTTTGCTAAGGACTTGAGGATTTTGATTCCATATTCCTAGATAAATATGCCGAAAAATATAATAGTTGCAAATTATATATTTAATATTTTCTGACACTTTTAAAATTGGTTATTCTTTTTCTTATTGCTCTAACGGTCGGCAGTTTCAAGCCAAGTGATAAATTGCTCTTTTAATTTAAAACTTCTCGACAAACAACGGGGTGAAATTCCCCGCGTGAAAGCCAGTCTGGGATCGCTGAACAATAACATCCCCTACTCAACGAGGCATAACCGAACGACGTTACCATTACAAAACCCCGTCGAATAAATTCCGAACCACCCCGACATCACCCCAGCTAAATATAAATCGCAAAAAGTAAATAAACGACTACCATTACTGCCCTGATTATTTTTATACACCCCTATATTGCTGATGACGCCATTTTGATTTCATTATATTTTTTTCACAAACACTGTCGATAACAATACGGACTTTATTCAAAAATAACGGGGATTTAGTGCAACAAAGTTGAAACTGTTGCCAACATTTTGCGCAACAAGCTGCAGAAGCAAGCAAGACTTATTGAGTTTGTACATCGACTAAATTTTAAATGTATTAAAGCGAGACTCAATTACAGAATTTAATCGAGGTTGAAGATAAAATGGTGTGTTTAGAAGAAATAAAAGAGAATTTGTTTTCTTTTCATTTGAAGTTAGAATACAAGACACAAAATTAAATGAAATTGTCACATTAACTCCTCCAAAATCTGAAACTCGACAAAGCTGATTGCCCAGAACATCAAACATTAGACAGACAACTGAATTACCGCAGCTTTTACCCTCACAGACAATGTGATGAGGGTAAATTTCCTCCCCCAATTTGTTGTTTAAGTGATTTTCCCAACGACACAGCTCTCTTGGCATTGACATTGGCAAAGTAGGGTATTGGGTGAGAAAACGTCTGTTCCCGACGGTTGTCGGGATTTAGTTCGGATACCGCGTCAATGGTGTATGAAACAAAGTTAAGCGGAGCGTGTAGTTCACTGGGATAAAGCCTCGTAAGTGGAAGTATTTTTTCTTTGTATTGTTAACATTTTCATTGTATGTACCTACAGTTTTCTGCTACAGTTTGTGGTATAATAAAGTGCGTTTGGGAACGTTTCACTACATTAATCTAACCTACCGAAACGACATTTCATGTAGATACTTTCTTTAATAATATCTTCTAGCTTTCACAATTTAGGGTATCATAATTATAATAATTTTAAAACATTTATCATTCACCCGTAATTTATTAAACCAATAACTGCGCCTGCGGTTTCAACTAGGTAAGATCTTGTAGGAATATCGGGATAAAAAGAATCGTATGTAGTATTCCTAGTTATTAACTATAGGAATGTGTGCCAAATTTCATCCAAATTCAATAAGTAGTTTTTGCGTGAAAGAAAAAGAAACTTTCATGCACCTTCACAAACTTTCGCATCTATACTAATATATAAAGCTGAAGAGTTTGTTTGAACGCGCTAATCTCAGGAACTACTGGCCCGATTTGAAAAATTCTTTTTGTGTTGGATAGCCCATTAATCCAGGAAGGCTTTAGGCTATCAGCATGTTATCACGCAACCAATAGGAGCGAAGCATAACTAACTCCAAGCGAACGAAGTCGCTGGCGGCCGCTAGTTAATAAATATTGGAAGGATTTCAATATGATAATTTATTTTCCCTTTATGTCATCATTACCATCAAATTAATGGGTGCAACAAACTAGAATTGTAAAATATCCATTACAATTAGCACAGACTATTCAATACAAGACTCGTTCAATACATTAATAGAAATATAAATTAAACTTTTTTTTATATATATTATAAACGAGCGCTTGACCGCAATCCTGCCTGATGGTAAGCAGTGACGCAATCGATGATAGTAAAGCGCACTAGTTTATTAAGAGCCTATTCACTCTAGCCTTGAAGACACTCAAATTGTAGTCCGACGGAAACACCGCCGCTGGCAAATTATTCCAGTCCCTCGATGTACGCGGTATAAAGGAGGAGGCGAAACGCTTCGTCCGGATCGTAGTGGTGTAAACTGCCTGCAATTTCACTTCAAAATTACGTCAAATGACATATGAAATGTTCAGTGTAGCATCTCTGTGGATCCAAACTTATTTAAATGCATGGCTTGGTGTGACGTCACTCGTAGTCCCACTTACAATGCTGCTCACAATTCCAGCAACAACATAAATATACCAGTAGGAAATGGAAAACATCATTTTCTATTTCACATTTCTTAGAAACATTCCAATTGCTAGATTGTACCACAAAACTGCAAATGGAATTTCTATTTACAGTCTATATGAAAATGATGAAAATGTGTGAGTTTCAGCGTTTAATATGGGCGACAGAAACTCATTTCCTGTAAATTAAAATCGAAGTGCTATAGTTAAGTCTGACAGTCTGACATAAGATGAAATGACGAAATCGCTTATTTTGCTTGTTTTCACGGTATGATGGTTACAAAATCACACTGCTGTACCCATGAACGTGCGGGAGCAGGAACCAGATTTTTTTTGATAATTAACAAAACGAATTCCTAGAAAAGTGCAATAGGTCAAAATGACAGCTAATTTGTATTTTAATACGAGGACTGTCGAAAAATTTAAACGAGTTAAAATCAAGTACTGAATCCTTGGTAACTGTCAATCTACCACCTACTGTATACATATCTATATTACTACCCCGTGTTGTCTGAAGTAAAGGTGAACAGGGGGGAATATGTATGGTATCTAAAGAATATCTGGCATAATATTCAAACCAAAGCAAACGCTTTAAATTTGAAGGGAAGTCTAAGGTTCCACAGATAAGCCACAAATAAATACATTCCAAAAACAATTCTCTACCTTAGAAGTATTAGGTCGTATATATATATAGAATGTTATTTTTCGTTTATGCGAAACCTGAATACAGTTTGTTCAGAATAAGCAACTGAATCGATTCCAATAATTTTTACACCATTTTATATTTTTTTCCCAAATAGAGTTAGAAATGGTTGCAGAGTGGCTACCAAGCGGTTAAGATAGATAATAGTACTTGCGCCGGGCGCTACAGCTGACTCAGAGGTCAATGCGATGCGCTCGCCCACCCGTGCGGAGCCTTGACCATATTTTTGTTGGGACAGCTAAGTAGAATAGCAAGCTCCCACTTTGTAGTTTTTAATTATATCTTTTTGTAATTTTGTACATAGGTTCTTCACTTAAAAATATTGGACACGTATTTCGGGTTCCGCATAAACAAAAATGTTGTATGTCCGACGACCTGTACATACGATCTACTGATTCTAACGTCGAGAATTCTCGTTCCAACTATTAGACTTTACATGGTCATCCACCATTTGCATAGTAGTCGTGACAGCACTTTTATTACTCATATAAACATACTCTGTCCTAACAACGACTGAAGTGCTAGATGTAATTATTCCCAAAGAAATTTCCATGAAAAGCAATTACAGTTTATCGAACTTCAGCGTAGACATTATCATATCTCCAAACTGTGTGATGCTCAATAACATTTCACTCGGTGTTTAACGAATAACATGAACTCATCTAATAACAAAATTACTGACATATAGAAGGTTTAAATATATATACGTGAAAAACCGGTCTTCAATGACATTTGTTCAATATTCTCCGTACATCGACATAAAGAAGTTAGAGAAAACAAATTGGATATCTTGCTATGCAAAGAACTCGGTGTAAGTGACATTGCGAAATGTGTCGAAAACATTCCGACCCATACAAACTAGAACAAAATTCCTTGCCATTTGTCTCAGCTGTAATGCGTTGTGTACCAAATAAATTCTAGTTGAAATATTGTAGTTGCCAAAACTATTATAGCCAGCTTTTTTAGATTATTTTGCGCCCAAAGCTTGCCCTAAGCATAAAGTAGGTGCCGTAGAAGAATTTAGACTCCCGCGGCCCCTCGCGCGCTCATGCCAGAAGAGACAACGGGGTGGTTTTTAGTCAGTAGAAGTCTGACAGACCCCGTCGCCCACCCCAGGGCGGCGGACATACATGCGCATTTTCCACTCCGGAACAAAAAAAAAGGTATAAAGTAGGTATTTAATTGAATACCAGAAATAGAAATAATTACTTAAGGAACCCAATACAGAAATACAAACAAACAAGAGATTACATAGTAGGTACCACTTACTTCGTTCACATCCCACAAGCCCCGTCACACATCGTACATTATTCGCGCATCTCGAATACCTGTCTTGAAAAACAGACAACAATAGTACGACACTTCACACCTATTACGATGCACCCCGGCTCCATTCAAATACCTGACGCCACACACAATGATACCAGCATAAATGTCAAAAATTGTAGCGGCTTTTTCAAAAATCGAACAATCTTCATTCTCTTCAGCCAGTATTTGATGTATTAGCCACGAATTAGGCGGCCATTCCTTTTATACAGATACATAATACCTTTGATGGTATCTGAACTCATTCATGAGGTGACAAAGTAGTTACGCCCACTGCTTGTGTGTGGCAGAACTTGGGTGGTTCAAAGTAGGAAGTCGAACTATTCCATACTGAAGGTATTCATTAATGTTTTAGATTTGGAAAATTTTGTATTATAATCGTGATTCGTGATTAATGTGATAAGTTCAAATAATGTAAGACTTTGAAAACTCTCGTTAGCCAGTCTTCTGGTTCTATTTTGGTATCTCAGTCTAATATCTTGTCTCATTAATTTGATAGATATATAAAAATATCGCCGATGTGGACTTCTATTATTATATTTTTTAGGGTTCCGTAGTCAACTAGGAACCGTTAAAGTTTCGCCAAGTCAGTCTGACTGTCTGTCCGTCCGCGGATAATCTCAGTGACCGTTAAGCCTATAGGGCTGTTTGGTACCAATATGTATATTAATCACGCCGACTAAGTGCTAAAATGAAAACTGAAAAAGAATGTTTTATTAGGGTACCCACCATATACGTAAAGTGGAAAACGTATTTTCTGTAATTTCCTCCCCGACGGCTGATATATTGTTAGATAGGTATTCAAAAATGAATAAGAGTTTACTAAAATATTGTTTTGATAATTTTAATATTTTCGGAAATAATACGTTTGATAAATCTGAAAAAAATATCAAAAGCAGAACTTTATAAACCTTTCTAGGAAAATTATTTTGAACTTCCAGTAAGTTCAAAATAATTTTATAAAGTTCTGCTTTTAATACCGAACAGTTAAAAAAAATTATATATAATATTTTCAGAAATAAGTTTGTAAATTAACCGTATATGCAAGCATTTTTTTTATCTTAATATACATTTTATTTTCCTCAACGTATATTCCTTCAAATAAAAAAGAATTATTAAAATCGGTTCAGGCAATCCAAAATTGCCATCGAAAATCCGACATACATAACCGGTCAAGCTTGTATAAATTAGTAACCCAATTTCCCGAGCGATGGCGCTACTTTGGGCTACACCGCACTTTCTGAGTTGATGCGCTTAGAATGGGTATGAGCTATAGAATAAGTAGCTTTGTAGGCTTTTTGTAGGCTAGTAACGTTCTTTGTAGGCCCATTTTTAGGATTCTGTACTTAGTATGTCAACTTAATGTAACAAATAGCCAATTTTTTCCTCTTAGTCCATCACAATAAGTGACCCCACTTATTATACGGGAAACTACGGAACCCTACATTGAGCGTGGTCCGTCACGCTCTTGGCCGGTTTTTAGTAATTGGGAAAGATTATATATTATAGATAGTGAAATTAGTTTATAATGAGAACGATTCTTTTCTTTTTCAAATTATGTGAAAGAATTTGCAATGTAATGTAATACAAAAGTACTACCAGAAACCAACACCTTTTATTCTTCGAGTAATTCCAACATACAAACACCACAAGAGTTAACAATCACATATTTGTCAAGGAAGCAATCAATAATGCCGTAGAACTGTCATCAGGTAAGTACAACCACGTAGTAGAATGGCCTACCACCCATCGGTAGCATCATAGTTTGGTTTGCAACAATGAACTTCACTTAAATGTACTTTCGTCAGAAGACAAAGGTTCGTCGTTCGAAGGCATGCTTTTGGCCTGAATAGTCTTGTTTGTGGTTTCAGATTGAACACAGCAAGCATCATGGGGGTCGCCTCTGGCTACCGAACAGTAGTACCCACACTCTTTGTTCTTATCTCAACATGTGGTCCATAATTGTGCGGTTGGATGAAGAATTTGGTTACGGACCACAAATTAAGACATACAAACGATACAGATTGTTAAACAATTCGTAGAAGGGTGGCCTAACCTGTGCTCAAAACAATTTACTTTGGAGCACTTGTTGTAATTAACAACACCAATTTCTTATTGAAGATGGCTCTAGCTGAGATAAATAAAGACCGTAATGGTGACAATTGTGCGGCAAATTGAATGGACCTCATTTTATTGGTAAGATTTTAATTTCGTGCAGACAGTCAGTATCATCAAATGTTTACCACCATCTTTAAGCAAAATGTTATTGAACTCTTCGCTCCCTATTCCCATGGCATAGAGTTCAAATTGGTTGCTTGCTAGCGATAACAGTAGGTTAGTTTTACGTATTTCTCGAACTAGGTTTATTAAGAGGTATCGTGGCACCGGTAAATGTTAATAAAACCCGAGCAGCCTGGTAACTGACTGGGAGACAAGGTTTATTGTTTATTTAACGACATCAACACATGATTTTATTGGAAACAGTACCTAAGTTAGACCTATAAAGCAGTTCTATTTATTTACTGAAAAATGGACTTTAAACTTTTCCATAACTATAGCTAATATGAAGTCATTAGCACAGTCATATATGTTCTGTCATTAGTCATTCTTGACAAATGACAGAACAACTATCACTTTTTATGTATGTAGGTACCTAATGACAGAGAAAGTATGAATTTGTATGTATTTTATCCTTAAAATACGGACGAATTTATACTTTCATAACTATAAAGACATGTCCTATATCTGGATCATCATTTATGTGCACATTATTTTAATAAGTACTCTGACAAGTTAAATCAATAAGGAACACTCATAAACTATTTGATTAAATTGTAAAGGTCATAGAAATTCAAGTTAAAAAAACAATTTTAAGACAACAAAGGATCTAAATAAACAAAGATCTAATCTCATCATCATCATTCCAACGTTAATCCCAGTCGCATCCGAAGCCTTTTTTTTCAGCTTTGGAGTCTGGGGTCTGCTTTACCAGTCCAACTGCTGATATGGCTAAACTTCGTCATTTTCCGTGAAGCGACTGCCGTCTGACCTCCACAACCCGAAGGCGACATCGAAGCATTGCAGTTAGACCAATTGTTGGACTTTTGAGGGCTCCAACAACCCGTAACGACTGCCACTAGATGTTCGTATGGCAACCGGGACCAACGGCTTAACGTGCTTTTCAAGGCACGACCAGACCAGTGCAAATACCTATTCATATTCATGCATACAAATACTTGCACTGTGCGGGGATCGAACCCGCGCCACCTTGCGCAGCGGCCGCGTCCGCTATCGCTACGCCACGGAGGCTGTCAAACAAAGATCTAATCTATCATGGATTAAAATTGCCTAACACAATATGTATTACTTTTTATGCTTACGTTGACTTATGAATTTCGTCTCTAAGAAACACAATAGTGTTGTAGACTGTTGAACGTAGGGTCTTTTGTTCTTCTCCACCCTACTGTCACCGGTTTTATTACCAAGGGTTCTCTTTTCTAATGGACATTTCTCGGCCTTAGAAGCATTATGTCGTATGTGTGCCTCGAACTAATGCTTCTAAGGTCCAGATTTATTACAAGAAGGCACAAAATACTGACTTAAGTACTCGTAAGTATAGGTACCTATACCAAAAAACTATCAACTATGCAATATGTAAAGAAAACCCTGTCCGACCCATAAAGATAATAAAGGTTAGGTAAACGTATGGTCAAATCTATACTCTATACTAATATATAAACCTGAAGAGTTTGTTTGTATGTCTGTTTGTTTGTTTGTTTATTCGCGCTAATCTCGGGAACTACTGGTCCGATTTGAAAAATTCTGTTTGCGTTGGATAGCCCATACCTAACATCACGCTGCGACCAATAGGAGCTGAGCAAAACTAATCCCACGCGAACGATGTCGCTGGCGGCCGCTAGTATAATATAAAATTTTACGTTATCATCATAGTAACAATACTAATGAATTTTGAAATAATGATTTTTTTTTCGCGAATTAATTCCAACTTCCCCGAAATTTGGTAATTTTAAAAAAGTGACAACTCCATTTTGGCGTTATTATTATATATATATGCGACCACGTGCCGAGTGCCCTGCCCCCCGTCGCCCGCGGAAGGGTTGCCCACCGCACCTGTATTAAGTAACCTCTTTTTGCGAAATAATATTTATTTTTTGTTTGCTTTGTATCCATTGGTAGAATCAGTTATCGATATCTAACAATACCTTCATGGATCGGACAGGGTTTTCTTTACATATTGTATACATATGTATATGCATATATACAACATATAAATTAATGAATGCACTTATCGGTTTATATCATTTTTAATATAGGTAATTTTTTATCCCAAAAATAATTAAAACTACGGAAATTATTGTCATATTAACCCTGTTGGTTGTGCGGACTTTTAAAATTGCAGTTTTACTTTTATTCATACAAATTTAATCATCCAATACAAAATAATGAAAAAAAACCTTATTCAAAGAATGTTAAGGTCTTCGTACTCCAAGAATTGGTATAACTAACTTACTAAATAACAATGCATATACATGTTAAATTAAAAATTCAGTGTATGTATTATGATTATAACATAATATTCTAATTGGGGTGTTGAGGGTGTGCGCTACTTACATTACATGTTGTACATTGTACATTACACACACATGTTGTACATTACATGTTGTATACTAACAAGAAAATCTGAACGCAATAATACATCATACTTTGTACAATTTTTATTCACACCAATAATACACATACATACTTATAAAGTTAACTTTGAAAAAAAAAAAACGAACTATACAAATGATCCAAAATCACACTAAGTAAAAACAGTGATTATGACGATTTTAACAAGAAGGAAAACAAATGACGATCTTTGTTCCGATACTGTCACCTTTCCGGGAACGTGACGAGTTGTAAATCTATTTAAATGTCAGTATTTAAAGCTTGAAACGTTTTTCAACAATATTTTTGGGTGCTTTTGGGTGCTACCTCCTACGGGCGGTAGGAGCTGCGCAGTAAAACAATAAAATGTCCTGTTGTACTGTTACTCCCTTTGTGTTCCGTCACAATCGGCGACATTGGCCCTAACTGCCGTCCATTGTTTCTGAATGACAAATGTAGACGTTGGACAACACTATACTTTGTTAATACTAAACGTACTTGCGTGATTTCCCATTTATACAGGCTGATTAAATAACTGACGAAAAATTTCTACGCTAGAGGCTTTAGAATAGTGTACTAAATTTCTACGCTAGAGGCTCTGGACTCATGCCCTAAATTTCTATGCAAGAGGCTCTGGAATCATGTGCTAATGTGCTAAAATAATAATCAAATTCATGGTTACAACTTGCGCGTTAATGTTATCCTGTATAATAAATATAAATAATAAATAAATAAATATAATACGGACAAATCACACAGATTGAGCTAGCCCCAAAGTAAGTTCGAGACTTGTGTTATGGGATACTAACTCAACGATACTATATTTTATAATAGATACATATATAGATAAACATCCAAGACCCAGGCCAATCAGGAAAAGATCGTTTTCCATCATGACCTGGCCGGGGATCGAACCCAGGGCCTCCACGTCGCAGGCAGGCGTGTTGACCGCTGCGCCACGGAGGACGTCAAAATAAAATAAATAATTTTTTCGCCCTATAGAAAGTGTCCTCATTATATGCGAGAAAAATTGCAGTATCTTCATTAGCACACCTAACTGTTCAATTAATTAAACAAAATCGAATTCATAATCATATGTACAAATATTATCATAAGAAATAATTTCATATATTAAATGTTATTTAATTAAGGCATGTCATCTATCTGCTTATAATTTTCAGTCAAAATAATTATCAAATAATGAGGTAATCAAAATGCAAAATACTGAATATCATCTATTTCTATAAAAGTCATTATTGTCCATTGAAAATATAGAAAAAAAAAATAGCCAGCTTGTTAAAGGATAACTAACAGGACCCATTTCCATTATTTTTGAAATTTTTGTATGTTTGTGTGTTTATATGTTTGTTTGTGAGCGCATCACGTTAAATCTAGGAATTCAATGCAGACAATATCTATATACAAAAGTTATACGCAACTTGAGGTATAACTTAGTTTTTGTTTCATCGAAATCGGTTCACTCTATCAAACCTGAATACCTTCTAGCTATGTGGCAGTATTGACTGGAATATAATACAATAAATTATACATACATTTCGCTAACAATTACAGTGAAATTTCCCTTGAATGCCACCTTGTTTAAACGAATGGGAATATTTAACGATAATTAATGCTTTTATAATAATGATAATTATATTTCAGTGTACCTACATTTTGTGGTTAAAGGTGAAATATTGTTTGTCTATGGTGGTTGGCTGCTTGCATTACATATCATCTAAAGTTATTAGTACCTATGTATACAAGAATGGTGTTGATACATTATTTATGTAAGTAGGATTTTATTTATGGATGAATGTAATCTCAATGATCAAAGTTATATCATACTAGCTATTGCCCGCGACTCCGTCCGCGTATTGATATAATGTATGTCCACGTTAGCCCCCGTCTTCGCAACATTTTTTGTTACTGCTCTGCTCCTATTGATCATAGTGGGATGTTATATAGCCTAAGTCCTTTCTCGGGCTCTAGACTATCTGTGTACCAAATTTCATTACAATTGGTTTAGTAGTTTTGGCGTGAAAGCCCGACAGACAGACAGACAGAGATACTTTCGCGTTTATAATATTAGTATGGATGTTGGCTGCAAGAAGTTTCAATTTTCACTAAAATGTTTTAAACCATAGTAATGTTTCTTTACAACTTTTTTTTTACAACTGGGACGAAACGCGGAATTGTTGATGATAATGGTCGCTCATCATAGTCACATCATCAATCGTCGCTCGTCACAGGATCGCAGGAAGGATCGATCATACGCACACACACAGGACAGAAGGCAGAAAGCACGAACAATTCACAAGCATATGTAGGTATATAGAAATTTATTCAAATCAATACATCAGTCAATCAGTGTCAACAAAACAAAGCAAAATCACCTCATAAAGGAGCCATTAAATACAACACCTCAATAAAATGTTTGTAAACAAGCAAAGCGCTCCAGCTGAGAGGAGCAGCATGCCCAGCTAAGACAATGTCCCTCCTAATGGCTACCGATGACTCACTATACAGGCTGATTAAATAACTGACGAAAAATTTCTACGCTAGAGGCTTTAGAATAGTGTACTAAATTTCTACGCTAGAGGCTCTGGACTCATGCTCTAAATTTCTATACAAGAGGCTCTGGAATCATGTGCTAATGTGCTAAAATAATAATCAAATTCATGATTACAACTTGCGCGTTAATGTTATCCTGTATAATAAATATAAATAATAAATAAACAAATATATACGGACAGATCACACAGATTGAGCTAGCCCCAAAGTAAGTTCGAGACTTGTGTTATGGGATACTAACTCAAAGATACTATATTTTATAATAGATACATATATAGATAAACATCCAAGACCCAGGCCAATCAGGAAAAGATCGTTTTCCATCATGACCTGGCCGGGGATCGAACCCAGGGCCTCCACGTCGCAGGCAGGCGTGTTGACCGCTGCGCCACGGAGGACGTCAAAATAAAATAAATAATTTTTTCGCCCTATAGAAAGTGTCCTCATTATATGCGAGAAAAATTGCAGTATCTTCATTAGCACACCTAACTGTTCAATTAATTAAACAAAATCGAATTCATAATCATATGTACAAATATTATCATAAGAAATAATTTCATACATTAAATGTTATTTAATTAAGGCATGTCATCTATCTGCTTATAATTTTCAGTCAAAATAATTATCAAATAATGAGGTAATCAAAGTGCAAAATACTGAATATCATCTATTTCTATAAAAGTCATTATTGTCCATTGAAAATATAGAAAAAAAAAATAGCCAGCTTGTTAAAGGATAACTAACAGGACCCATTTCCATTATTTTTGAAATTTTTGTATGTTTGTGTGTTTATATGTTTGTTTGTGAGCGCATCACGTTAAATCTAGGAATTCAATGCAGACAATATCTATATACAAAAGTTATACGCAACTTGAGGTATAACTTAGTTTTTGTTTCATCGAAATCGGTTCACTCTATCAAACCTGAATACCTTCTAGCTATGTGGCAGTATTGACTGGAATATAATACAATAAATTATACATACATTTCGCTAACAATTACAGTGAAATTTCCCTTGAATGCCACCTTGTTTAAACGAATGGGAATATTTAACGATAATTAATGCTTTTATAATAATGATAATTATATTTCAGTGTACCTACATTTTGTGGTTAAAGGTGAAATATTGTTTGTCTATGGTGGTTGGCTGCTTGCATTACATATCATCTAAAGTTATTAGTACCTATGTATACAAGAATGGTGTTGATACATTATTTATGTAAGTAGGATTTTATTTATGGATGAATGTAATCTCAATGATCAAAGTTATATCATACTAGCTATTGCCCGCGACTCCGTCCGCGTATTGATATAATGTATGTCCACGTTAGCCCCCGTCTTTGCAACATTTTTTGTTACTGCTCTGCTCCTATTGATTATAGCGGGATGTTATATAGCCTATGTCCTTTCTCAGGCTCTAGACTATCTGTGTACCAAATTTCATTGCAATTGGTTCAGTAGTTTTGGCGTGAGAGCCGGATAAACAGACAGACAGAGATACTTTCGCGTTTATAATATTAGTATTGTTACGGGCTAGGGGTACTTAAACGCCGGTTAAGGGTTACGAAGTTTATTGGCAACGAAGGTACAGTCGATTGTAGGCAATGACAAGTAGAACGTAGCTGATGTCGTACCGAAGTCTTCTCTTACGTCCACGAAGTCCGTGTTGTAAACACACAATAACGCTACAGATGTTTCTTCACGTAGTACTCGACAGTTCTCGTTATAATTGTCGCAGTAGGTCTTCTTTAAGATCGCTTCTTAACTGTCGCTGTTTTCGTATCGCTAGTCGAGTGTAGACTGACTGTCCGCCGGCGTCGCGCCGCCTATATATAGGCCAGCTGATCGAACATTCCAGAATCCTCTAGGCGTAATAATAATACTGCATAACTTCGAGGTCACCGGCCAAGTAAGTACCTACGATAATTCCCGGAAACGGGTTTCTAGAAATTTCGATGTTGACACTTTGTTGACAAAACTGTTGAGACCTGTACCATTCGATAGGCCGTCCTAAGTCTAGCAATGCGTTTTATTATTGTACCTAGAAAAGATGGCGAAATCTAGATCTTGTCACGATATTGAACCTTATGGACTAAGGTCCAAACATTGCCTGACACACGAGCTGCTTGTACACGCGATATTGAACCTTATGCCACTCGACATAAGGTCCATTCGTAACATTGCCTCCTCTCTTAGTCATGCTCGTCCCGAGCATGATTTGATCCATATGCGTTGCTGGCGGTATGACGAAAAGAGTGCTTCCCTCTAGGTCCTTTCTTAATCCGGTAGGTGACATCGTTTATTCTGGTTACTATCGTGTACGGACCCTCCCATTTGGCTTGGAACTTTGGACTCTTTCCTTTCCTTCTAATGGGATTATGTAACCATACTAAAGTTCCCTCTTCAAATCCGGGCACGTTAGCTTTGCGGTCGTATCGGATCTTCATCTTCTCACTGGTTTTCAGACCATTCTCTCTCACTAGCTCATGTATTCCATCTAATTTACGCCGCAGGTCGGCCACATAGTCGACGGCTAGGATAGGAGTATCGGGAGGTGTTCCGGTTAGTGCATCTATGGGTAGCCTAATTTCTCGGCCGAAGTTGACTTTCGCCGGTGTGCAGTTTGTGCTGTCATGTGTTGCTGAGCGGTATGACATTAAAAAGAGTGGAATGTATTGGTCCCAATCCCTTTGATGTTCTTCCACTACTTTGGCCAAATGATTCTCCAACGTCTGATTGAATCTTTCGACCATTCCATCTGACTGTGGGTGAGGTGTTGTACGAGTCTTGTGTATCCCGAGCAGTTGGCAAACCTCTCGAAATAGTGAAGACTCGAAGTTTCTACCCTGGTCAGAGTGTAACTCCAAAGGAATGCCAAATCGACAGAACACCTCGTGAACTAGCTTTTGGCGACTGTATGGGCTTCTTGGTTAGGTACTGCAAAAGCTTCTGGCCATTTGCTGAAATAGTCTTGCATGACGATGATATACCTATTCCCTTCTTCAGTAACAGGGAATGGCCCAGCTATATCGACAGCAACTCTTTCCCATGGTGCACCAACATTGTACACTTTCAGCCGACCTCTTGCCCTCGTTTGCGGTCCCTTTACTGAGGAGCAGGCTACACATTTTCTACACCAGTCCTCTACGTCTTCGCGGCAATGCACCCAATAGAATCTTTTTCTCACCCTTTCCAGGGTTTTCTTTACTCCAAGATGTCCTCCGGATACTCCGTCGTGCACCTGTCGTAGCACTGACGCGACTTTATCACCGGGAACAACTATCTGTAAGGTGACCTCCTGTCCACTGGGTGATTCCCATTTCCTCTTGAGAACTCCATTATCAATTATCAGGCTGTCCCACTGAGCCCAGTACCTTTTTACTGTTGGGCTAAGCGCTGATATTTCACTCCAAGCGGGCCTCTGGCCACGTTGTTTCCATTCGATTACTGTCTTCAAGTCACTATCTTCCTTTTGTGCGTCTTCCAATGATTGATTATCCCAGTCTTCGTCCAAAGCGTTCACCTGGATAATACTTACGTTCTCTTTCTTTTCCTGTTTGGCACAATGTCGGCAAGATTCTTCGCAAGGTCGTCTAGACAAAGCATCAGCATTATTGTGTGACTTGCCTTTCCGATGTTCAGTGACAAAGTCAAATCCTTGCAGCTGCTCTATCCACCTTGCTACTTGTCCTTCTGGGTCTTTGAACTGGAGGAGCCACTGTAAGGCAGCGTGATCGGTACGAAGTGTAAACTGCCTCCCAATCAAATATTTCTTGAAGTGTTGTAAGGTCTTAACAACGGCTAGAAGTTCTCGGGCGGGTAACACAATAATTTCTTTCTGGCTTGGAAAGGCATTTGCTGAAATATGCGATAACGACCTGCCTATCTCCTTGTGTTTGAGAGAGAACTCCTCCAATACCAACATTGCTGGCATCTGTGTCTACCAAAAATTGGCCTTCCCTACTAGGGTAACCTAATACAGGAGCCTCACACAAGTGAGTTTTCAGTAGCGCAAATGCCTGTTCGCAGTCAGAGTTCCATTCAAATTGACACTTTTCCTCTGTTAAACGATGCAACGGCTTCGCTAACTCGGAGAAGTTCTTCACAAACCGACGGTAATATGCACACAGACCCAAGAAAGAGCGTACCTCAGTTTTATTACGAGGCGTAGGCCACTTCGACACGGCTTTTATTTTCTCAGGGTCTGTTCGAATTCCTTGCGCCGAAATAATGTGCCCCAAGTATCCAACCTCTTTCTGGAATAGTGTACACTTACTAGGACTGAGTTTTAAATTCGCTTCACGCAGTTTCTGAAAGACTTTCTCCAAATTGCGTAGGTGTTCTGCGAAGTTTCGTCCCATAATGATGATGTCATCCAAATAGACCAGGCATGCATCACCAAGTAACCCCACCAAGATGCGCTCCATTAGGCGCTCAAATGTAGCTGGAGCATTGCACAGTCCAAAAGGCATGACATTGAATTGCCAGAGACCGTTCCCAGGACCAGTGGTGAAAGCGGTCTTTTCCTTATCCTGCTGACAGATTTCCACCTGCCAGTATCCACTTTTGAGGTCAACTGTGGAGAACCATTTCATGCCACTTAGCAAGTCCAAAGTGTCATCTATACGTGGCAGAGGATAACTATCCTTTTTCGTGGCATCATTCAACATCCTGTAGTCAACGCAAAACCTTGTGCTGCCATCCTTTTTCTTGACTAGGACTACTGGAGATGACCAAGGGCTGGTGGATGCTTCTATAATCCGGTTTTTCTCCATATCTCTTAACATTTCCGTGACTTCCTGTTCTCTTGCAAAGGGGATACGACGTGGTCTCTGTCTTATCGGCTGTGTATCACCCGTATCTATATGGTGTTTGACAAGCCCGGTCCTTCCCACGTCACCGTCGGTCTTCGAGAAGATGTCATGGAAGTTATGTAACAGTTGCTTAACTTTGTGACTTTCGAACTTGTTTAAATTGCCCTTACAATTTTCGAGTAGTGTCGATATATGTTCCTGCCACTTCTTATCACGTTCCTTTTCGTGTGCCTCTGTTTTTCTCAAAGATGCTACATGATCGCACACACCCACCATGCAATTCTTATCAAGAATGATTTCTTTGTTACTAACGTTGATAATGCGTACTTTTGGTTTATCGGAAATCATCATCAGTGTCCTTGCTGTTATCCAGTCTGGGTGATCTCCAGAATCTTCTATTATAATGCAACGTTTACGGCATCCTGTTGGTGATAATCTAATATCTACTAAGGTTTCTGATCTTGGTGGTAATACCGTTCTCCTTAAACAGTACACTGACCCCTGTTTTCCACCTTGAAGAAATACTTCTTGTTCTGGAAAACTCAATACTCCTTTTGCTACATTAAGGACGCACTGCTGTTTCTTCAAAAAGTCCAGTCCTATTATGCAATCATCTGTAATATTCGCTACTAAAACAGGGTGCGTGAATGTCTTATCACCCATTTTCAAAGTCACATTCGTTTCACCAAGGACGAGTACTGGTTGGCCAGTGGCGGTTTGTAATCGGCATTGTGAAGATCCTCTTTTCCATACTATGGTCCGAGGAAATAGCTCCGGTCGTGCAATGGTTCTTGATGCACCAGTATCCAATGTGAAACTGCAGGATTTACCATTCAGTTCTCCTTCTATAATGAGACTGTTTCCGTCACCCACTTGTGATACTGTTATAATGGGGGCTACATGTCGACCAGCCAGTACTCGCCCCATAGCCCTGGCTGTCCCTAGTTTAAATCCTCGGCTTCCACCTGTGTCCCAGAAGTGCTTCTTCCCTTAGCCTTCCTGGGACAATTGATCCGAATATGCCCTTTTTCACCGCAGTCATAGCATGTTGGCCCTTGTCGGGGTTTCATTTGTGCGGTTACCTCACGAATACGGTGGTGTGGTCGGCCATCTTGGCGTACTGCTTCCACCTCCAGAGCGTGTGTCAAGGCTGCCTTCAGAGTCTGATGGTGCCCCAGACGAACCGCAGCCCTGACTTCCGCATCTCGAATTCCATCAGTAAAAGCTTGCACCGTGCTAGCATCAATTACTCCCGGCGTTGAAGCATACGCCCTCCGAACAATACGTTCTATTTCCGATGCCCATTGTTGCAAACCCTCACTGCTTTTCTGTGTGCGGTCGCGGAGTTGAGCCCTGTAGACATGTTCCAGGTGTTTCTCTCCATATCTAGACTCCAACGCTTCTAACAGACAGGCTAGGGTATTGCAATCGCCGGAAATATTTTCGAGGATTTGGACCGCCTCACCACGCAGAGCAAGCGTAAGGGCGGTTACGGCTTGATCGTCGTCCCAATTGTTGCCTTTTGCGACCTTTTCAAACTGTAGACGGAAGGCCACCCATGACGTTGTCCCGTCAAAATGAGGTACCTTGAAAGTCGGCAAAGCACTGGGTACCGGTACCACACCTTTAATAACTCCTTTTTGTACCTTCTCATGTAAAAATTCTACTTCCTTCCCAAACTCCATGATGGTACTGTTTAATTTCTCCATACGCGCATCTTGTTTGTCTATGCGCGTATCTTGCTGGTCCATACGTGTATCTTGTTTGTCTATGCGCGTGTCTTGCTGGTCCAGACGGGCATCTTGTTGAGCTGTTTTAATTCTAAGTTCATTGACCTCTTCTTTGGTCTTTTTCCACTTTTCATTTAATTGTAATACCAGTTGCTGGGATTCCTTTATTTGTGACTGGGTTGCTGCCTGGGATTGTTTTATTTGTGCCTGGGTTTCTGCCTGGGATCTATCTATTTTTGCCTGGATTTCTGCCTGGGATTTTGCCTGTGATTCTGCTACTATGCCTTTTATTTGCGCCTGGGATTCTGCTATACTCAACTTTATTTGCGCCGTCAAGTGAGCCAGTAACACCGATAAATCGGATCCGCTGCTTCCGGGAATAGTGCTGGTACTAGGGGCACTCACATTCGTCGGTGTTACGACGGCCGCATCTTCTACGGGTGCAGGGACACCAAGCGATTCTTCCTCTTGACGCGCCAAATCCATCGCTGCTTGTCGTCGCGTGCGAACTCTTTCGTCTTCCCTTGGCGTGACCGGCATGCCGCTTCTGACACCAATTGTTACGGGCTAGGGGTACTTAAACGCCGGTTAAGGGTTACGAAGTTTATTGGCAACGAAGGTACAGTCGATTGTAGGCAATGACAAGTAGAACGTAGCTGATGTCGTACCGAAGTCTTCTCTTACGTCCACGAAGTCCGTGTTGTAAACACACAATAACGCTACAGATGTTTCTTCACGTAGTACTTACAGTTCTCGTTATAATTGTCGCAGTAGGTCTTCTTTAAGATTGCTTCTTAACTGTCGCTGTTTTCGTATCGCTAGTCGAGTGTAGACTGACTGTGCGCCGGCGTCGCGCCGCCTATATATAGGCCAGCTGATCGAACATTCCAGAATCCTCTAGGCGTAATAATAATACTGCATAACTTCGAGGTCACCGGCCAAGTAAGTACCTACGGTAATTCCCGGAAACGGGTTTCTAGAAATTTCGATGTTGACACTTTGTTGACAAAACTGTTGAGACCTGTACCATTCGATAGGCCGTCCTAAGTCTAGCAATGCGTTTTATTATTGTACCTAGAAAATGTCTAGATCTGCCGAAATAGGACTTAAAAGTGACACACTGCTTGTCACGCGATATTGAACCTTATGCCATCGACATAAGGTCCATTCGTAACAGTATGGATGTTGACTGCAAGAAGTTTCAATTTTGACTAAAATGTTTTAAACCATAGTAATGTTTCCTACAGGAACAGGACCCCGGGCTCCAACGCTAAAGCCGCGGATACAACTGGGACTAAACGCGGAGATGATGATGATAATGTTTCCTACAGGATCGCAGGAAGGATCGATCATACGCACACACACAGGACAGGAGGCAGAAAGCACGAACAATTCACAAGCATATGTAGATATATAGAAATTTATTCAAATCAATACATCAGTCAATCAGTGTCAACAAAACAAAGCGAAATCACCTCATAAAGGAGCCATTAAATACAACACCTCAATAAAATGTTTGTAAACAAGCAAAGCGCTCCAGCTGAGAGGATGCATGCCCAGCTAAGACAATGTCCCTCCTAATGGCTACCGATGACTCACTAACTATAAATATATCATTGTTACGAAGACTTCCACCAAGTTAACAAGAATCACGAGCGATTGTTGTCCCTTCTATGCTAAAACCAGACTCATAATTTGTTCAAAACAAGGCACGCTCTTTGACTCCATAGTTCCATATTCCTGATAAAGGGTCACAGTATGACGTCTAACTCGCACGAAACTCACTCCATTGTTGATTAGAAAACAAAACGGCGTGTCGACACCCTCGCATCTATTATTTAGTACTGTTTCAATTCCTGTACTGTCAAAATGTTAGACAAAACATGGAACGAATGCCACCCTTTGTGATGCGAGCCTTAAAACGATAATGAATGCCGTTATTTATACATTACTTGTGAGTTTCTCCGTTACGGATGTGCTCAAAGTTGAGATGTAAGAATAATATTGACTATTTTGCAAACAGCCTTAGACAGTGAAACAATTAAAACGACTTTACCTATACTAAAAATAAAAAAGTTATGGTCTGTCATTTGTTATCATTTTATGACGTTTTACACGAGTTCCAGCTTAAAGAAACCTATTCAATAAATATTATATGACGAACTTCATAAACTACGAAAGAAAATATAGTAGCAGACTCATTGCTCAATCGCTCGTTTGTAAAATTAAATAAAAATCCGCCTTGTTGCGCTAGCAAGTGAAAAAAAATGTTTTATTTTAGTCAATATTCCACAAAAACTAGGAATCAGTGTTGACTTTTTTGGTCGAATGATCAGTGGACATGCACGACTTTCGCATTTGATCGAGTCTCTGTGGACAACGGAATGCCGCCAGATCATTTCTCGTGAGAAACGATGAACGGCAACCAGTGGCAAGTGCCGTCGACAAATATTTTGGGTGATTGTAAATTTGCGCTAAGCAAATGCTTTCGTTACGCTACTAAATAGCTTTCTTGAAAAGCAATTTTAAATGTCTACTAAATGTTAAATGTCACTTCAGTTGAGAGTCCTGAGAATTGTGTCAAGCATTAATTGAATTTCTTTTATTTACATAAAAAAAGATAAAAGAACTTCTTTTACATAAATAAAAGAAATACAATCAATGCTTGACAAAAAATGTCTAATTAAAATTGGATTCGAATAATGTAGGTACAAAAATATTTGCTCAAGTTAAATGACACTTGTAACCGACATTTATTTCACCCCTGATGTCTCAATTATTAGTAAAATATTGAATAGATGTTCTAGATCAATCCAATATTTTACTGATTGAGACATCTACAACGTTTGAAAAGATCCGATCCGAATCAATCATCAACAAAATCGCGATGTAATTAATTATATCGATTTAATTAATTATCGTACTCTCCAGAGTTCAAGAGACAGCTTTCAGCAAACAACCTGTCGCGATGGTAGTGGACACAGCTCAATCAGGTAGCGACAGTGTGTCGAATCCTTGTCGGGTCGGATCGTGACACGTGCGTGAATTATCTGCTGTGAAAATCGATCGAGTACCGATAAGATTTTTCCGAAAAAGCAAAGCCGACGTCCGATTAGTGACGTGTCGATCCCCACCACCCCCAAATCCGAGACCCACGAAGCACCTGCGAACACTCCCGACCCGCTATAACTGTCGCTGATATTTTTTGAATGTATAATTGCCTAACAGTTAGCCCGTAATTCAATTTTGTGATTTTTCGTTCTCACGCGCTGTAGTGTGAGAACAATCATTTAGAGAGTTTTACATGTTTTAGTAGTCGTTAGATACGATTACCGCTGTCCGATACGCAAATACAAGATTGGTATGTATTTATAACATACCGGAAAATAAACGCAGTTCATATAACCATTATTATGTACCACGGTGTTAATTCGATTACTGATACCAATTGTTTTAAAAGTTCGGAGTGAATTGTTAGTAGCTGACATTGACAGAATGTAGCTCTCTTCAATAACACTTAGGCATTACTTTTTAGTGCTTGTTGATGAAGAAATAGCCATAACAAAGAGCTCAATGTTACGCTTGTTCATTCTGACTCATAAATTTATGAGGTTTTCAACTCTCTTCGTAGATGTGTATAAGATTTTAATCCTTATTCAAATGCATGTTTTCATTGATCACAATGAGGACATGAATCTAAATAAGGAGTAAAATCTAAACAGTAGTGAATGTATTAAAAAGGCTTAATCCACAAAAACCCACATCCGCCTCCACAAAGAGTCCCCGCCCAGTTTTTCCGACAAACTTGATTCGTCATGTCCAATTAAAACTGAGCCACGATTTTTCTCATCGGCGATCGTAGATTTTTGGATTAGCTTGTGATCTGGATAAGAAAGTGAGCAAGGTAGACTTGGAATCTTTTAACAATAGGAGAAGTAGCTTAATTTATACTAAAATAATACTTGATTCACACATCGATTCCGTATTTAAAAGAAATTTCACATTTTTATCCCAACTAATTACCTTACCACTATCTAATTATCTTACCCACATTTTTGCCCAGAAGGTAGTGTTAGATTTTAAACGTTTTTAATTATTGTAATTGACCTTTGAATATATGTAAATTACATTTACTAGTGAAATTGTATGAATATAAAATGGATTAATATATTAATTCAACATGACTGAAAAATATTTCGATTAAACTTTAAGGTCCGTATTACAGAACGTCACTCAAAATTTAAGCTCTACCTAAGTCTCCTTTCAAGCCATTTGATTGGTTGAAACTAGTTTTAAGTAATGTTTAAGCAGAGATCAATGCTTGAGTTTCCTTCTGGAATACGGACCTAAATGTGAGAAACTGCAGAAGTTCAGAAGTGATCATAGTAAAATTAAATATATGAAACGATTACCTTCACTGAACTTATTAGGCGTTAGTTACACGTGTACAAATACTATGCAGAATTCTAGTAAGTATGTATGCATTCCTAGTACCTACAAAATTAAACATCCATATGTATAACGTAGGTAGGACGTATTATAATAGACAGATATGTATGTCAGGTAAACTACAGTTCGTTAAATAAGTAAATTATGAAAAGAGAAAATATGAGCATCAAGCTTTTACCGTTGCTCTCTCTTCTCTGGACTTACAGTTAATGTCGAGAGAATCCATTGCCGTAATAAAAATGTTTATTCGACCAACTGAACAAACAACGTAATATGTATTAATTTCCTACTTTATGATAGATTGAAATATTAATAAAATTAGCCAATATAAAAGATAATTCATACTGCGCAACTAACGCCTAAGAATGTTAATTGTGGTTCTTTTTTTACCCGACTACGGCAAAGCAAAAGGAGGGTTATGATTTTGACAGGCTATGTATGTATGTATGTATGTATGTATGTATGTATGTATGTATGTATGTATGTATGTATGTATGTATGTATGTATGTATGTATGTATGTTCATCTGTTCCCTCGTAACTTCTAAACTACTTATTCGAATTCGATAAATGACATATCATTAGAAGCGTCTTAATTGTCTGCTGGTTATAGGCTATATGGAGTTTCACAAAATCTAATGTGGCGCCCTCTAGCGGACAAAATATACAGAGTAAAAAAATAAAGTTAAGATAAATATGCCGTGTTTGGTATCATTTGAAAGGGCTTAGCTTGTACATTTTGAATATATATATATATTACTAGCATTTGCTTGTGACTTTACTACCTGTATTCATGGGCTGATTGCATATAATTCACATCTTTTCGTTCATAGATAGCTTCTTTACTACTTATCAGAATAAGACCACTGCAGAACCATTAGAAGGGCCTTGATATTCTGTTGGTTATGAGCTATAAAGCTTGTCACCAAATTTAGTATTACGCCCTCTAGCGGACAAAAAGTTCTGTGTTAATACAAAATTAAAATAAATATACCGTATTTGGTATCATCTGAAAGAGCTTCACGAGTACTTTATGTTTGTACATAATCCCTAGTAATGCTTCGTAGAAATTTAAATGTAAACCAGGGTTTGGTAAACGGAGCGATGGGAGTGGTGAAGGCCTTCGAATGGCCTGCTCTTCGGCGCGATCAGTTGGAACAGGAGAACACAATTCATACAATTTGACGACGCATCCATAAGAGCAGATACTAACGGACTTATCAAAATCGAGCCTTGCCTCACTGAATTTGACGGCTTGAGGGGTTCTGGGCAAATTCAGCGTAAAATGCTCCCGCTGATTCTTTCTTCGGGTTGTACTGTACATAAATTACAAGATTGAACTCTAGATAAAAAAGTTACAGATCTAGGTAAGTCATTGTTAGCTAAAGGACAGGCCTATATCGCTCTCAGTAGAGTTAAAACCATAGAGGGATTATTTATAAGTGCCTTGGATCATAATAAATTACTTAAAAATCCACATGACAATCGATCGTTAGCAGAATTAGATAGATTAAGAAATCTTCCCAGGTCCTCTTAATATAAGTTTTTTTTTTTTTAATAATTATAAACTAGCGCTTGACTGCAATCCCGCCTGATGGTAAGCAGTGACGCAATCCTTGATGCCTGCGCACTAGTTTATTAAGCCTATTCACTTAAAAACTTAGGAATAGCAAGGATGACGGCAGTTGAGCCAGGTGATGCAATGTTAAATCCAAGACCAACACGACCAACCATGCTGCGCCAGAGGGAGATTGATCTGGAGACTCTCCACGACCAAACTCCCGACACAACAACATTTGGCGCATCGTACTCGCCACATAACACAAAGTGCTCAGACGCGTCCTCCGTACGGCTTCACCAGACACCATGCTGGAACACGACGAATCGCTTGGCGGCAAGACTTTGTCTGGTGGGTGGTAACTTCTGCCGGCAGCCGATGTTATGGCCTACCACCGTTAGAAAAACATCCAATCTACTTATACTAACGGCCTCATCCACTAATTCATGACCCATTCTGTGCCATCGACGCAAATGTGCGTCGCTACTACGAAAAACCGGGAGCTTCATACGGGGAAACCGTTGCTATACGCGCTACGTTCCAAGCGCTACGAAATAGTAAAATAGGACATCTCTACATATTACTATACGCCGATACATAAGTCAATTTAACTTTTATTAATATTATGCGCCACAAATACACTTTAACACCAAAATAGTACAAATAATAAAAAGTTAAAAAACTAAAACCCAACTACGACAAAAAACGACGCTGAAAAAGTATAAAACAAGATTTTCAGAATACTGAACTGAACAAAGTTGCTAATATAGTTGCAAGTAAATGGAGACAGTAGACTCTACCAAGATGCCTTCGTTGTCACACGTTACATATACCTACCGTAGCACTTTCATAACGTGTGACTGCGGTTTTCCAAACATGAAAATTTATCTCTAAATAGTGAATATTGCATACTTCAGAATAGTATCGTAAGACATTATTGTCAACTTACAACGAAGGCATCTTGGTAGAGTCTACTGTGTCCATTTACTTGCAACTATATTAGCAACTTTGTTCAGTTCAGTATTCTGAAAATCTTGTTTTATACTTTTTCAGCGTCGTTTTTTGTCGTAGTTGGGTTTTAGTTTTTTAACTTTTTTGTAACCTTCTTGTAAAGCTTTTTACATATTTCTAAAATGTTGATTTTGTATAAATTATTATACAGAATCTGCCCAACAGTTAAATAAATAAATATATACGGACAAATCACACAGATTGAGTTAGCCCCAAAGTAAGTTCGAGACTTGTGTTATGGGATACTTACTCAACGATCCTATATTTATAATAGATACATATATAGATAAACATCCAAGACCCAGGCCATGACCTGGCCGGGGATCGAACCCGAGGACTCCACGTCGCAGGCAGGCGTGTTGACCGCTACGCCACGGAGGACGATAATCTTTCACGACGACAATCTGTTAGACGAGTTTCTTCTTATCCATAGTTGTTGATTCCGCGACACAGACGAATATCGTCGTCAAGTCAACCGAGGTTCCCACGCGTGTGCCTTACCGAATACTTTTTGCGTTCAACAATCCGTTTTTGTGGTAAAAACCTGACTGAAATCACGTTTTCCATTCAAAAGCTTTACTATGTACGAGTAGGTACGCCTTCCGCGTTGATTGAACTATGTTGACGTCGCGACGCTCAGCGCTTTGACAATTTGATCATCACCATCAATGTATATGCTACCGCAGTAACCAGAGCAAGGTCTGCAGAAATATTTTTTTAAAATTCTATTTTTCAATCACCATATCTAAAAACATTTTTCAAAAAAATAAGGTATAAATACCCACTATACTTGTCATCTTTATATCAAGAAAGAAGATACCATTTAGAAAGAAAATTATTTATATAAATATAATTTGTTTTTCATCATCGACCTACTTTATCCAAAGCTTTCATATTATCTGGATTTCATCTCTTCAACCCCTTCAACCATCTCGATTACATAATAATAAAAATATAAATCGAAACTAAGATTTTCAACAAACAATTTATAGTCATAACCCAATAGCAGGGATTGTTTTGATGTAAACAAAATTAACGTGAACAAATATTTGGAGCTTTTATAACTGAAGCACCTAGTAAACAAATCTTATGTATATCTTTGTTCAGAGAAGGTCAAACAAAAGGGTCTTCTACCCCGTTTTATTTATTTTCATTAGAAATATATTAGTTAAATGGATGGTTGATATATGTACGTACTTTTACAGTAGGTACCTAATATCCGATGAGCTGATTTGTAGCGTAGTGTTAGGTTATATGTAAATTAAAATTTGATTCGCAACCGTAACAAATCTGACTTTACAGAATTCGAATCTGCGATTCAACTCCTTAAGCTAGAATCGGCCTTTTTTGGTATTTGAAATTATAAAATGACCTCTCCAGCTCTGTGCGGCGCGGAAGGGCATGTCAGACTTTTACTGACTAAAACCCACGCGTATTTCTTCACTTGCCTATGCGCCAGGGCCACGGTTTCTTTTTTAACCAACCCGCAACCCTGACCCAGAAGGCATCGGTCTTCGCGGACCCCGGCACGAAACTAGAATTGACCTGAAATGTTAACTTCAACATCATTTCAGCCTCATTCATTGCTTTAGTTATTATTTTATGGGTCTGTCCTGGATTATCCTTTCTTCTTACTTCCCAGTTTTGTGCGTCTCCCAAACAGGTGTGTCCTGTGACTTAGACCAAATATAATGATATTATGAAATCATTCATTCATTTGACATTAACTTGGAGAGATTTATTGATGATTTTTAGCAAATCGCATTCAGAGCAACATACAATTTGGTTGATGATTGAACTACAAGTAGAAAAATGTTAAAACATTTGAATTTCACATGCTGAAACACATAACCTTTCTGCCTTAAGGTCGTGTGTAGTTTTCTAGCTTTATAGATTGAACATAAAGAGGAAATAATAACATGAATAATTTATGGAGGAGGAAGGAAGGAATAATAATCTTCTAATAATAGCACGATAACAAAACAGCACGGGATTAGCTTCCGGTCTCACTAGCTAAGTCACGAGCATAAATATCTTATATTGCGTACGTCCAAGGTATTTATGCTCGTGACTCGTGACATTTGAAAATATTGATAGCTTAGTATTATCTAAAGTTTAGAAGTATAAAGAACAGGGTGTAAAGTTCACTCATCTTCCATAGAAAAGGAAGGATCGTCCGACCAGACAGTCAAGTATGAAGTGCAGTGAAAAGTGAATGTGGTGTCAATTGTTTATAGAAACGATAATTATGACAATAAATGTTTGAAAAATGCAACCATTCCATCAGTATTTTCTTATGACGTTGGCACGTTCAACTATAGCTAGGTGTTAATTTTTATATGTAATTTAGTTTTTTTATTATTATTTATTGGATTCTTTGAAACATTCCTCGAATTTTGGTTTCAAGGAACCCAATAAATAAAAATCGTAATGTTCTTTTATTTTTTTCCGTGCTATTACCTATGCTACAATATGTGCTATGCATAAATGTGTGGTCAGATATTGGCGATAGTACCTATTTTGTTGGCTAAAAATTTGGGCCCACAGCTTAAGTAAACGAAATATATATTATATTTATTATTATGTATTGTTAGTTGATGCCAGCGACTTTACCCGCATGATCTCATACCATTTGCATATTTTTCGTATTCTAAAATAAAATTTATAATTTCATATCTGCCTGTAAAAGTCCCGTCAAAATCAGTCCAGCCGTAACGGAGTTGTTTATTTGGGGTGTTTCTTTTATTTCTGACTCTTTGTAGGTGTGTAAGATTTATGGTATCCTGACAACAAGCATGCAGCGACCGCGCATACCTGGTCATCACCCTCAGCCTCATCAGCAACCTCGGCACAGCACACTGCGCTTTCGGCCGGTCAACAAGAGAGCCCTCTCTCCTGGTTGACGCGGCAGCCAGCCTCAACCCGGTGCTGTACGACATCCGACGCACTGGAGTATAACGCAGCGCCATCACCCCGACTCACTCCGTCCGAAGACAGTTCCGACTCACCGTGAACTACGCGGCAACCGGTCCCGACTCACTGGAACTACTACTATCTACTATCTACTGGAAGCATCACAAGATTCAGCCTACTATAGACCTCCGGTCTCCGGTAGGGAGTGATGTAGCGGTACCTACAAACGCCACATGGAACAACGCGTCATAGTGACGTCCACGAATTCTACATTTGCAATTAGAATACATACAAGTTGCCAATATCAACAGTTGGGCAAGTGGCCGCCAGACATAACACCCGTCTGGTCGAAGGATCCTCCCTTTTCTATGGAGGATGAGTGAACTTTACTTCCTGTTCCTCATGCCTCCACACTACTTACTCTTAGAGCCATTACGCACTATCGACTGGTCGCCGGCGACTCGGTCGATGGCGACTTTGACTCACTTATAGTTTAAATAGGTGCTTACTTACGCACTTGATTGACGGTCGCCCGGGCCACTTTGCCTGTGTTTCGGTTGTTGAGGGACTGAGTCACTGGGGACCAGTCGACGTGCGTATTACGCAACTGGTCTTAGCAACAGGCATTGTATTATCTAATAACTGGGGTATGGAGGTAAGATGGTTAGTCTCTAAATTCAATATTTAGCAGTATCTGGTTAGACTTTAAGCCGATCTCAACATAGTTAGGTTGGCTAGGCAGCTGTGATGTGTATAAATATAGTTTCAGATGAGTATGTTGGCATTTTAATGATAATATTCTACAATCTACGACGTCCTAATGAACATCTATACAAGTTATTCCTTAAAACCCTTTTAATTTCAACTGTTTTTTTTTTTTTGTAATTATATACTAGTGCTTGACTGCAATCCAGCTTGATGGTAAGCAGTGATTGCAATTGTTGATGGTAAAGAGCGCTAATTTATTAAAAGCCTATTCACTCCAAAAAACTGAGTGAATAGGAAAAAAGACGGCAGTTGTGCGAGGTGATGCAAAGTTAAACCCAGCAACACGACCAACGATGCTGCTCCAGAGGGCAAGGACAACAACATTGGGGCGTATCGTAACCGGCACACATCGTAATACTGCTCAGACCCATGTTCCGTACGGCTTCACCAGACATCATGCCGAAACACGACGAATCGCTTGGCGGCAAGCCTTTGTCTGGTGGGTGGTAACTTCTGCGGCGGCCGATGTTATGGCCTACCACCGAGAACTCTAAAACTTGCATCTATAAATTGGCAAAAAAACCGCATAATACGAAACATTTCATCGTTCCATTACGGTTTATTTGTCGGTATGTATGGAATTGTCTGTTTCTAAGTTTATGAATTAACTTAGACCTACCTAATTTTTTTAGATGGGGAATTCATCAAATAATATCTCCCTCTTTTAAACCATTTGGTTCCTACCAAATCTGTTCAATAGTTTTTACGTGAAAGAGCGACAAACATCTATAAGTTTATACATCCATCCATCCATCCATCCATCCATCCTCGAAAACGCTACGACCACGTTGTCCTCTATTATCCACAAACTCACTGCTCCTTCTTACATGACTTCCCAAAATGTTCCATATTCTACTAACAATCGTCTTCTAAGATGTTCTATTTCGTCTCCTTCCTCCGTCCTTGGGCAATATCTTACTTCGGCTCGGTAGACACAACTTTGTGTAAGAAACCAACATCAGGATTCAGTTGAGATGCACCACATAAAAAAAATGTCAAACTCCCTCGTCCCCTATCCAGTGTTCGAACCTATTATTTGACTAAGTTTATGTGTGTTCAGTGTTCGAGATAAGCTGAAAATATGTAACTTTTTCTATTAATACAACTGATAAAACTTGGCTTAAGTTAATCCTGAAAATATTTATTAGGTGTTTCTACTTTATTAATTATACGTTCGTTTATTCCACCACTTTCAAATAGTATAAAAATAAATGTAAGCATTTTCTACCCGGATGAAATTCGATTGCATTTTATCTGACATCCGGATTAACATATAAGGGATGATTTGATATTATATTAGGTATGTCTTACATAGCGCGATTTTCGTAAAAGAAAATATTAAGTTAGCGGGTATACTTTTTCTAAAAGCTAAGTTTATTCATTTACAAAACACATTTCTTGTAGCATTATTATTTTGATTGATTGGAAAAACCAAATATCGGATTTGTTTTAATAAACTACTTGCGATGATTGCATAAGAGCCACTTGTATTTGAATTCGAGTCTCAAGTTCTCTCCCACCCTCTTAATTCTCTTTGAATTACGTTTTGTAGGTCTTCATAAACTTGCCTCTACATTAAAAATTTTGTTCCTGTTTTCAGAACAACGAAGGATTTATGTTTAATAAGTCAAATATTTCAGAAGCCTAATTTAAAAATCGATAAAACATGTTCCTACTTTCGTTTGAAGACACTTTTAGCACCGCCATAGTACTGTTTTTGTTGTTGGTTTTTCTAGTCCGTGTCCCATAAATCATATGGGTACGTTTATTATGGAATCACTTAAAAAGGTCTAAAAATAGTTTAATAATATTGGTAACTTGGTTACATGGTTTCATATACGTATGTCATGTAACAACTTTAAAAACGACATCAAAATTATTACATGTAAGACACGCTTGAAATGCCAACAAATATAGCAACCCTCGCGTTGTGGCCTAGAAGTTATTTTCATCACAAAATCCTTTATCATTTAAAAGTGAAATGCAAATTAGAAAACATATACATGGCCTTTACACCAACGTAACACATAAGCTTAACAAAGCATGGAATACTAACAAAATAAATGCTCAATATATGTATGTATATTATAATTATTTCAATCCCTGCTCATCCACCCACACAAACTGCGCTATGACACAGATCCTCAAGAGAATTAAACCAATTACATGTAGGGGTTGCATTTGACTGCCTAATTACGCCCATACAGTGTTGAAAGACAGCCGGTGCCATTGTCTATGTGAAGCATTCCCGTTATTGTGGCTTAGTTAAGTGCTGCTTGTAACTGAAACATTTATTATGTAACCATGCTGCACAGCCTAATTTAACTATGTACAGTTGATTTTGACATATACGTGTTGTGTTTTCAACTTTGTGTATCTATAAAGAATAGAAATAGTAAAACGAAGCCCAAAAAAAAGAAAACAAGATGTTTTTTCCGTATTCCTTTTCCACCTAGCTTATTCACTCAAAAACTTAATGAATAGGCAGGAAGACGGCAGTTGAACGATCCATGAGGATTTTCCACACCGGAAACAAAACAAAAAAAGAAAGTTGATGCTATGTTAAACCCAACAGAACGACTAACGATGCTGCTCAATAGGTAGATTGTTCTGGAGACCCTCCACGACGAAACTCCCGACACAATAACATTTGGCACATCGCAACACAACTGCTCAGACCCGTCCTCCGTACAGCTTCACCAGACATCATGAAACACGACGAATCGCTTGGCGGCACGACTTTTTCTGGTGGGTGGTAACTTCTGCCAGCAGCCGATGTAATCGCCTACCACCGAGTTCATCATCATCATCATCAACCTTTTATCGTCCCACTGCTGGGCACAGGTCTCCTCTCATACAGAGAAGGATTGAGCGTAATCACCACGCTTACTCAATGCGGGTTGGCGATTTCAGACTTATAAACTCCAGGTTTCCTCAAGATGTTTTCCTTCACCTTCACCGAGGTCCTATACGTCATCATTCGTATAACCTTTTTTCCTACTATATTAGAGTCGACTTCCAGACTGACCAGATGCAGCCGCGCACTTTTATATAGGGCCTATCTGACCTCCAGAACCTAGTTACCAGTTACTGGATAATACCAGATCACATGGTAAGACTGGTTGACAAAATTTCGGGCTCCTGACAACCCATAACGACTGTCAAAAATCCACAAATGACAACTGGGACCAACTGCTTGACGTATATGTCAAGGCATGGAAGGATCTTGGTATGTAAAGATACATTCGCGGCAAGTTTTATTGGTGGAGGCCACCGGGGCCAATAGGAGAGAGGAGTGATGAGGAGTAGGTAGTACAGTTCACTTATCCTTCATAGAAAAGGGAGGCTCCTCCGACGGGTGTTACATCTGGCGGGTACTTGCCTAACGGTTGAATTTAGGAAGTTGAATGTATGCTAATTGCACGGTAAACTCTGGTTGCGAGATCTAGAATTCGTGTGACGTCAGGACGTATGACGCGTTGTTTTTTTGTGTCGTTTGTAGGTACTGCTACAACCCGTGCGCGGGTGCGCATGGGCACTTGTAATAGTCATCTATTCAAAGAACTCACCCAAGCATTTGCTCTACAAAGCTAAGTATGATGTGTTCGATGAGCCTCATTTTCCAAGAGCCATCAGAGTTAAATAACAATATAAGTGGCTTAATGTGTGTGCACTACACTCCTCTGTGAAGCTTTATAGAGAAAACAGGATATTATAGTAGGATATTATTCCAAATATAAGGGCAGGACTTATCGAACTGCTATCGCTATCTATTATAATATAATTATCTATATTCGAAACATAGTATAGAACGGACTTTATCTAAATTTAGACCTTACAAAAATTAATATTAAAGACAAAATATTGATTTTTTCTTGTTCTTGAAGGTTTTGTTAATGAAATTTGGCAAATGAGTAGGTAAACTGTTACCTGAATTAGGACATATGATAATAATCCTGATATTCCCACAGAATCGAGACTCGGGCGGTGCAGTGCTTGTCTTTCTCAACAGAAGACATGGCTCTTGATAGGCAAGTCCTGTATTTACATTATTTTGTAACTGTTATTTTAACCCACTTGTCCTAATCATAAAACCATGAACATAAAATCTGTCATTCATGACGGTCATTGTAACTTTACATAACCGTTAAATGATCACATAGTTTCAGGTGTAGCAGTTGAATTAATTTCAGGAAAATATCTGTAAATCTAAATAGACTACTAAATGAAATCTAGCGACTATTTTGCACTTATACCTTACACTTAGTATATTTTCCGACGAGCTTAAGACCGTTTACATAAGCCGATGCTAAACTTTCCTTTGCTTGTGAAAACTTAGGCCTATTTTGAAGGCATACTTGGCAAACTTTTGCTGTCGCTTTAACAAACTTAATTGAAAAACACAGTTTGATAAACACCGAGAACTATGTTGCTTAAATAAAGACCTATTAAGTAGATAACAAAATAAGGAAAACCATTTTTTTAATAATGTCAATAGATAGTCCGTTCAAATCTGGTGTTCTATAGATCTGCTTCTTCTTGATCCAACAAATTTCAAAGCAAGGAAACGTGCGCAATTAGTACCAGAACAAGTTTAAAGCCAAGCAAATTGTCGTTCAAATTCCTTATACAATAACAAGATATCTGAAAGACAAATTGCCTGGATTATTTTGTGAGGAGGTCGGAGGTTCCTCCCTTTATTATGGAGGACTGGTAGGCTGACGGGCCATTTTGGTTGCCGGTTGATGTCGCGAACTTGTATGCGTGCTAGTTGTACCGAAAACTCTGCTTGCGAGATGTAGGATTCGCGTGACGTCAGTATGACGCACTGTTCGCATGTTGCGTTGTAGGCACGGCTACAATTTTGAGACAAAAAATATAACCGTAACAAACTATATCTGACACTAGGTTACACACCTAGATTGCAAGGATTACAATTTTTTTTTTTTAAATGACTAGTCCACCAATATGCTTGGCTTTTTGTTTCAGGGACTTAAAGCTGAGTACAATAACAATGTTACCAAGGGATTTCGTATTACCCAGTAACCCGGTAAAACGAAACCGTAGGGTATCCTAACACGGGTGGGTTTTAGCTTACAAGGATTACAATGTTTTTTTTTTTAATTACTGGTCCACCAATATGCTAGGCTTTTTGTTTCAGGGACTTAAAGCTGAGTACAATAACAATGTTACCAAGGGATTTCGTATTACCCAGTAACCCGGTAAAACGAAACCGTAGGGTATCCTAACACGGGTGGGTTTTAGTCAGTAAAAGTCTGACACGCCCTTCCGCTCCGCCCAGAGCGGGAGAGGTCAAACAGAAAACTGCATCCTGTTAGACTAGAAGCTGACTCCAACATAGTTGGGAAAAGGTTACAGAGATGATGACGAATCTAATCTTTTCCTAACTCTGTTCAGCCTCTTTTTTTTGTTCTGGATGGTAATTCATCAAATGACCTCTGCCGCTCTGGGCGGAGCGGAAGGGCGTGTCAGACTTAAACTGACTAAATCCCAAGCGTGTTTCTTCACTTGCCTATGCGCCAGGGCCATGGTTTCTTTTTTAACCAACCTGCGACCCACACCCAGGAGGAACCGGTCTTCATGAACCCGGTCACGATGTGCTGGCAACTCTTTGAGGCGCGTTTGAAACATAACGCGCCGTCGACCCGGGCCTAGTCCTTACCGGGCGGCGAGCTGCCCAGTGCTCACCGCCCGCAAGCCCGCGCCTACGGTGACCGGGAGTTCTATGTTATCTTCCGACCAGGGTGTCTCCTGAGGCGGCTAGAGTCGTGATGGCGCTGGGATTCCCGCTCCATCACGCTCTCCGCCTCCTCCTTTGCCAGCATCACTACTTCGCAGAAGGAGGTAACGGCCTGCCGTGCACTCTCGCTCCGGACCATGGCCTGGACCAGGGCCGGACGCGAGAGATCGCCGCCGATCGCCGCCACAAGGAAACTTTGTTCAGCCTTGATTCCAGTTATACTGGATACAGTTGAATACCAGTATAAACCGAATAATAGTAATAATATCTAATACTTACTAGTAGTTCATGTAATATTTGGAGCGATGGTCAAAATTATTCTATCATTAATGGAAATACCCGCATGTAACGGCAAAGAGAAATTCGGCAGGCTGTAGTCGACGTTCATAATGGAACTAATGAATGTCAAAGCAATGGAAGCGATAGTGATAGGCATATTGACGTATTGTCTGACTATTCAATTAGTATACCACCTGTGGTTGACATGCCTTAGATAAGCCTAGAACAATGCATGCAGGCTAGACAATATGTAGGAAAAAGTGATTCTATAAACACTGAATGATATTGGATAATAAACTGTAGTTAGTTTTGGATCTAAAAAAAACCTTGAATTATTTGCATTAGCATTCATTTATTCTGGGTAAACCGTTACTATACAAAGTGCTTAGTTGCTATATTTAATTAATCTAGGTAAGTTACAATATTAGACCTATAAATAAATACATTATTTATATAAAATCACAACTTTATTCAAGGCAATTTTAGGATCAATCTTTAAGGTATAGTCACGAAAAGATAGAATAACTTCTTTACATTTTTACTAAAGTATGTACACGTGATAGTATATACCATACATACCATTCACTGCGAAGTTTTTTTTTATCTTTTAGTAGCTATTATGTTTTCTTTATTAGGAAGATTGTTATTATTATATTTATTGATTTTTAAACATTACTACAACAATGCTTACTAACATTGATTATATCTAAAATGCAATATACATATAACAACTTATAAAATGTAGTAACGATCTATATTTAAAAAGATAAAAACCTAAGGGAAAATTTGTATTATAGTGCGTACATCCAAGTACAGGAACCGTAAATATTACAATATAAAACATACTATAAATCTATGAACTATACAATAAAGCTCTATATTATAGTGAAGGCTAAAGAAGGCTTTCAAAATATATGTCTCCAATGAACTGACTACCTACTTTATTGCGAAACTGTAAATATACAAAATATTGTCGTCTGTAGAAATATTTAAAACACTCTGTATCACGAAGGCACGTAGGTTACGATATGTCCTGCGTCTATTGTGAATCTTAATTATATGTAAAACAGTTATGTTGTAGCATACTATTGCTTAATTAGAAGGTTCTTAAGCCTAGTGTACTCTGCCCATGTCCATGCCGCCGAGTTGTCCTAAGTAAGGATAGCCAGACTTCGCCTCTGTGGGAGAATGCGCATGCGACGCATAGTGTGATGGGTTAGTGCCGAAGAAAGAACTGTAACAAAAGAAAAAATACATAAGAATCTTATATTTAACAAAGCAAGGGCGCATCTAAACTTCTTACATTCGAACTCGTTATTTCCAATATGTATTACCTACATATAGATGCTTCTAACGGCGTCATGTAACAATATATCGAAGGTTGCATAAAACTCGAAGTCTTATACTTTTATATTAGAAACACGTCCTGTCTGATGTCAATACTTGTAGGTAGTGCCTAGCAGTGTCATATTGAATTTTACTATCAATAACTTGGAAGCGTGGGATACTGCCCACGGCTTAGTTTAATAACGTCTTAGGTTTCATTCGGTCTTTAAACATTACACTAAAAATAATTAAATAATAACATAGTATTCATACTTAATGCCGCCTTGTAATTGTGACTTGTACCGTCCTACCGAACTACATAATTTAGTTGAAGTTTCTGTATCACACTTGAGGCAATCGAGGCATTTTCGGAAGCATTTCGTGACTGAGCGTGCAATAAAATTTTAATTTATAGTTAATACAGTGGCTAATACATTATTAAGGTACATTAGTATCGTACATCGCTCATAAACTACGAAGGCCGCACATAATGCTGCACAGACTCGACTATTACGATCACAATGAAAACCTACATTTTGTTGCTCTGAATAATGCTATACATATATATGAATACTTTGGAAAGCAGTAAGAAATATTTTCTTCTCCGAGCATACTGTCCCTGGCCTGTTCAAGAGCTAGAGTTAGACCATGTTGATTGGTCATTAGTTATTAGGTACTTAAATTCATTCTAAATACCACACTTTACCATTATTTTAAATATGTGCATAAACATTTTAACATGAGAATGAAACACGTGCGAAAACAATAACCGAGCGAGCGTTTCTGTGGAGGAAAGTGTTCGAGGCAAGGTGGTTGCTCCGCGCACAACACGCGAGGCTTACTGCAGTTTAGGAAGTCGAATGCAAATAGCTGCAGATAAGTTTTAATACCGGGTTCGCGTTAGCATAATGCTTAGGTTCACTGCACTAATGTCACGTTCGGCCTCTCATTAATTGCCGAGCTGGCCACAAAGCAACGTGTGTTTATCTGTTATCCACTACGTATTGTGCCGGCATAGATTTCTAATATCAATAAATGATCGGCAGCCGTATACCTATTACTTACTTGGAAGTTATTAACCTGAACAATATTGCTTTGTTTCTATTTCCGAGTTTATAAGAGTGGTTGTATCTCTTGAAGCATTGTGAGTAATAATTTATTGAACCAAGAGAAGAGATTGATTGGTATTTACTTTTGTCAATTATACGCGAAAGTAATAATAAATCAAACTTTGAAATATGTCGTTTAATTAAACATTCTGCTACAGAAAACGAGAGATGAACATCAACAATTTCACAAACCCGTCTGTGGTATTATTGGATTGACTGAATTGAATAATTTTGAATAATAAATTTGACGAATACAGATATAGATTACAGTGGATTCGAAACGACAGGTATAATTGGAGTATCGATATTATGTTATTATGTAGATTTATCGATGTCTGAAAGTCTTTAAAATAGGGATGTTTCTCATTTTGACATCGCTACATTAAAAAATGTTTTTCCTTGTGAATACCCAGTAGGTACTTTCAACCATTTCTTACAAATAAAATAATAATAATAATAAAAATCTAGTAGAACCACCAGTGCGGCAAATAAATTAAAGTATGAGGTGACAATCACAATCGCTATTTATGGCCAATGACTGTCCAAGTTAATTATAGAAATACGTACGTATCTCTCTACTAATAGATAGGCAGTTTACTGATTTATTATGACTCATGGACATTGTACAAGATATAGCTTTTCCGGCTGTGCCAACATTGCGTAGAGCCGACAAAATATATAATTGGATTTTCTTCTATTATCCTCATCTTCAAACAGATATGGAACGGCTATTAGCCACACTTTCGGCACACAATACCATATTTTTGGCAGACAAACATAACAAATAGAGTTAAAACGAAGTGTTACTACAATCAAGCGCGTGTTAAGGACTAGATAAGATACATCAACACATAAACGTAGCTAACCCATATATTATTGGTTTGTCTTCCATTGTGCATAGCGAGATATTGTGTGTGGTCCAATGAGAGGTTTATAGACTTGCTTTGTCTCGATAACACAGATAAATGTCGTCGCCATATACAGTACAAAGCGACAATGTATTTGTCACATTGTCATTGGACAAATTCACTTTGGTAGTTACACATAACAACGACACCAGCACGAATGAAATGTTTTCTACGACCTTCTTTCTGTTGTAATAAAACTCAGATCCCAAAGATATTTCGAACATCGCAGGAGAATATAAGTAACTAAGAAAACCTTTAATTAAAAATCGATCCAAAATCACTATAAAATTCGCAGCCCTATTGCATTCACGATCGGATCGGCGTATTACGAGGCGCGCGCTGTAATAACCACCCGCGCGGCGTATAATGGCCGACTTCTTACACTCTTAATTGATTAGCGGCCGCTTCGGCTAATGATAAAGGAAGGTGAAAAGAAATAAAACGTACGCACCCCGATTTGCGATCGAGCCCACGCCCGATCGATAGCCACCGGACGCGGCATTACACGCATCCGATGTAGACACGCTCGACAACTCGGCACGACACGAGATGACGAGACACGTCATACGCCATACTGATACCGATTGACTAACACGAAATGATGTCATTCTAAACGTGAGCCCTAAACCTACTATTAGTGTAACAGTCATATCTGGTATTCACATAATAGATAGTTATTTAAATGATCAGCACCAAAGGTCACTTTATTGTAATTGCATATTCATCCGCATAAGCCAAGCCAGATGAGTAGCAGAACATCAATAATTCATAGAACTACTTTGTTGCCGTCGGGGATTATTAAGATGTTTTAACCCATGTTTGTTTTACATGATGTAAAGTTGAATATCAAATGAACGTGGAATAAACTTACCTATAGTTTTCAGGCCAGGCGCTGACTTCAGCGAGTTTATTTTGCGCGTGTCCACTAAGCTGCCTAGTCGTCCAGTGGTTGTGTGCGGACATGGCGTGCTCCTGCTTCGAGTAGTCTCCGTATCCGTACGGATGAGCGAGAGGTTCACTTGGACTCGCGTACGTTGAATGTTGGTAAGTGAGCGCAGTGCTCTGGTTCGCAGAAGGACTCGTCGTAGTGGGACTCGAGCTCGGTGGGGTAGCGTCAGTGGGCGCTTGTAAGGGAGTAGCAAGTTCCGAAGAATGAGACAGAGGTGTTAGGTTACCGGATGAGAAGGAGCTAGAAGTTGGTGGATGTAGAGAGGATGCTGCAAGCGCCGACTGGCATACAGAAGGAGCACTTAATGCAGATTGATGAAGGGAAGGCGCTAGAGCAGAGTTTAGAACTGAACTGCCGCCCAGCGCAGATGAGTACGACTGTTGCCAAGATGCACATTGTGCATTGAAAGAAGACGGTGGCTCGTATTGTTGGTGAACCGAAGGGAAGGCCGACTGCAGAGACATGGTGTTGAAAGCGCTGAGTTGCTGCGAGTTCAGTTGCTTGCGAAGTCGAGCTCTTCGGTTAGAAAACCAAACCTAAACAAAACCAACTTTAATTATTCCTTGTTAAGAATAATTAAACATTACTGATTGCTCAATGCAATCTGACCGAGGAATCCAATCAGGTAATTGCGTTTATAATTATTATTGTTTCAAAGTCTTCACTTTATAAGGTTTCAGTTTAAGTCTTACAAAAACTATGATACGAATTAATGTAAGCCTACCTACACCATTGACAGACATTGCAATTGATAGTGCTATACATATTATAAATACCTAACTCATCAATACATAATTATAGAGGTACCTAAGTCGATTACACCGTCTTATGGAAGCCTACAATTACGAGGGGCTACTAATTGAACAAAAACTGATAAAACAACGGTAGCGATAAACAACATATGGTAGCTCTTACTATTGTTGTAATTAATTATAAAGGTAATTATGTTTTTTTAGTGCCACGCTTTTGTAGGGGCGGGAAGTGAGTGCGGTCAACAATGGGATTGTTTGATTGCGTTCATCTATCATTGATACACCCAACCTGTTTTGAGTTCGCTACCGATACAGGTTCGCCTTATCGTGGCTGGCAAAGACCCTTTATTTTAGTGTTAAAAAGGTAACCAGCACAGTATGGCTGGAGGGTGACAGTTACGTTAACTTTGTGTATATAAGTATTCAGCGATAACCAATTATGATAATTTTGGGCGATAAATCGTTATTAACATTTCGACAAGTGATCATGGAGGTTAATGTTAAGCGATAGTATGATCATAATATGTTCTTACCTGAACTCTAGCTTCAGTGAGCTTAGTTTTCTGCGCAAGTTCTTCCCTCGTATACACATCGGGATATTGGGTCCTAGTGAACGCTCGCTCCAAGGCTTCAAGCTGATCTCCTGAGAACGTAGTCCTGGACCTTCTTTGTTTTCTCTTCAGGGTGATACCAGGCTCCGACTCCGTATCTGAGTCTTCACATGATGATGGACCTTTAGAAATGAAGAGAAGCTTGGTTGGAGCAAGGTGCTTTGTGCTTTTATAATAATTTAGTTAAAACTACTTTCGTAAAGCCATATTTAGTAGCTATAAGCTATTTAAATTATAGTGGGCATATTCCAAATGGCCACAGTCTTCAAATAATATGAATTTAGTCGTTGTAATAGGTAATTTTTATTGCGACTTTCTAACATTTGTTTTTGTTTTACGTCGATTACATTGGACTACCGCGCGGACCACACGCGGCCTCGATTAAATTAAACGTAACCACATTACACTACGCCTCTAGTAGTCTCAAATGAATTCTTCGGGGCCTTAATAAATATTACTTTGTGCTAGCTGATAATAAAATGGAATTAGATTATAGAGAAGTTGATCGAGTTCTTAACTTGTGTAAGCCACGCCAATGGATTTTATTATTGAGAACGATATAATTATTCTCTACCGATTATTTTTTGTCGAAGCGACTCAGATGAAAAATAAACAAATGCCCGCGTTTGCAAATTTTCAACATGCAAACTTGTTTGAGTGGAGGGAGCCTGAAATAATAATTAACCGCTGATGTTACCATAGCTTGTACGTATGCAAATATTTCCACGAAAAACTGGCGACCAAAATGAACCGTTACCCGCCGTCACAGGACAGGCACGAACAGCAAATTTTCAATACTCGAGCTCGAGCACTAAAGGGGGCCGCTTTTCCAGTGTAGATATTACTTTGGCCGTGCACAACTTAATATGCATAATCTTATCGGTGCGCAGAATCTTGCCGGCAAAACCGCGCTCCGTCACTGAACCGGGATATTAGGAGCGCCATTTTATATTGGATAGCTATACGGCACAAGACGTGCAGTACGGACAGATTGTCGTAATGCAAGCCCCGCGGCCAAACGCGATGGGATAATAACACCTTTGGATACTAATTTCATTTTTATAACCTACAATTTCGAAGCCGACACAAGGGGCGCTGCCGTGGCGTGCGCGCGCGCCGCGCCCGCTGCGCTTTTACGTGGATTATTAACTTTATACGCCATTTTGTGAAGTTTGCAAACGTTCCGACAGTCTCATTATAAGAATAAATTTATAATAATAGTATGCTTTGAACTAAATTAAGTGATTATGGTCTCGAATCAGCGTTAAGGACTACGATGACACGGCGAGTTATTTACGCGTCATTACGTCGAAGGTTTCGTCAGAGACTTTTTAAATAATTGAATTGATTCCGTCAGGGACTTTGAAATATTGCAAAATACTTCTTAATGCCGACCCGGTGACCTCGCACGCGGAAAATAATAAACTCAGAATAAACCACAGCACAGTTAATTCTTTATCAAGAGAGCACAAGAACAAACTAGAGCAATATAAAGTTTTATGCAAACATACATCGCAGTATTACTTTTCAAACGGTAAAGTGCTCAACAAACTATGCTACAAACTACATATGCTACCAACTGATATCGCAAATGCCTGCAGTGTGAGTGCCATAGGTCACTTCTACGATATTATTCTCATTGTGAATTACTATTGAAAACCTTTAACAAATAGGGATCAATTGGATCCATGCAATGCAAAGTTTTAATAATCCGAGGTAAGTATATTACTTACCTAGAATACCATCAATGCTGTGATTTCTTCTAGGATCTGATTCATCCCTTTTGCCTCCTCTTATTAGTCTCGAAATCGAACTCACAGACGGTGCTGTGTTTTTATCACAAATGCCTTCTTTAATTAGTTTATCTCTAATTTCCCAGGAAAATATACCTGGGTTTTGTCTCTTCAGCTCTTCGATCCTGTTCTCAACTTCTGGAGTCGCAACTCTTGGCTTGGATCCTCCGATCACACCGGGACGTATGGAGCCCGTTTCCTGATAACAATAAAAGATAATTTAATGTTATACTCTCATTGGATGAATAAATTTCTTCCTAAATGGTTTTAAAAGTATGTGTGTATCTTCACCTGGTATCTGTTCAGTATCTTTGAAACGCAGCCATGCGAGACGCGTAGCTGGCGCGAGATGACACAGGGCCGCACTCCCGCCGCCGCCATTTCCACGATCTTCAGGCGGATGTGGTTCGGTAGCGGTCGACCGTTGATGAACACACCGCCCAACTGGTTCATACGACCCTGACCTGCAGAAACAAAACACTCATAACAACTCGAATATTAAACGCTTTTCCCACACCGGCCTTTCAAACTCGCAAACGTGAATATGAGCAGTGTACGTGTGTGGAAACCAGTCGCGGATCGACTTCGCTATAAAAGCTAAGCCCTCTGATTGTGTGTATTATACTTGTGAAGAATATGTTCTAGAGTTCTTTATGATCATGATTCTCTCTGGAAGCACAATCGTTATTCTATAGATCGAAATATTCTCTTTTTCAAATAAGATTATTGTGAAAGATTTTGTGATCCTGTCGCCCGAAAGGAGGCACGTCTTTATATTGGATTTGTATTAGTAGAGCAACCAGTAGCTATATTAAACTCAAATAATGCGTAAAGTATCAATAGCAACAATACATTATGATCACAAAGCCGCGGCCCTGTTACACGTCGGTCGCTCGTACACGCTCTACAATAATATGTACCTACGTCATCGGTAGGCCTCGATCACCTCGTAATTTTACGTTTCATTGGCAGTGTTCTCAAGCAAGAGTATCCAATTTCTTTTACACGAGTGCGGTCAAGCAGAAACGATAACACTTAAACTATTTCTGGCCTTTGTTGCGATCGACTTGTTACATTTTACGAGTATCGACTTCTGATCTCACAAAAAAATATGTTATTCCTAGATTAAATGAAATGCCTCCATCTTGTTGTTGTGTGGAGAATTCTGAAAGATTGATGAATCATCTTGATGTTCAACATTGAAAAGAAAGTCATCAAAATTTTAATTAATGTTTTATAGCGATGAGTATCGTGAGTGGTAATTAAGTTGGCTGGTTCAATGGTGTTTGCAAATAAAATCTCTTGGAATATAAGTTGTATTCTTTCTGGATATATTAATATGATTATGTGTGCGTAAAGTGTCGCTATTATAATCACATCATTCGTGCGGCCGGCGGTTGGCAGACCACCTAACGTCAAAGGGAGCCGCCGATCGTTGATTTTTGCAACGCCTTTGTGCATGCATGTTAACTTCTATTGGGAAGGATATGATATTAAAGAATTCATTCAGCAGCTAATGTACCTATGTTGTACAACAGCAGCAAGTGGGTATAACATGGTGTTTATTACTGTATGCTCTAACTTGGTAGAAATACAAGTCAAATGAAAAAAATACCTACGTTGTATTTTTAACTATGTAGATAGAGGTACTTACAATGGTTGACAATTTATTTGCTAATTTATTACAGCAATTATTATTTTCATTGAAAATACGGGGAAAAAGTAATTAACTTAAATTCCCATTCCATGTCAAAATTTGACCGCATATTCGTAGTAAAAAAAATAGATAACAGTGGCATATTCCACTTGTGGAGGCATAACTTATCAATTTCAAATAATTCCTCAAAAGGTCCGCCTCATGTAAGGCCCTAGACCCCTACTGAGATCCACCAATCAATTAGACAACATGTCAACAAGTGTGTCCTTTGATAAGGCAAGAAACCGAGACGGAAATTAATCATACAATCAAAAGTGAACCATAACACAAACAACTTAGGGTTAACAACTGTATCTAACAATACAACCTCCCAAACTAACAGGAAAGTTTTCAGAAATATTAGAGTTTGAACCTTCTTTCGTTGGACATAAAACTTCTTATTGTTTTTATTCTGAAGTGCTTTTGTGGTGTCCGGAGTCACGCCGCGGTTCTGCAAGCGATCCCCATATTTTTTGTAGGAGGCCGTAGACGTTGCGGTGCCTCGAAAGCCCATGTTTTTGAGTGTTAATTTTATGTTCCCGAAATATTTATGACGCATAACGTGTCCATAACAACCCCACTATACAAATGTGGGTGGCTTTGTGGTAATGTATCACTTCATTATAATATAGTTTTCATTTTGGCGAGATAGTTTATTACTGTCGTATGTATAGATAAATTTCTATGTTTTTTTTTTTTTTTTTGTTATAAGTGCTATATTAGGTAGGAATTCACGACAATTAAAATATCAAAATTCAGATTTAAAACTTAAAGTAACAATTTAGATTGAATACCACATATTGAAAAATGTACCACATATTAAAGTATGTGAATGAAGCTGTAGGTATAATAATAAATTCGATCTTCATATACACAATTTGTCTAAAATCTAACCGAACTAACAGGATCAGTCAAATAAGCAATAGATGAAGTTTTTTTCAAATAAAAATCACAAAGAAGATCTCAAGTGCACAATGCGTAATAGAATTCGCAAACATTGTAACGCTGTTAACGCAAAAGAAGGTGAAGTTAACAACAAATTCAAACATTTATTGGAAGCTAATCGTCCGGAAGTGCATTCGGAGCATGCACAAGTAGAGCGCAACAATAAAATCTACGAGGGTGGCACAGTAATTTGAACCACTGAAATTAAGGTTGAATTGGCAAAAAAATATCAGTCACTAGGTCGATATGGAGCACTCAGTAGCTGAATGTATCAATACCCTAGCTGTCAATATTTTTTACTCACGCGTTTTATTCATAGCAAGCAAGTCTCGTCTGCTCGAAACATAATCACACACTAAAGTTAGACATAGACACCGTTGCACCGTTGAAGTATAAATTTTTCTCACAATCACATAATCGTGTTCCGATTCGTTCAACTGTTGCGTTCGTGTTAGACGAAATTGAAACAGAGTCAATCATTTAATGCTAAACGTAAGAGGCAAACCGTGACCGAATTAATGAAGATTCTGAATTCACCATTCGCATTTCTGTGTCAACTTTAATTAACAATCACATTTTCATCAACCTTCGTAGTACTTTCGGGTTATCACTTCCATTGTCGGATAGAGATTGAATTTCTTAACCTTCCATCTTTGCGATGACGGAATTCATTTTGTGCTTACAACTTAAGTTTCTTAATTTAAACTGACCGCGAAAAAAGTACATTGCACTTTGATTTGCTTTAATCGATATGAACGGAAATGGTGCATTTTGTTTCCACTGTGTTGCACTTTATATTGTTGAAACGTTTGACATCTTGGGGTATTACTATTGCACTAGCCGTGAGTTCTACACGGGAACGACGACGGCTAATAAAACTTATGAGCGCAATAGGCGTAAAGATATCCCGGTCTCATACCCTATACACACACTACTTCGCCTAGACCATACACAATACTTACAACCAGCTGGATTATTTACCAATTAGAATAACTCTTGCAAGTTCATGGAGATCATAAAGTATCACCCTTTTTCCTCGTGTCAGTTATTTATTTCGTTATAGATTAGAAATCAATGAAACACAGCTGTTGTCACATAATGTTTTCTATAAATTTCTTGCGGGTCGATAGAAACAATAGGCAAACTAGCCATGACTACTTTCTTGATACCAAAGGTAGGTAGAGTGATAGTTTATAATGTTTGAAGTCGCTATCGTATTGTGTAAATAAATCGTAAACCCCGTTTTCATAATCATAATATGTTTCTGCTTGCAAATCAATTTCACGTAGCGACATTAATGTGCCTATAGTAAAATTTATATGGGGCTTTACGTCACACGCCATGCCGCCTTCCTTCCACATGAGTTGTACCAACGATAACTGTACGACGAGTGGGTTCTGCGAAACCTGGTCATAGTTCAGGAAATCTAATTAATGTTCGTAGCGTTTCTGCTTTCGCATTGCAAATTATGAAGCTACAACTTGTTTTAAATAGGCTTCTACGCCATAGTGATGTTAGCATCAATAACATTAGAAACTTTTCGTAAAAGTAAAAGAACATACATGCACAATTTTCATTTATATCATCATCATCCCAGCGTTAATCCCAGTCGCATCCGAAGCCTTTTTAGCTTTGGAGTCTGGGGTCCGCTTTACCAGTCCAACTGCTGATATGGTTAAACTTCGACATTTTCCGTGAAGCGACTGCCGTCTGACCTCCACAACCCGAAGGCGACATCGAAGCATTGCAGTTAGACCAATTGTTGGGCTTTTGAAGGCTCCAACAACCCGTAACGACTGCCACTAGATGTTCGTATGGCAACCGGGACCAACGGCTTACCGTGCTTTCCGAGGCACGACCACATTTGACACATTTTCATTTATATGTAAATACCTACATGGTTAAGTAGTTAGGTACTTCAAGGATCTTGGAGCCGACCTAATCTTAACTCTTACGCATGAAAAGTTATTACTTTGTAAATCATTCTATGGACAATGAATATTGTTTGAATTGACATGGAAAGGTTTAAAAGAAATAGGTACAGAGTATATCAAACGTACCTACTACTTAATTTAATCTTGCTTTGTTAACTTTGAAGTTTATTTCAGATTTCATGCATTAACTCTATTTATCATATTTTACGGTTATTCAGAGATTGCAAATTTCCAACTAGGCATAATTACGTATGGCACTTAGGTAGACATCTGGACATTTTTTTCACTGTAGGTTAGGTACCAAAATAGTTGTAGCAAGTACATCACAATAATGTAGTCTTGGAGAGTACCTCTTTCGTAGTTGTACACAATAATTCGTGAGCGCACAAATTACTAAATACCCTACATTGCAGCTGTAGCTATACGCTGCAGGAATGTCGTGAATTAGCAGCGAAGAGGTGCTTTCAGGCACGCTCGGCGCTGGTAGCCAGATTATTTCATTAAAACTATATAAACAGCCGTAGAAGTAAAATTACTGTTACCCCTTCAGAATATCTTGGAAGAAACATCACAGAAAAGGGCTAGTGTAAAATAAATTGAATAATAGTAAAATGTAGAGCGGTTTAAAAAGGTTATCACTGGAGCATACAAAATCTAATTCGATAAACAGGTTGAAGTTTCCAACAATACATGCTCCACATTAAAACGTAGGTAATCCATTTTAATGCCTTGCAACTAAAATAACAATATGCTATCAATGTATACCTATCGACACAAGATTTCCTTACTCGTTAAAAAATCATCTATACGCTAATAAAATAACCTATTACTATCCGAAATCAAGCAACAAAGAGAGGTGAAATGCCAACTGAATAGGCATTAGAATTGGGCGGTGTTCACAAAGGCTGTGTCATTCCATTAAGCCTTCTTCAAGTCTTCAAAGTATTCTGTGTGGCCCGTGGTCGCGTGGCCGCTCCGCCAGCCACTAAATGTAGCAATCGCATATCAAATCAATTCTATTATATTGTACTTTCATACGAGTTATATAGCAACTTAGATGGCGGCTCATTCTCATTTTGGTAACAGCTTTTAGAAATTCTAAATATTATTTACTTTGAATATTGATAGCATTAAATTCAAATCATGCTACCGGCTCACGCCAGTTTGACTTCACAAGAGATTTTAATAGGTCATCTAGTTCAGAACTTAGATTTCGAGAATACTAATTTTGTAAATCATTTCGTATTCTATATCCCGGTAAGCGGAAAGAAGTACGGCTGTAGGGAACACAAAAGTCTTTCTAATTTGTTAAAACACGAGTCTCCCCATTGAGCGCGTTGCCAACTGTTCAAACTGAGGCAACGCCTTTCGGCATGTCAGAGCTGAATATAATGTACGTACCTACGTAGGTAATGAATGGAACTGAATATTTTATTTCAATATAATAGGCTATGTTTGAGAGTGCCCTGTTTGACCTCATTCCGTATTCATAACGCGTTGTGTACTAATTTGACGGATTCTTTTCTTTTCTTACACGAAATGGACTCTTTGACGTCGTCACTTGCCGCTTGGACAAAGGATTTCGCTCAAGAAACTAATAAATTTACCCGGGGTTGTTTGCTGCCTTAAATATTGCCTTAAATTGATTGCGTTGTTTGATTCAATCAATAATGATTGTGATTATTACAATAATGTTACAGATTTTTTGATGATATCGAAAGCAAATTAGTGATTTGCTTGCTGTTGTCACAGCTGGCAAACTTTGCAGAACAGTACTTCTACAAAAAGTCACGTTTATTATTTCAAAATACATCAATTGATATTGGACATTTTGTGGAATGGAAATTAATTTGTAAGCAACATTCAACAAAAGACAGTGCCGTCGATTGCCTTGTTCACAAACTTAATTTCATTTCATTTAAGTGCATGCACTGGCTAATTTGTAATGCACTGAACTACAGTGCATTACAAATTAGTCAGTGCCTGACGTAAATTGACGTATCTTTAGGCGCCATGTTTTCAATCATGTTTAAACTGTGTATGGAATATCTTAATTTGACAGGACTTAATATTTTATCTTCGGTCATTTTTTTCATTAAATAGAAATAAAAACATACCTACACTGAACTTAATTTCAGTTTAAATTGTGGATAAGGGAATCGGCGCCAGAATCTTCTTCACAATTACTCTAACAACCTAAAACGTTCTCAATTCTGGGACACAACCCTTTTCTCGTCAGTAGTCCACCAGGCAAGCCCAGTGCGAGTTGGCAGATGTCACATGCATATTTTTAAGTTTTAGGAGATGCCAATTTCATCACGTTGTTTCACGAGGTCCTAAATAAGTGAATATAATTATCAAAGGTGCGTTAGTTTACAGTAATCCCCAGTAGACTCTCAATCAACTGTTTGGTACAATAGGGTAGTTGACTAAAAAAACTAATTAGTCAGTCAGATTTCCAAACAATACTACACACGTATTTTTTCTTTTTTCATATAAACAAAAAACGAAGACGACACAGTGCGTTGAAAACTCACAAACAAGAAACGCTAGAGTTTTTAGCGAGCAGTGACGTCACCAGCCACCACTCCTGATCTTTGAAGCCTTTTATAAACGTATCCAATATTTTTCTATAATCTGAATGACGGACTAAATAGAATCAGTTTTTTTTTACCCAGGAAACATCCCTATTACCGACTTAATGGAATATTATTCATACAAAAGTGGTCAAAATCGGTATGTAATTGTAATGATTTTATAGTGTGTTAATTAGCAACACTCACTAATACCTAGACAAATAATAATGTGTAGGTACCCAATCACCAAAATAATAAAGATGCGTCAAAAGCTTGCGATGTCTTTGTGAACTTTATTTCCTTCTAAGTATGTTGATGGAAAAGTACGCCGCAACTTGATGGTTGCACGCTTGACGCGCTGGTCAGAAGAACCCACAACAAGCATGAAAATTTTCTTTTTGTTTTTGTCCCTGTATTTTGTTTACTAACAATATTCTTTAAAAACAATGTTACTATCAATTAGGCCTAGTTGCCTTAAGTAAACAAATATTGCATTAAATTGAATTTAATCCGACCGTTTTTAATTCTAGGTGATATTACAATGGCGCCGATTCTGTTGTTCACAAACTAAACTAATTTTAAATTAAGTGCATCTTTTTCTTTCCATTTCGTTACGAAAAGGACAGAAGATAAAATGTCAGTTTAGACCTGTCAAATTAGTGCACTCTTGCGTAAACTGGCGTATTTTTAGTCGCCATAATCTTAATCGCGTCTAAACTGTCTATCTTAATTTGATAGGATTAAACTGACATTTAATATTCTGTCCTTTTCTTAACGAAACTGAAAGAAAAACTTAAAATAATTTAGTTTGTGATCAACAGAATCGGCGCCAATATCACCTATGACCAACCAGGGGCCATAGTCTGCTATTACAATAGTGTTAGAATGATCAATCAGTGATCTCATAATGATCGATTTTTACAAGTTTCGTAATCTACTAATAAAATGGCATCATTGTGACTTTCCAGTGGTCAATCACAGATACTCCACTCTGTATTAATAAATGTTTGAATTAAGTAGTAGTATTTAGAAAATCATTTATATTAACGGGATTTATAATAATGGCAATACGGCAATGTGATTCAATCACCGTTCCATTACGAGACGACTGATATAATTGATCGATCATTATGAATTTAGCAGATTGCGAACTTTTAAGCACAATGACAATGGAATCGTGTTGGAATGACAAATTTATAAAAATAGCAGACTAAGGCCCCAGAAAGACAAATAGGTACATTGAAATGAACAAAAAACATTTATTAATTTTTAAAATTGAAATTGGAGAGTACTTACTAAAAGCTAAGAATGATTGTGCAAGAGAAAAGTCATGTTACCTTTGCCTTTGTGACAAAGACGAGCTTCGCCCTGGGCTCTTTAGATTCTCATCTCATGGTCCGCGGCTAATCTGATAATCGCTTTAAACGTTTCAACACCAAGTGTGCGCCTGCGCTGTATCGATGACTGCGGTTTCGATAATCAGATTGGATTAGCCTACTCAGAAATTATTTCAGCCAAATCATACAAATAAATTTATTATTCATACATTGTTTGAATTGTTAATTGGTCATAATTACTGTCGTGCATTAGCATTCAAAGGTTAATTGATACCAGGTGTATTAAAAGAGCGTAAGTATGTAGTAGGCAAGTATTTCATAAACAAATTATCTAATAAACTGATTTTGATTAATACAAGATGACGTTAAATCAAAGGTCCAGCTTCAAATATCCGTTATATCAATTTGTTTATTAATAGATCGGCATAAGTAATGGCAAGTAAGCGCCCTGGAGGTTGATCGGGCGTCGAGGCATTTCGCCGGCCGCGGGCGGAGGCGGGGGGCGCGTCATATTATGCGGCTAAAAGAGCCTGTCGGTGCCTTTGATCTGCGCGGGCGCGCCGCCGAGATGTGTGCGTGTGCGCGAGATGTGCACCGCTTGTCGGCCCGTGATATGAATGTGACTAAACCTTGATTATGGTACTGAACTCCACATAAAGGTCAGAAATCCAATGCACCGTGATGTAGGTAGTATCATTCTTATAATTGGCTCCATCGAAAACTCTTTAACTCTAATTGAGAGGAGAATTTACGACTGATCCAAGTAATTAACAACAAGCATTATGACTGTCACAAATCTTGTATAGAGACTAATAAAATGTTTATTGCACAAAGGATTATGAAAACTGCACCCTCGTTGGCAGAGAAAATTACAAGGTGCAACGCGTTCGCGATCGGTATCGCGCTTCGTCGCCGTCACCTAGCCGCGGGCGCATCTGATCGCGCCGCACCATTCAACGAAGATATGCCAACTAATATCGACATTTACTTCCATACTAAAACGCACAAATGCTTCATTAGGTATGCACTAACTCTTGGCATTAGAAAATTTCAGTATGTAGGTACGTGTTGTTTAAGATCCTGTTATACCTAAATTATGCGCACAACATTAATCATGCGATACATAATTCAAAACAAAAACAAAATTAATTTCTACAAATTACAAATGGCTACATATTTGTATATATTCTTTCATCCTCAATCGTTTTGTGGTGTTCACGGGCACATCAGATGGACTTACCAGACACTAATCCCGATTTATACTCGTACTTCAGAAACTCTTTAATTTGGAGTCGAATTAAAAAATCGAGACATTTTTAATAATTCAAAGAGGCCTTCGAGCCGCCCGCGCCGCCTCGCTTACGTACCTACGCCGAACGCGACTCATGACAGAAAAGCACGTAAGTGATCATTTTTAGGAGGCTGCTAATGTCTAATCGCTCGCTATTGTCTAATCTTTCTTGCCATTATATGTCTGCCAATTAAACATAAAGACGTATTAATTATAATTTCCTACTTGAACAAAAAACTACATTCAGTTAATTAACCAATCGTGTCTGTTGCCAAAAAATATACGAGAATATGTTTAAAAGAGTTTCATAATAATAATAATTCAGTTATATTTATAAGCACATAATAAGAACAAATGTGACAGGGTATCCATACCAATTTCGTCGGCATTCTTTAATGTTATTGCTCTCCTCTCTCAACCCTTTAAAATATTTGTATCTCTTTCTTTTTAATTTGCCTTAGACGAAACAGGTCATAAGTTGAAGTGACACTTTTTAACAATGCCGTCGAAATGTTTTCGTATGGTAATGATTTATGTGTAAAACCGTCAGGGCGAGAGCTTTTTGGAGCAGTATTCGTTGTTATTTATACACAGTAAGCCTTTGAAATGATCTTAAACTTTAGCCGCAGGGGAACAATCAAATATTAAAATTTAAGACCTTATGAGATACAATATATGAAAATATGATATTATAAATGTACAGTATCAGCAACCCTCTCTACTCTATCTATGTAATATAGAAGTTTTTATCGATTTAAAATTAGAAAAGACGTCTAAAATAGTACAAGGAACTGTCGTTGTTGGAACAAAAAATGGAAATGTATACAGAAGTACTATTTATGAACGGTTGTCCGTGAAACTTTAGATACCTACTCATAAAAACTGTCGCCAGTAATAAAACACCGATACAGAGAAACGACAGGACGCTTAGGAAACAAAAGTTGTTCAATAATTTTACGACGGGTAATAATTTCTCTTAAATTTTAAAACTTTTGAACCAATGCAATCTGGTGACATTTTCTAAACCGTACAAAAACATATCCTAATATCTATATTTGAAACGAATCACCTTCATCTATTTTTGGACATGGTAAAGCTAAGCAAGGCTTTAAAGGCTTGTTTTAGACCTAAGCACAAAACTAAGCATCACTTTTTCTTCTAGCATCACTAGACGGTAGTATTAAGTAATATCAAAAATATGAACAAATATCTCGTTCTTTTCTTCTTCAATTAAGATCAAGATCATTGAACAATGAAGCAAATCTGACAATAGCTTAGTCGTGACAGAAATACTTTATTGAAACAGAGACAAATCACTTTCTATAGCTTTCGGTCCTTGACCATTCCAGAAACTGTAGCCTGAACAAGGTTCTGTTATAAACAAAAAAAAAGCAGGCCATTGCATTCTTAATTCGGCTGTCTTGTTCCCGACGCGCGAAGATGAAATATTGTTATATTGGTAGCTGTAAAACGTATTTTGTAATTTCTTCGTGATTTTATAGTTTTATTATCGTTTCGGGCGCTTTAGTTCGAAAAGCGGTTGTCTAAGTTTATGGTATAATTTAAATCCAACTGGCATAACCAACACATAATCAGCTGCTAAATGTCAGCTAATCATGGGTAATACACGTGTTTTATTTATTGGTCGTGTTGTGGTTTAAGTCACAATCTGAGTCATAGTTGATTTAAATGAAACAGTTTTTTAGGCAATCAGAGAAGATACAATTCTTAGACAACTTAATGAAGTCATCTTAGAACTTAAAATTATTTATGAAGAAGAAGCATCTAAGAAATTAGCAATTTACATAGATTAAATATAAAGCAATAAAGTAAAGAATTGTGTAAAAATATGAATTATGTGCTTAAAAAAGCTCATTAGTATAGGTACTTTGGTGACTAAAACATTTTTGATAGAAATATAAATGAAAATGAGTTCCAAGAGTTCATAAAAACACGAGTTCGGAGAAAACCCGAACACTAAACGACACATATGCGTAACTTGTAATGTAACAAATTATGCAAAGTTACCAAAGCTTAAAAAAAAGCTAAAAAGTTAACTAGAAAGCAATTATAAATTACGATACAATAGGAAGTAATTACATAGAAGCTGAAGGCTTACCTTGAAAGGAATATCCGGTGAAGTACGGTGTCATGTTCAGTGTTGATACCGCCATGGACGAAATTATTTCAGAGCTATGTAAGGAAGACGAGTAGCCCTTAACACCAGATTAGTCCGAACACATGCAAAAGTCCCAGAAGATCACTATTTCAGTATTTCACTATCACAGCATGAACGCAGCCATAATTACGTAAAGGAAACCGCGTGTGTCTAATCCGTGTTACTTTGAAGACAGCTCAGTGCCCACTGACGTGTGATGTAAAGATGTATTTCGACTCTCAAGTGTAATCTTTCACAATCAACGGACCAACAAAAAATGGTCAAACTGGCCGCCTCCGCAGCCTTCGAAACCGCTCCACCTGATTCTTTGTCTCTTTCTGTCAGCCGACTGTTTTCAACGCCGAACGTAACACCGGTTCCGAAACTTTTAAATAAAAGAATCGATCCTGCTCTAAGCACTTATTATGTGTATAGTCGACCAAATATTGTATTAGCTAAACTTCCTGAAATCTAAATCCCAGCCTTTAGTACAGATTTTTAGAAAATTTAGCTATCGATGCCGTGCCGGGGCAAAGACCGTTGTGGAAACGAGATAGCACGAAGCCTTCGATCCGGTATCTTCAAAGCGAAGAACGCTTACATTAACAATGTGTGAGTCGCGCCTGAGTCGCTGTTCCGTGACGAAAAATATGAGGCGTGTTGCCACAACGATCTATGCCTACAGCGATCGGGGATTGGTCGAAATTTGTTTGGGGCGGAGTTTATAAGCACACTAAGAAAATGTTACTACACGTTTGTGTGAGTTAATTGCAATGTCGATCTGTGTTCGTGTACAGGACACATTTTATTACAATGTGTATGAATTTTCAGTATTTTTTTATAGTACAACACTTGGTCTCAATTGCATTAAGACAATGAGGTTGACATTAAAATAAAATGTTTCAATTATATCGTCCTATTAGTGACATTTACATATTAGACTCATAAGTTCCTCTAACTTTACATTTTTTTATTATTATAATTCTACAAATAACGCTATATTTTTAATATTTTTATTACGGACGATATTAGAATTCTTTGAAACAACTTATTTAGACATACAAATACCTCGTTATGCGTCTGCGCTCATGACTCAAATCTTTGTCTTCATAAAGAAGTTTGATAAAGAACGCTATATTATTTGGGACCTTGGGCGAGATGGAGCGACGACATCAAAAAGGTGGCTGGTAGTGGCTAGCGGACAACTGCCCAGGATCGGGCTTGTTGGAGTGACATGAAGGAGGCCTATGTCCAGCAGTGGACGAGTAGGGGCTGATGATGATGATGATTATTTTATTCTACTGTATTATTCTGAATCAGCTATGTAGATATTTCATTTAAAAAATATATCCTTGTGTTGTTCCAGGTATTCAGACTCGCACAAGTCATTGTCGTGTCTACATATTTCACTGAAAATCGTTATTCTTATTTGACAATTCCATTCAAACAAAACCAACACACACCATACCACACCTATGAAATAAGTAAACCTAGGACGAGGAATCAAGACTTAGTACCTACTTAATTAAAAAGCAGTAATTACGAACAAGTTTACTAGTAATTAAGTGGACGTGTCATTGGTAGGTAAACACTATTGTCTCAAGTATTTAGCACGGCAACAAGGCCACAGTTTCGTAAGCACCTCGACGTAAACCTTCATCCACACTATGCGACTTAGCATAACAAAGCTTCGCTAAAGGCGAACTCGCATAGATAATTTGTTAAGTCCACTTAGTTTTATTGAACGGTTAAATATAGATATATAGGAGATGTTTCTACATAATACCTATAATCAGTGAGGAGTATGGCTTAAATATTTTTGATACTGATTATGACTTAATATGGCGGCTTTTTGTAACATACTTTTTTATATACCTAGTCATAGGTAATAATTCAAAAGAAGCGTAGGTAGGTACCTAATGTACCTACCTATCAAAGAGTCTCTTTTGTCTATTGGAACTAATTTCCTTTCAGTATGTTACATATAATATACTAGTGGCCGCCAGCGACTTCGTTCGCGTGGAATTAGTTATGCTCAGCTCCTATTGGTCGCAGCGTGATGTTAGGTATCCAACCCAAAAAGAAATTTTCAAATCGGACTAGTAGTTCCCGAGATTAGCGCGAACAAACAAACAAACAAGCATACAAACAAACTCTTCAGCTTTATATATTAGTATATAATACATAATGGGTAGGTATACCCCTGTGACACAATTAAACATGAGTACCTACTTACTAGCTAAGTATAGAAAAAATCTTTTGATGGTAAAAATGTCAAAATATTACACTGCTTAGGGGCTAGTTCTCATTCGCAAAGTACCTAAGTAGAGTTTAACGTGTGGATAAAGAACCTCATTTCAAAAACTTAAAATAATGGTCCCATTCAAATTTCCTCATTACTAGGTCTCACACAACCATCATCAACTGCCTATAAGTCGAACCTGATGCAGCTGAACAACCCTCAATCAAAATTATATTAGGTATACCTAGGAGGTAATGTGAATCCCAAAAGTTCCAAAGCAATTTAGCTTTTGAAGTTTACATAAAGCCAAGTGACCCAGAAACATGTTACACAGGCAGTTCTGGAATTATCTCTTACCCCCATACCTACAACATCCGAGTGAACTAATCTAATAAGCCAGAACTAATGAAAAATCACCTTCTAAAGCGCCTATACCTGGGGAATTTTAGGCTCTACATAACCACCTCCCTCCCCCCCCCCCTACCCCTCATTAAGAGGCAGATACAGTTGTTGAATAGTAAATAATCAAATTTAGAGGAGAACATGCAATCATACTATCACATTGCAATACTTGACAAACAGATCTCTCATAATGATAAGTAAATTTTAAATCACTGCTTAATTCTAGTATACGGGAAGCTATAATAAAACTGTATATCTGGGGTGGAGACCTGGTGGCCTGAAATACAGGCTCCGGCTTAGTTTAGGCACCAGTCTCCCACAATATTTTTGTATAAGCCCATTACTGGACAACATTATTTTTAGTTTGTTATTATTTTATATTGTGGTGAGAAAAATAAATAAATGTTATTATTATGTTATTAATGGCACTATATCACTTTTGACAAGTTTGATCATCACCCAACTAATACAGTAAATACGCATTTTCTTAAAAAACGTCAAGCTAACGTTATCTGTTATTGATTTCTGTTAACATAGAGTAATGATGTAAACATTACAGTAAATACCCAATTTTTTTAGTGTAGTCCGGTTTTTCGTCTTGTTATAAACAACTTTGTTTAACGCAACCAATACAATCAGCACTTTTTTAATAAACCCAAGAGGCGACTAAAATAATATCTGCGTAACCCAATTGTAACAAATACTTCAATATTTTTGAACAAGATTAAGTCGAGTAAAATCACGGCACAATAACCGAACCGAATTTAAACCAGAACAATGTAAAAACTCAAAGCAAATGTACACAAGCCCTTAATAAATGAGACAGGAAACAATGCAATATCGAAACGAACAGAAATCGTCGATTCATTAACACGACAGCCTTGAGCAGAGTTACCAACTTTAATTAAAAACCAACCAACGCTTCATCGCGCTTGCGGTTTACAAAACCCTTAATTTGTGGCTGGCCTATTTGCACATTAATAGCTTTTAAGAGACTACACAGTTTAGCTTTAGATTCGATATTCAATTTGATGTTATTGTCCCAAATGGTGTCAATATTGCTAATTAGTTAGAATTTTTAAACTCTTCAACGAGAGCTAGGTTGTTTTTGGGCTAAATTCTAAATGGCATGTCCAGTTGATAAAAGGTTTGCTTAGTGTGTTCAGTCTTTGTAACAAAGTTTATCATGGTTCTGCCATAGATTCATTTACTGCTTCAGTATCGGGCAAACAAGTGATATATTTACCTTCCCATCGAGCCAGTGTTGTTAATTTAGGTATCAGTCTAAAAACAGCTATTAATAAAATTCAAAGCCAGTCGTCAATTGTTGACACACAACCAACAATCTTCAGCACCATCTCTTTTTGTACGCGCACATAAGTTCACACTAATAACTTACAGTCGCAATTAAACCCACAGTTGTCACTTCACGCGTTATTAACAATCTTCATACGAGAGTCGTCGCCTGCGCAGCGCGCACAAAAAAGGCGTGAAATGCGCTGAAATCGTTGCGCATACGCTTCAGGGCCCATTGCGCGCCAAAGATGCCGCTGAAACTATGCGCTGATGGGCCGCCCACGAAGGCGTGTTGTTTATTTGTATGTACCTACTAAATATTTTTGTATTTTTTTTTTATGAAAAATAAATGTCTTATAAGATGACTTGGATGGCATTGTGAGGTTAATTTTCCTGTAAGATTCAAGATGACATGCCGAAAATGAATTTGAAACTGACACTTTCAATTTCAGGAATGAAAATATAATAATGAAAATTTTTAAGCAAACCAGTTTTTAAAAAAAATTTCAACAAAGTTAGATTAGAGAAGACCTGTTCCTTTTTTTTTTTTAAGCTGTGCTGATGTTTTTCTTAAATAATTGCTGGTCAGCATCGAAGAATCTCCATTTTACGAGTTACCAACACTTTCCCATGAGTTCTCAACAAGCTCGTTTTACTTCACAGCATTATCCACTTAGAGATATTTCCGAGCCGAACGAGAAACAAAAGTGATTAGATAAATGGCTTTTATACACATGAAATCAAAGAACATAAAGCACTAATTACAAATTGGTGTAGCAAATCAGTCTTAGCTTATCAAAGCGGGAACACGTGCAGATAAATTATTTGGTTGCTATTGTTTGGTGTCTGGAAGTGTTTGATTCGCAGTGAGTCATGGCACGGTGCGTAGGTACCTACATAAATAAAACTCGGCCAGTTTTTGTACAGTTCGCTAATGAGGGGCGGTCGGTGGTCTGTGGGCAATAAATTAACAACACACGGATGCGACGACCGCCACGCGACGATCTGCTAATTGCTCACAAAAAGTGCACGACACACACGTTAAAGGAAGTAAGGTTAATTAAGATTTCAGCAACACTTTCTGCAGTAGCCGTTATAATCTGATAGCCAATAAATAGGTGTCAATCAAATAGATTACTATCACTATTTGATAGCTTATATAATAACAACGCATAATGTAATTAAATTGATATGAGTCACCCCTTAAAAAGTTAACTATTTCCTTGTAAAAAATAGTCGTACAAAATGAACGTAACGCATTAATAAGTCGGAATGATATGTCGTATGTCGTAATATAGGCCACATGTCACAGCAGGTCCGTGGCCTGCCTGTAATTAGTTCCATTCGATATGCCCGCCGCTGTTCCGGGGATATAATTCATAGACTTACAAATATATTTCATATTAGGCCACACTAATGACATATCAATGTTGAGTTTTACAAGGATCACATAAATTGAAGATTTAAGTTTTTAAGTCTATTCATTGTTTTCTAATAACTACGACAATGCTTGAAATTGTTAAAATACCCTTTTACTTAGCTAGCTGAAATGCATTAGTCGGTATTACTAACAAGAATTGTGTAAACAATTTCTTAAGAGAGAGCGTTACATATTTTATCTAAAAAGTTATTTCTGCAATGGATTGCCACTTAAATGGATATATATATACATATATTAAAATAGTCACCTCTTAAAGAAATGTTTATATATTAACTGTACTATCATAAATACATCAGTGCTATTTAGAATTCAGAAAAATATTGTAAAAAATATGTACAAAGCAGAGAAATAAACAATTTATTCTTTTATTTGATGACTGGAAATTCTACTATATACCAATTACTCGCTATTCATGTTTTCTTCAGCAGTTGAATGAAAAACTAAACTAGCGACATTAAAAGTGTAAAAGATCGAAATCTACGTCAAAGTAAATGTAGTGAAACGTGAAGCGGCATTATAACACACCGTGTGAAATGGGCCCGCCCCACGTGAAAAACAAACACTCGTAAAAATATGTCCAAATGACATGTAAAATTTTTCTATGTCACGATGAGATATTGTAATGGTCCGTTACGAAAAACAGTAATAGTGTCTCATGCAACAGGGGCATTAGACCGCCCTTGAAGACATGTGCCGAAGGATTAGAGTCCATTATAGGAAGGAAAATCCAATTCACTCAGGGTGAATTGAATAAGCTAATGGGCTGCACACAGAAACAAAACCATAGATGCGACATAAATGTTAATTTGAAGCTTACCTCTTCTCTATACACTCTGTCGACGCCTTTAGGTAATTGAATAATTGGCTAATGTCAATAAAAACCTACCAAAACCAATTAACGATTTCTTAAACTATTTATAACACAAAAAAATATAATGTTTTACGACGTAGTCACGTCGTTTTGTTATACCAAACAGGTTATATCTTTAGGCAGATGTATTGCATATTTAAAGGCTTCCTCAATTTTGAAGCTTCGTGTATAGTTTCTGAATGTTTTTTTTTTTTTTATTTTTGTTTTTTCAATGTTTCCTTATTTTGTAATATTCGAACAAACCAAAAACCTGCGTTCGGGAACATAAGTAAGGAAAGTCCTGTATGATCGCGTATATTATCACAAACAATAAGGTGTCGCCTCTTGTCGCTTCTAGAAGCGTGGGCGTGAACAGTTCCACGCAGCTGAAGTTCCATATTTAACACATTTGACTTGTTTCCACAAACAGTCGGTCGCGGCGGAGGCTTGCGCCGGCGGCGCGATCACACATTTCTTAACATATTTTTTTATTCGTCGGCATCCTCACAACTTGTCTAAGGCTAATGACTAAAATTAACATTCAGATATTTTATTAATTTTCTGTAAACCTGACATTTAACTGAGAAAGGTCGCGCGAGATAAACATTTAAATATGTTTTGACGGCTATACGATTCATTTCCTTATTTTTATGTAATAAATAATTAGGATGCAAAACATAGAACATGAATAAACTGAACAGAAAAGGAAGACGATCAAAACATCAATGGTCAAATCAATATACTTTAAATTAGACACGCACACAGTATCAATTACGTTAAACAGAAAACACCTATGTTTTTTTTTCGTGTATGTATAACTCAGCGTAAACTAGGAATGGTCCTCACATTCCACCCTTTTTCAATAGAGTCGTGTGCATAGTTGCGTCCGCCGAGGCTTAATAGCTGTAATACAGGCGACGTCCAGACGATTTGCATGTGAGCCGGTGAAAGTGGTCCTAAGCTTTCAAGTGCCTTGACAAACACACCACGTAGAAGAACAATGGAAACTGGTTGTTTGTATAGAGCCCACCATTGCGCGCACCTACATACTAATGTTCCTATGTACAGTTAAGTTCATTGTAGCAGTTGATTTGATCTCTTTCTAAATGGCGCTTCCAACTCTAAAGTGAGCAGACCCTCTAACATTTACTCGATTTACGAATTACAGCTAATTTAACGGACATTGTCCGAAAATTTTAATTCTCTCAGTTCAATCACATTGTCAAAGAATCAAAAAGAAACAATTTCTATACATATTCAAAAGCAGAAAAGGCCTCTCATTGACCAAATTGACAATCAAATTCCGATAAAAATACTCAAACTAAAATAGAAAAGTTACAAAAACTGTGTTAAGTAACACTTCTTGCTTTTGTCCGACACAGTCGGTGATTCCGCGTTCGAGTAATCGACTAATCCCTAGACGCCACTCGATTTTGTTTTGACACTCCAGCTCGTGTCACTCACAAGGAGTGTTGCCACTGGAACTTTATAACGTCTGATACATCACTTTGTTAACAAAAACCAAATGGAAGTGCTCATTCAACTTGTTTTTTCTTACTGAAGAATGAATGAAAGCTCATAATAACTAAATCTGAGTCAGCAGTTTTTGAGGTGTCGAGGAATTCAAAATATTATCCTTAGAATTTTTATAACAAGTTTCACCTACAGAATCTAGGTCTTAATAGTTAATCAAATTATTACAGGGTCAGTTTATATAGTAAGCAGTACCAAATTCAAGTTTAAATCACTGTTTTGCTATGCAGCAGAAGGTGCATAAACGAGTCATTTGCATTTCACTTATCTATATATATATATGATCTAGTTAGGAACAAGAATACCTTCAATAGTCTAGAATAGTCATTATGACGCGGACGTGTTTATTTATAAGTAGGTACCTTTTAAAAACATACATTTTCGAAATATTATAGTATGCAAGTCCTACAGCTGCTTTTGGAAATACTATGATTCCCCAAAAAACGAAACGCGAATCGAATCGCGCGCATCGTCCGCAGGACAGTCGCATGCGTTGAGCGTTCTTCGTACAATACCACGATACAATAGTCGATAATTTGCATGACGGTTTTTTATAGATGCTATTGTCGACAATCCGCTGGCAGCTGCATGTTCTACAATCGCTTGATGACAGAATATATTTGAGATACAAATTTTGTAGATAAAACTGAAAGTTTCACGTGAACTTTACCTACCATTATCGGAATTAGAGTAAGAAGTAACGCGCTGTAAATACTCTCAAGACTCACTATGCATTTTACCATGATGCGTAACTACTCCAGCTTCAAAGGTGTTCTCTGTTTACTACCGTGAAATGTGCTTTAGCATCAACTTTCTGTATCTAAGCGATTTCTCCTACAGAACTTTGAAACTAGGTAAAGTAGTCTTAAAATATATTCTTTGTAATATTTAAGTTGAGCTATATACATCGTAAAAATTGTAATGAATTAATTATTGACTTAGTTGGACTGTCTGTCCCAGGTATATATACTAGGTAGGTCCAACTTCGAGAAAGAGGTGTCTCGGCGAATCCAGCTCGGTTGGGCAGCGTTCGGGAAGCTACGCTACATCTTCTCGTCGTCCAAGATACCACAGTGTCTCAAGACTAAAGTCTTTAACCAGTGTGTGTTGCCAGTGATGACTTACGGAACTGAAACGTGGTCGCTCACAATGGGCCTCATACGAAGGCTCAGAGTCACACCAAGGGCAATGGAAAGAGCTATGCTAGGAGTTTCTCTGCGTGATCGAATCAGAAATGAGGAGATCCGCAGAAGAACCAAAGTCACCGACATAGCTCTGCGAGTCGCTAAACTTAAGTGGCAGTGGGCAGGGCACATTGCTCGTAGAACCGATGGCCGATGGGGCAGCAAGGTTCTGGAGTGGCAGCCACGTACTGGAAGACGCAGCGTAGGGAGACCCCCAACAAGGTGGACCGATGACCTGGTGAAGGTCGCGGGAAGCCGATGGATGCGGGCAGCACAAGACCGGTCATCGTGGAAAGCCTTGGGGGAGGCCTTTGTCCAGCAGTGGACATCTATAGGCTGAGGAAGAAGAATTATTGACTTAAAAACTCTAATGAGTATAAAACAGGCAAAGAACATGAGAACTCATATTAGTGAAGGAGATGGAAATGTAACGATCACTATACATACAATCGTCATTAACATACTGAACGGTAATAAAGAATTTATACATAAACACCCTTTTTTCGCGCCCTATAACGCTGCAACATATATACGACTGTTGCTTGTGATTTATTATTATTACTAGTAAATAAAAAGTGGTAGGGGAGCAAAGAGGTGGAGCGAAATGCTATTGTACTATACGCTATGAGTAGGGTCCGAAAGATAATGCACACAACGCCATCGACTTTGTAATTGATTCACTTATGTCGCACGCATCAAGCTTTCCTGCGTTCGTCTGTACAAAATTATACGTCCACTCAGTGTATACCCTCGTGCAATATTCAAACATAGTCAGTGTTTAAAGACTCTCATAAAAGTTTCAGTATTAAAATAAATAAGATCGTAAAGTTCTGTGTAGATGAAAGTCACGTACAAGGAAAAACTGTATACCTATGTATAGAAATTGTGATTGTAACATAAAATTATTTCTTTGAGATAATATTACGTTCATATAAAAAGATGATAGTGAAGTGAAAGAACACAGAATCGTAATTAAAAACATCAAAATGGATTACACAACAGGAACTACGTCTTCGATGAACAATATGAGACCAATTTTCGGCGCGTACGCCTTTCAAGGTGAGCATCAAATTATTATTGTCCATAGACACGAAAGGATCCAGAAATATGAGAAAAAAGGCCCGATATGGTTAATTACAATGTTCCCAGGTACCAATAAAACAAGCAATAATACGTCGGAATCAAAGACCCGAAATCAATATCGACTATTGCCTAAACAATAAAAAATTGGGCACAGCACATTACATTTATTTTCCATGAACGGTTCCGTAAAGAATTGTTATAACATTCCTATCGCGGACTCATGACATCAGTGATACTGCAAGTTAATGTCACTCTCGTTGTTATCATGCCGCATGTTGATCTTTTAATTATGTTGCTGGATAAGGCATTAATACATGCAATACCTAAGCTATAAATATGGCTCGAACTACAGCACTCAATCGATACTTTTCCGGGGATAATCATTATATTATAAACTCGCCTAACCCTAATAAAATCTCAACAACGATACAGACACAGTCATATTTCTATTACCTACCTATTAACGCGGAACTCTAAAAAACGAAGATACCTTTCAAAGTGCCGCTTATTAACCTCTCATCGAGTCCGACCGTAAAATGTAAACTCGATAAAGCCACCAATTAAAACTAAATATGAGAATCTCAACAATCAAAGCTCGAGCCGCTACATCTGACACCGAAAAACATTTCTCCAAAAAATAAATCGCGTTTTTTGTAACGAACGCAAGGTCGCAAACGCAGCATGATTTTCGCCTTTCGACAACCGCGATTATATGCGGGCCGATCACAAGTCACGGATTGATCGCAGCACAATTCTGAACCTTAAAAAGTATACTTAGCACGAAAAGCGCATTTTCGATCGACAATACGTTCTGGTCAGGACGGGGTAGGTGGTGATAATAACAATGCTTTATGAAAAGGTTTAGCCAACTAATTTGTTTTTTCTCGGCTACTGTCGATCTCGGTAGCGCTGCAACCTTTTTTTGTTGGAAGAGATCAATCAGTCAAAATAACAGTGTGATACCGCCTTTGATGCGATCCGGCCGGCCTGTTTTAATCTCCACTGATACATGATTAGATCACCGATGATGCAGCAAAGCCGAGTAACTGATCTGAAATTGGACGAATCTAACGCTTTACTCATAGATTAACTGATGAAATCTGCCTTATCTGTTGGTATGTATCGTAACACAATGTACTTCAATTAGAAGTACAAAATGAGTATACTCTTCCATTATAATAAGCTCCCAGTGTCAACATGCTCTCAAAAGTATTCCAATTTCAATTAGGTACCATTACTATCCACAAAGACTAGATGTTTAGATGTTTACGAATACCTTATGGATTATTTCAGAAAAAGATAGTAACAAGTGCGACGATCCTCTCTAGTAGTGGAATATTATTGCAATCTTAAGTGCATCATAAATTATCTTATCATGAACAAAAGAAAAAGTTTTCTTAAAATTAAAGTTTTACATAAAAACTTTATTAATAAAGAACTCTTAATTATTATTAATTGATTCTATTGCATAAAAACTACATCAACACGTACGAAAATCATAGATATTAAGTAGTTAGCCACAAAAATATCCTTACATTATTTTTTTCAACTTGAAACTCAAAATAAAACGACTATGAAAAACAAATGTCATGTCAATGACATTGTAATGACCGTCCATCTTTTCACAACGCACTCAAAACTGTATCAGCGTACGCGCTTGCATATTACATGCATATGTCGGTAATACCTTTTCCACCCAAAGTACTTTTTACCGGATCTGATAAAATTGGCGCTGATGTGTTGTACTCACGACAATGAGAAATGAGATATGAAATCAGTCCTCTTTTGAAAATGCGTCCAATTAAAGAAGCATTCAGAATAAACTAAATTACGTAATGATAGTTACCGTGTGCAAAAAGCGATTTGAAACTTGATTACTCGAGTTTATTATGCTGGTTACTCTACAGCTCGATGATCTATTCAGTTCTCTCCATTAAACTAAAACATTCATTAAATCGGTCGTAATAAGAAAATAAAAGTAAGAAGGCAATGATTGTGATCCGAAATTAAATCGGGAGCTGTCTCATCACCACGTACTTCCATTGAGAGGAACACAATGGTAATCACGGAGAAATGCAGAAGCTTGTATGATTAATTACATACGTGATGTTTGTTGTTTATTTGTAGTGTGTTGAGATTACTATAAAGAAGCTAGCGACATACCAGTCTCGTATTAAATTCTCGTCCTTTGAACATATTCTTTTCTGTGCGCATGTTTTGCGATGTAAGTAATAAATGCCGTTTAGTAAGCCCGTATCGGATTCTTGTCAAACGCTTCAGGAAAATGCGTAAAATAAATGAAACGACGGAATTCTCTTTTACATTGAGAAAAGTTTTATTTTCCTTCACAGCAAGTAGGATTTTTTTATAAGCAAAACTCTAAAAAGGTTTGAAGACTTGACGTGGGATTTACGAATGGACAGTATTATCCTCCAGCAAACATTGTGTAAACTGTTGCCAACAGTTGGCCACACTTACTCAAAATACAAAAAACTTTTTAAAATTTTAAACTTGTACTTCTAATTATACATTCAGTCAAAAAAGTATTGGGAATAGATGATTTGTTTATGGTTCCAAATTCAAATTTTTGTCTGTTTTGTTGTTGTTAGATTGGCACAACTGTTTTCCATTTTGGCGCGGAGTTTGAGTTGCATCTGTTATTTGTATTAAATACAGTGCTGTTTTTAGTTACATCATATCTAGTGTAAATTGCGAATTTCGCAATGGACAAATCAATCGAACAAAGAGTTTGTCTTAAATTTTGCATCGCCAATGGAATTTCGTATTCCTAGTCACTGAAAATGTTACAGAAAGCTTACGGTGAATCGACTTTGTCAAAAATACGTCGAGATGTGTGAAAGATTTGCCTCGCTCTGATAGGCCATCAACCTCTGCAACTGAAGTTAACATCGCAAAAGTGAAGGAAATAGTGCCTGAAAATCCTCATTCAAGTTTGTGGAAGATAGCCGCTGAACTTTCTGTATCTCACGAGCCTGAAAGAGAGAAAATACTGAAGTTTAGCCAAAATCAGCAGTTAGAGTAGTAAAGCGAACCCCAGTCTCCAAAGCTGAAAAGCTACGCTTTATCAACGCGGATTAACGCTGAGATGATGATGATGATTTAAGGCCCGCTATCGTATTGGATCGCAGATCTGTAAAAGCAGTTAGTTGTAGGTAAGATTTTATAAATAAATAAACTTCATCATCAAGTATTGCTAACAGACAAATGGCTCATTAAAAACAAACCAATAAAATTATAACGCCATTAGAAATCCTACGTAAGAATGCTCGGAATTTTCTTCATCGGGTTCAATTTTCTTGTCAAAGTGTCTGTTTGCTGGGCGACATATCTGATGCGACAAGAATGCTGATAATGGATGAAAAAAGTTTTATATAAATTCCTATCCAGTCATGCCGCCATGGTGTACCTGCCATGCCGCCATCCCGCCGCAGGACGCAACTAATTGAGTTATAAGCTACAATGGCAATTCCATTCTGTTTTTGCACTGTTTTTCACTTGAGTGCTATGTAGTAAGGCGTCTACATTAGGCTCTGACAGATCGACGCCTTTGCTTCTTGTCTACAGAGATCGGAATGCATGTCTTGTTTATTTTGATTCATCTCCTGTTTGATATATGGATAGGTTTTGGTTAATATCTGAACACATTATTATAGTTTACTGGAAGAGGACCTGTATTGGTTTATGAAAGTAATTTAACAGTGTAGATTGGAATATTATGCAAAAGCTTTTATTTTGGCCGCATGGTTAAGCCATTGACTACTTCGCTGCGTGTCCCGGGTTCAATCCCCGCACGGAACAAATATTTGTTTAACCTACAAGAAGTTGTTCCGGGTCTGGCTGTTTATTTATGAGTTTACATGATATTGGAGAAAAACCTAGTTTGGGGTTTGGGGCAACAACTGTAAAAAAATTGTTTACAATAATATATGCACATATCTCCCAAACTATACTCAGCCTCCGTGATGGATTTATGGTCCCCTGCCTCTTACATCGAGGGGGACCTGTATCCCATCAGTACCTAAGAACATGAACGGCTGATTAAGGTATACACATAACATACACAAACTATTAGTAATTACAAAACATTTGAAAACTTTGCTTCTACTTTATTCAACATAAACAAAAAGCTAAACAAACAATATTTTTGTATTCATTTATTGGAAAGCAGATACAATTTAAAGAAAAAATTACAATTGTTTCATGTCGAACATTGTGTCGGAAAACCAAATGTTCTTACTTTTCACAAATTAATTCAAGTGAAAAGGAAACAAGACTCACTTTACTGTCAGATGCTTCGACACTTGAATCTGCTTCAGTAACTGTGCTATTGGTTACGTAAGTTCCATATTATTTTATCCATACTAATATTATAAATTGCGAAAGCGCCAAAACTACTGAACCGATTGTAATGAAATTTGGTACACAGATACTCTAGAGCCTGAGAAAGGACATAGGTTATATAACATTCCGCTATGACCAATAGGAGCAGAGCAGTAACAAAGAATGTTGTGAAAACGGGGGCTAACGCGGACGTACACATTGCTCCCATTATTTTAACAGGCGCTTATTTTATATCAACACGCGGACGGAGTCGCTGGCAGCAGCTAGTTTATAAATATGTGAATCATAGATAAAGTTCACACAATCCATATTGTGTGTAGGGATTGTGTGTACTTTATGTATGATTGACAATCACTTACAACTATGTAGAAAAAACAAAGTAACCCATTGATAAAATATTAAACTAAGGTAGATATGTCATTAGCGCACTGAAAATGAAGCGTACAAAAGGAAGTAAGTCCTGTATCTCGCCTTAGTCACTCTCGATACACTCGTAAAAACAAACGACAAACACTAACAGCGCAAACGACAAACACTAGTCATCTTTTTCTTCTCTATGCTTTAGGTTGCGCCCCATCTCACTCACACTGTACCAATGTATGCCGAATAAAAATATGCATGTGTGCTGCTGCTGTGTTCGGCACATCTTTTTTTGGTCAGTTTGTTAGAATATATCGTATCTGTTTAATATTTTATCAATGAAGTAACCTAACAACAACTAATATCTACGAGACACAACACATATTGGTACGTGCCTCAACAATGAATGTCTAATAAAGGCGCTGTCAACCTTGTCAAACAGTGTCTTTAGGATGCACAATCGCAACCTACCCATTATTGATGCTGCCCTCTTTCTTATGAGGACATGAAAAACATCAAAACGGGCGAACGTATGCGAAACTCTGCAGAAGCTCGAAAGCCCCAGCAACATTCTAAATTCATTATTATACTGAACGCATAGGTCGTTGTATGCCACCTGCCACCACGTATACATTACCCCCAAGCCGCACGTATAGGTTTAGCAGTAGACCTTAAAAAGATAAACCTTCACATCCCTACCAAAGCGTGCAAACCAACAGGCTACCCTATTGCAACGAACCACTAATGTCCCGCGCTCCCTACCCAAATCTTCATCACCAAATAACTCCTCGGTGATCCCTTGTCCTAGAAACTACACCTCAGCAATACGCTGCAATGGTGTTCTACTTTTAGTTACTGAAGGAACTCTTACTACGGAAAACCATCATTTATGAGGTTTTGACGTTGTATGTAAGCACGTGTGTATTAAAAGTTAAAACGTACACTCTTCACTTAAAATAATACTAAAGGATTGATACAAGACATAAACCTTATAAGTCACTTGGTTTTCTAATAGTGTGAAATTGACACTTCATCAACCAATTATATGATCATTACATCAACCATAAAATAAAGAAAGTCGTAAGCAACTGCAAATATGTTATTGGCTAATCGTGTACATCCACCATCTGCAATGTTATAAAGCGAGAGGATGTAGGCACTTACGTGACAAACTACATTTTAACGTTTTACACATCCAAATCTGACTTTAATGATCATGCTCATACAACGAACTCCTAATATCCACATACAAAAAACAATATCAAAGTCGAGACATCCAGTCGCCAGTGGAACTCAGAATGTGTATGTTCGGTTGACCTTATTACCCTGTAATAGAGTCATTTTTCGTTTGTTTTGATGAAATTCTGTAATACCGAGTTCAATGGCAGGTAGGCACAGCGGGTACAAAGCCGAGTAGCCGCATCTTATAATCGAGAGTGCCTCCGGTTTGATAGTTAATTAAAGAAGTGAATAACATGCGGCAATGCAAGTCAGCTGCAATCTTCGTCATTGTACGGAATGTCCTCAGAGCGGTTAATACTCTCCGGCCACCTTATTTGACTCAACATCAACTTTAAGCAATAGTTCTATACCATTCATTTATGCTGAACATTTATGGCTAATCATTAAATTGATATAAGGAAATTATACGAAGTGTATTAATTAATATGCTCAGAGGTCGATATTCCGATGAAGCCGTTAAAATGATTGTTTATGTTTTGCCCGAGACCTTTTGCAGAATTGCAAAAGGTTTCGTTTGGTGTTCTCAGAAACAAAGGTCAGAGTTATTTAAAGCTCTTGGTGCAGTGACTCGTCATTAATATTTAATAATATTTTTTATTCAAAAATATTTATGCGATTAATTAAATAGAATCTTAAATTTAAGCTTAACTCCAAGTCGTATGTGCCTGAACTAGGATATCCTGTGTTTCAGGCGAGAAGAGCTATAAACAATTTAAAATTAACAAATAATCGAAAGGATTCCTACAATAGAAATGTGTAAACGATCTGTAAACGTGGCAAGCTGTCTTATACTATTATAATATTACCAAAGCTTAACTTCTATTTTCTTAATTTACAAGATATTTACACTAAAAAATGTATAAAGACAAAATATAATTATCATAATCAAAATTTTTAAAAATACGAAATATAAACCAAATCACTAGAGCACAATCAATAAATTCTCTGTATCATCGTAGGACATTTTTTGCAGAGTTTCCTTAACAATTTTCTTGCAGTTAACTTGATTTAAGCTATAAATGTTTGATTTCGCGATGTATGAGTAAACAAAGTATTTGTTGGGGGGTGTGTATCACTCTATATTTTACATCGACGCTTTGCACTACGTTGCCGGTGCAACCACAGTGACTGCGAGATGGACCTATGTAGAGGACATAACAGTACGATATGAAACTAGCTCTACACACCCATAATTCATTCTTTCACGTCGAAATTACTCACAAGAACTTGACCTCATCGATCAAACCAATAAACCACGTAACCAGCTGTTATCGAATTATATTTTATGATTATTATCTTTAATGAATAATTGAAATCAAAAACATCTGGACATTAATCAATTCTACTCGTGCCCATGAATATAAATCAAAACAACAAATGTAGCAAAATTGTAATCATAAATTTTCTTCATCTATCCATTGTCACTAAGATATTTTGAAAACAAAAAGCAACTTTCGATACGCAAATAGGTAATATTTTGAGGCAATAAAACCGTTATCGGCGAAGTTATCGCTGCGCAACGGAGCGCATTTTGCACGCTTCTAATGAACGCCTTATGAAACAGGCAATTTATCACATGTGGCCTTATCACAGAATGCACTGATAAATTTTATATGAGAAGAAACTTAAATAAACAATAGCTATTATTCGAACTTACTACCTACACGTGCACAGGGATACCGAACAAGATGAAAGAATCGAATAGAATCCTAGCGAGCAATTAGTTTTCCAAATTCTTGTAACCCTTTGAACAATTGTTCAGTTTCACTTGAAGTAGGCAGTACGTGACTTGTTATTTTGTAACGTTTCACACAAACTCTCATTACCAATTCGAAAAAGTTTGTATTTCAAAAGGACCGTGTTTGTCGGCGCCTTGTATGACCATGAATAAATCAATGAAAACAAATAGTATTCGGCTACTAGTGTTCCTAAAAGCTTTTCTCATTGATGTATGATCTGCTATTGTCTCATCTCTCGTTTTGTTACCAAGCCACAAGTATGTTAATTTATTCACAGTGAGATAATAGGTAGAGCATATTTTCCTTCCAAGATCCAATGCGCTGTACATATAGATAGGTTCGAGGCGTAATTTGGTAGACACCGAAACTAATTTATTTAACAAAGGACGGGCCGACCGATAGAGCACTTTTTATGCGTGTACAAACATATCATTACGTCCAAACATATACAAACTATGTGTATCTCTCTTTTGGTACAGTATGTACCACACTGAGATTTTTGCCGTGGGTATTAAGCAAGGCTTTCCTTTAATATATAAAGGAAAGCCTTGCTTAATACCCACAGCAAAAATCCTTTCATATATATTACCTAGAAAAAATAATGCTTTTTTGCTTTGAAGTACTCTTGCGATTATCGCTTATTTATAGATAACTCCCACTGTTGTGGTGGGTGTCTTATTGTGTAGAAACTAACTATCGTAGTACAGAAGACAGATATATTTTGACATTCTGAAAACATGAGTAGGTCACGACTTTTCATGTCTTTTTCGCGATCCTTGTAAAAATTATACACCAAAATCACTTTGATATGTACCCATAGAAAAATCGTAACACCTCTAATGAATTTTTATTAAGGACGTGACCAAAATAATTCTAAGAAAGGTAACATTTAAATCTGACCGGAAATTAGAAATTCCTGAGACGGATGACGTAAAAACACTATCTTTTTTATGACAAATAATGTCACGAGAAGTGAGAAACATTCCTCAGACGTTTACACCTTTATTGTTGACACAATCATATCTTTAATGGCTTACTTTTATAACGACACTGTCAAAGTCACTGTAATGTCAGATTAGCCGATAAAAGTGGGAAATGTCAAAAAATCATAAATTATAACAATGGAAATAGTTCAAAAAACTACTTAGATATTATTGAAAAATGTAAAACAACATTGCTTAATTAAAAGATAAATATTTATACACTAGGTATAAAAATTCAGTAATGTGGTATCTTCATATTCGAATAAAATAAAAAAGGACAAACAAATCTATAATTATATTTATCTATAGTAGTTAATTGTAGCTTGTTACCTATAGAAAATAATATAAATATATGGACATTGCGCCAATTAAGTGCAAAAATAAATTGGAACTTGTTTTTAAATAAAAATAAGCAAACATTTTACAGTAAAACTGTATTTTTATAATTGGCTAACTAGTTGCTTGTTATAAAAAATGTAAGAATTAAAGAAATAATGATCCGAAACATTATAAAATATTTATTTACGTTCTTATCTAGTTATTGCGATATAAATTATTCGGTTACGACTTGCAAGCAATCAAGTGAGAATTAGCTCTTTGACGTATTGTGACCCCACTAGTACCATGTTTAGGTACTACTACATTTATGTAAGTACAAAGTAACTATTGCTACATGCACTTCTAACAGATTTCACATGTACTTTTAGTTTAGTTCAGAAAACCTAGAGGCGGAGCCACGGGCGTTTGTTGAATGTATGCTCAGAGCAGGCGTTTGCGCTTCCTTTGCAATATGCTTCGCAGCAGTATATAGTGTTTACAATCATATATACAAACCAGTTACGTAGCGGCTTTACAAATAACGATGTTTATGATCTGCTACGGACTACTACGCTGCACCTACGCGGCGATTATAATCTCCTACGAACATGCTACGCACTTGCTATGGCATTCGAGATCTACTCGCTGCGGCTATTATGCGCTTTATTATCAGCTACACACAGGCTTCCCAGCATTTATATTCCGCTACGCAACATCTACGCGGCTTCTACGCTCTGACGGTTGGTGTCCACGCCTAAACAAAAAGTTACTACTCAGTATGATTACAGCGTTACTCAATGAGCTATACTGTGTTGAATTCAAGCGTTCAATGTTCACACTTCGGGGCTCGAGGAGTCATTCAAGTCACAAAATAAAAAAGTAATCCTAGTATAAAATAGTGGTATCTGCGTTTTTTTATTGTTACATAAGTATCTTTAAAAATGTGGACGTTGTTTATAATACCTACGCGTCGGTTACTATTCATGCCAGTACAATTGGATCAGTATAATAGCAAAAAGTTCTCTAATCTGTCATTTTCCTTATGTAATATTTGCTCACTGAACGCTTATTTCGTTGCCAATCGCCCCAGAATCTGTTGATATGAAGGCTTTATTGGTTTTTTATTTGAATAGTTACTTTCATTGTAAGATATTGTGTTGTTATTTTTTTATCTTCATAACATTCTCAGCTTTTAAACTAATGCCTAGTTGCTATTGTTAGCTAATTGACGATAATTGTATAGCTTTGTAGCTTCTTGCTTAGTTCAATATTACTAAAGGAAGTAAGTACTACTTGTTGTAAATCGCTAATGGCATCTAATAGGGATGTATCCAATGTATGAAAATCAAAAAAATAATTAGTCCTTCTAATAGATAATAAAAAAAATTAAGACCCGTATTTTTTATTTTGTCGAAATTAGCCAAAACTACTGAGATATAGCGTATTAAAGTTACGGAGTGGGGGCTAGTTACGTCACGGCGTGGTATATTTTGTACCACGGCGTGACGTCATGCGACATTTCAAATCAATATATTATCTTCCTAAGTATTTGAATGAAAGAAAAAATACGTGTTCAATATTTTTTATAAATCTGTCTGATGGATATTAAATTATTTTTTAGGGTACAACCCAATTGTCATGAATAAATCAAATCAAAACATGGTCTTCAAACCCTGGAGCACAGGCGTAGAGTAGCCAGCCTCTCGATATTCTATAAGATGCATTTTGGTGAGTGTGCGAGGTAATTGCATGATTTGCATGACTGCACGGTTAGCGTAGTGGTAAACCTATTGACTGCTGCGCTGCGTGTCGCGGGTTCGATTCCCGCATGGAACAAAAATCTGTACCCATGGCTTACAAGTAGATGTTCCGGGTCTGGATGTTTATATATGTGAGTGTCTGGATGTTTATATGTTTGCCCACAATGTAGGAGAAATTCCTAGTGTGGGAAAACGCTTTCTTAAAAAAAAGTGTTTCCATCTGATTACAATTTAAGTGTCTTCAGGGTTAGAGTGAATAGAATAGGCTCTTAATAAACTAGCGCACCCACCTGATTGCATCACTGCTTACTATGAAGGGGCGGGGGGTTGCGGTCAAGCACTAGTTTATAATTTATATATATAAAAACAATAACACAAGATCTAACCAAGATCATGTATGGACTTTAAAGGAGACTAATCCTTGAGTTCGTTTATTTCTACTGGTAGTCAAATAGGAATTGTTGAATGGTGACAACAATTACCCAATAACAATTTTTTTACAACAATTCAATTTCAATTAATTTCAATGATTAAATTGAAAATAAAGTGATTTATGATGTCAAATAATATTTCATTGTACTTATGATAGTTATGACATTGACTGCAGTTTTGTTTAATTTATCGGTTCAATTCAGAAATAAATTATACGACTAGCATAAATTTATTGTGAAATCTTCTAATTTTTCATTAGCTCAAAACTATGTTAGCTTTCGAATGAACTTGTGGAAGGAAGAATGAAATCCAATTAATGTCTCAGCGTCATGCTCATTGTCGTCAGCCCTTCGTGAGATTAACATAGCTGGCAGTTACTGCTTTCACATTGCAACTATTTATGTAGGTACTCCAATAATATAACTGTTAATCGTGACTCGAGTTATAAATGAGTAAATGCATATAAATCTCAACCTTAGAAACATTAGGTCGTATGTATAGCTCGACTTTAGAAGCAGTAGGCTCAGTTGTCGGAACTATACATACTGCTTTTAAGGTCGAGCTATACATAAGGTGCGCCGATTTTGTTGTTCACAAACTAAACTAATTTTAAGTTATGTGTATCTTTTCTTCCTATTTCATTAAGAAAAGGACAGAAGATAAAATGTCAGTTTAGACCTGTCAAATTAGTGCGATCTGACGTAAACTAGCGTATTTTTAGTCGCCATGTTTATAATCGCTTCTAAAATGTCTATGGAGTATCTTAATTTGACAGCATTAAATTAAAATGTTATATTCTATCTTTTTCTTAACGAAATGAAAAGAAAAAGATGCACATAACTTAAAATTAGTTTAGTTTGTGAACAATAGAATCGGCGCCATTATGTACTTAATGTACGATTTTAGTGGAGAAAACTAATGTTGTTCTTTTAAATATAATCTCTAAGTTAGACTATATTACGATATTTTGATAAACACTTATGAGCTAATAGAATAGAATAGAATACTCTTTATTATGTACACCATGTAGATTACAGAACACAAATGTAAAGATTTTACAAAGGGTGACAGAATGGGCGGTCTTATCGCTAAGAGCGATCTTTTACAGACAACCTACTCATGGTAATAAATGCTATTTTTTGGAGTTGAAAAAAGAAATGTATTAGAAAACACACTTTATTCTTACTATGAGTAGGTAAAAAACATATTTTCTGGTTCAAAGGTGTAAATGTCACCTGGCTACTTTGGATTCAGTGGAGAGGCGTGCGAAGAGGCGACCCAGACTTAACTCGAAACGGTCTCCAAAGCCTGGAGCACAGGCGTAGAGTAGCCAGCCTTTCGGTCTTCTATAGGTTGCATTCTGGTGAGTGTGCAAGGGAATTGCATGATTTAATTCCCCCATCTCCGTTCCACCATCGGACGACCCGTCGTACGGCGAGTTTCCACCCTTAGGTTGTTGACACCACTGCGACCCGGACGAAGCGTTTCGCTTCCTCTTTTATACCGCGTACATCGAGGGAATGGAACAATTTGCCAGCGACGGTATTTCCGTCACATTACAATTTGAGTGTCTTCAAGGCTAGAGTGAATAGGCTCTTAATAAACTAGCGCGCTTTACCATCAATGATCGCATCACTGCTTACCATCAGGCGGGATTGCGGTCAAGCGCTAGTTTATAACTTATAAAAATAAATAAAAATAAAATGAACAGGTAACAAAGTACACTACCACCGACAGAAAGCAAACGTTTACGTTGTAGTCATCGTAAAAAATAATTTGTCTAATTGCAGCCTCCAAATCTGTCTGTTTCCAACAACAAATAATTGGTTCCCTAGAGAGCTACCTATTATCACCAAATACTCAAATTTACGTTTAGTTTGTTGCTGTGAGAAACATTTACTCCAGTTAAGATTGAAATTTTGGGAAAAAAACTTTGAGGAAATGAGTCAGGAGTGGAATGGTGGAATGAGGGCCAGTAACGAGACCGACTCGCTTCAGTGGTCATAGTGGGGCTTCCGGTCCGGGAAATGGACATCACGGGGACTACACCTGCTGTGGCATACCTAATGCGTACCTCCCAGAGGTTAACCAACTTGACAAACGAATGATATCATTTTTACAAGGAAACATATGTATGAAGAGTTCTTAGAAAACAGTTGTAAGTGGCTTAATTGTTAATTAAATTTATATCATCTAACACATTAGGATAAAACGGACTCATATTATTTCTTGGTAGGACCCCAATAACCTCTGAGACCACATCTAGCAAAAATATTACTAACATAATATAACCAACGACAAAAATATAGCATGCAATCAACACGCCAAACTTAATGATGACTAATGATTGCACGAACTAATCAAAACGAGGAAGCTAATAAAACGAAACAGGACACCTACCCAGGAACGCGCATCAAAAAAACATCGGATCGGACATTTTTTATTTTCGTTTCCACATCCCAAAAAGAACGATTAAAAAATTCGGCGCTAAAAAGAATAACACTGTGAGTCTATTACTCGTATAGCATGTCATCGACGGTTCATTAAAATGCGATGACTTAACACAAACACCATAGTGGACTTCATTGATAGCCTCTGACGTAGGTTGGACTGCACAAAAACTCCATCCATCTGCCACACAAACATCGCCCTTAACGTAACGAGTTAAGAGTGATAATTTTTCATTGGATCAAGAATTCACTGGTTCATTTTGGAATGAAAGATCGTTTACAATAGCATTTCATTCCGTGGAATCCATTGATAAGTCTGATGCTACCAGTGTTACAGGACGGTTATCTCACGAGCGACAGCAGAATAGTGACGGTAGAACGTTTCAAGAACCTAAATATTAGATAAAAATGAAAGTCTACTTTCTTATTACTAACGGTGTTGATGAAAAGGCATATCATTGAGAAAGAACTTAATAATATGGCTATTTCATAGAGAGTATGAAATTTTCGAGAGCTAATTTATGTAAGCTACTAGAAAATTAATTTAAACCTAACACTCTAACTACATTACACACTATCCAATCATTTTGAAGGATATTGCTAAGCCGTAGTTTCTTACTACTGCTTTGATTATTGTTGACGTGTTAGGTACCTCCATGAAAGCCGTAAGCGTGTAAGTTTAAGTGTGTTACATATTTATCCCGTAGGCTTAATCATAATGTAAAAAATCCTAATATCGAAGGTTAAAAGGAAATTAATTCTAGGTGATAGTAACTTAAAATGTAAAAGTCATAAGGAAAAGTATCTACGTAATATTGTAATAATGACAGCGCAATAAAACGTTGCAGTGACAGTTTTATTTCTCCATGGACAGTTTTATTTACACTCGTTGGTAATGGGAATAAACATAAATTAGTGCAAAAAGAGATAACAAAATACCATGTGCCTGGCCGATTCATTCAGGGTAATTGAAGCGGAAAATACAAAAAGAGCACTGTATAGGTAACGGCCTAACGCCATAAAGAATTTTCTTAACTCTAAAAAAGAAAGCTAGATTAACTATTTACTTTCCCAAACCGTGAGAAAACCGTTCTCCTCTGAACTTTCAGTGAGTACTTAGATTATAAGCAAAAAAAAACAGTAAAGCGAAGTGTTACAGTTACAAATTATTGTGCCGTGAAAATTACAAATTTAATGCAAAATTGAATGCTTTGAAGGCACTTTGTGAGGCCGATTCTGTTTGGAATAAATTAATTATGGCAATTTAAGTCGATTTTCTATCGTTACCAGCGGCCGACACCGTTCAAATTACAATTTTGTACTGCTGTCGCTTGGCATTGTTTAGGTCACAGCAATGTTAGACTGTGAATCCGAAGGTTCATTTATCATGTTGAATCGGATATCAAATATCATATAATTACTATTCTATTACGAATTCAGAACACAGATAAAAATATATTGCAAAGGAAACGATACCTTGAACTAGACTAATCAAAAATGTGGCTGTCTACCAATCAAATCTTCTACAAAGACTAATACAAGTAGTCGTCACTTGAAGAATAAAAAATATGAAAGGAATACATAGTCCCTTTACTTTATTTGTATACCTATCTAAAGTTTTAACAATCAAAACCCTATTTTTTGTTTTTTGATAGATCGTTCTACCAGCTAATATACCTATGTATTCTAAAGACTGATTTACACGGTGCAATTTAATTGCCTATGGCATAAATAAAATTGATGCAACGAATGACTTGCATCGTCTAAATGGTGTTTAGACAATGCAACTTTTATTGTTGCTTCAACTTAATTGAAGCCATAGGCATTGCACCGTGTAAATCAGTCTTTACTTGAAGTCAGTACAGCTGTCATTTTAGTGTAGCAATTTAATCAAAATAAAATTAGGTCAGTTAATGCGTCAGTAAGCATTGAGGTATCTCACCGCCGCCCGGTAAGGACCAGGCCAGAGTCGACGGCGCGTCGTGTTTCACGCGCGCCTCAAAGAGATGTCAGCACATCGTGACGGGGTCCACGAAGACCGATGCCTCCTGGGTCAGGGTTGCGGGTTGGTTAAACAAGAAACCGTGGTCCTGGCCGTCCCACAGGCAAGTGAAGAAACACGGGTGGGTTTTAGTCAGTAAAAGTCTGACACGCCCTTCCGCTCCGCCCAGAGCGGGAGAAGTCATTTGATGATTTCCCATCCAAACAAAAAACTCACCGCAACCTTGTTTATCACAAAGAGTTATTTTTCAACGGGCATTCAATTATTCTATTTGTATACAGAATAAATAAATCACAAACGAAAAGTGACCGTGCATGGGAAAACAGGCTTAGTGAGATTTCCATCCCTTATACAGCTTTGTCCCCATCCCTGATAAATGCTTTCACAACTGAAAAGTACGAACAGCTGTTTTTTTTTTTTAGAAAATTGATTTTTTTTTTATTGTGGAATGGACCTACTCTTGACCTCGATAACACCTAATGGAAAGCGATGGACGAGGATTATGGTGAAATGAGCGTACTCAGAAGACGCCAGTTCGTTCTTATTTTGAAAACGTACGCACATCTATACTAATATATAAAGCTGAAGAGTTAGTTTAGATACAGGTCCGATTTGAAAAAATATTGTTGCGTTGGATATCCCATTAATCCAGGAAGGCTTTAGGCTATATAACATCACGCTGCGACCAATAGGAGCGGAGTATATAAAAAAAAATATATCGAAACCTACGCGAGTGTAACCGCGAGGCGCAGATAGTCTATTACTAATATATAAAGCTGAAGAGTTTGTTTGTTTGAACACGCTAATCGCAGGAACTACTGGCCCGATTTGAAACATTCCTTTTGCGTTGGATAGCCCATTAATCCAGGAAGGCTTTAGGGTGAAACCGCGAGGCGCAGCTAGTAATAAATATGGAGAAGAAGTATTAAGTGCGGTTGATCGTCCGACTGTCAATCAAATACAAATGGTCTGCAGTACGTCTGGACGTTACGTTTTGGAGCCTCAACGCACGTTCGCCGCATAATGTTCCTTGCTTATCATCAAAATTACGACAATGTGCTAGCTAAGCTGCAAGCGTGGCCACCAACATATCATCGCCTAAAAACCTTTGCTCATTGTTCTAGCGAGTCGGGCGCAAGCTTGTATTTTGCTGGGTTCGTATGTTTAGTACTTATGTATTATTAGTGAAGGTGCTTCGCTAATAATACGTAATTATACACGCTAATAAATAAAAAAAGAATGTGTGTTTTATGGTAGATGATAATCGACCATAAAATTACACATTTTTTTTCAATTGTATTAATTTACGCCACTCAGTTTTACTCTTCGCCAAAATAATCGACTACATAATCATCGTCATGAGACCATTTTAAAGTCAACAAGTCGAAGTCCTCTTTGGGCATCAATAGCTAGTGTCGCCGGCTAACTGATAGATCTCGCACTTTTATTACGGCATTGCTATTTACATACCAGTTGTTGTTGTTGTATACAACACAACAACAACAACTTAATCAATTATGGGAGGTGGCCTTTGGCATCCTTCATTTTTATTTAACTTAACTACAATATCCTATCCTACTCCTGCTAAGCTATACTATATAGTTACTTACTATAATTAATATTCTAAATGCGAAACTTTGTGAGGATGTACATAAATGTATGCATGAATTTATGTATAGACTAGCTTTCCGCCCGCGGCTTCGCCCGCGGGGAGTTCGGTTTCAAATTAAACATCAAATTTTTCTGCGATAAAAGGTAGTCTATGTTCTTCCTCAGGGTCTAAAGATTGTCTGTGCTAAATTTCATCAAAATCGGTTGAGAGGTTTAAGCGGGAAAGCGTAACAGACAGACAGACAGACAGACAGAGTTACTTTCGCATTTATAATATTAGTATGGATAGCGCTTGACCGCAATCGTTGTTGGTAAAGCGCACTAAAAACGCTAAACGACTGAACCGATCATCCAGAAATTTCACATATATATTGTCGGGCATACATAAACAGACATAGGGTACTTTTCATCCCAAAAAAGCTTTTTATTGCGGTTCCCGAGGACAACAAATAACTAAAACAGCAAAACGTAATTATGTTACGATAATAGATGATTTTTGACATGTCTGTCGAAAATCACAATTTTACGCTGATGAAGTCGGTTATTATCCGCTACAAAAATACATAACATAAAAAATGGGACTATCGTTGGCGAAAATACTATGTATAAAGTACACTAAAATAGATACACATATCTAAAATTATAGATATATAAATTTATGCTTAGTAAACATTTACATTTTAGTCGTCTGTGTAAATTCATATTAAGCTTAAACTAAGAATCTTGGAAATAAATTAAGTTCTTAATTAATTTCTAAGAATGTAGTCATTTTCAGACTTATATTTTCACTAATTTTAGCAAAGCTTATTTATAACCTTCCATGAACGTAATCTAAAGTCTAAAGCTACGTTTACAAAAACTCTTGCAGTAGATAAAGTTATACTAACAGTAACAGGATGGAACATCTGACACGTAACACGCTTTCAGTTTGAAACGGATGCGACACCAGGTGTAGCGATAAATAGTTTTCCCTCCATTGATATTACGAATACGAAAGTGAACAGAATGTATATAGTATGTATGTATGGATATTTGTTCATCTTTCACGTACAAATAGTCAACGGATTTGAATGAAATAAAATTACACTTTATAATCAGAAAACAAACTGCCCAATTCTTAAATAGCTGCAGTTAATAGGTACGATTACAGACTTAGGAGTCACTTTTGACTCGAAACTTCTCTTTGACACACTTTGATAAAATTATTAAAAATATTCCAAAGCCCTTGGTTTTATCTTGACAATGGCGCCGCTTGTGTTGTTCACAAACTATAGCAATTTTAAGTTATGTGCATCTTTTTCTTTCCATTTCGTTAAGAAAAGGATAGAATATTATAACATTTTAATATAATCCCGTCAAATTAAGATACTCCATAGACAGTTTAGACGCGATTATAAACATGGCGACTAAAAATACGCCAGTTTACGTCAGGGGCGCACTAATTTGACAGGTCTAAACTGACATTTTATCTTCTGTCCTGTTCTTAATGAAATGGAAAGAAAAAGATGCACATAACTTAAAATTAGTTTAGTTTGTGAACAACAGAATCGGCGCCATTATCATCATCATCATCATCATCTCAGCGTTTATCCCGGTTGCATCCGCGGCTTTCGCGTTGGAGCCCGGGGTCCGCTTTCCTGCACATTCTCCTTCATTTCGCACGATCTTTAGCATCCTGTGGTATGAGCTTGTTGGCACGCATGTCGGCATCTCTTACAACGTCAAGCCAGCACTTCTTCAATCGGCGCCATTATCAACGGATTTTAAAAATATCAAAATATTTAAAATTTTGTACTGTGTTGCTTTTGCGCGTCATCTCAAACAGGTAATGTTCACCAATATGGAATCCTCTCTACGATCCCTATGTCAATCGCATCGAAAGTATCCAAAGAAAGTTTTTGAGGTGCATTGACAGTGATTGAGATTGAGGTGATGTAGATCCAAAACTTATTTACTTCATTATTACAACCGTTGCAGAAAGTTTCACATTCTTCCACTAAATGAACGGAGAAAAATTGCCGACATGTTATCCTTGTTCAATTTGGCTAATGGTTCAACCGACTGTTGAATTATTGAGCAAAATTGGGCTGCGTGTTCATGAATCATCAGCCTCTGTACGTTTCCTCTGTGCGGTGTTTATATCGACAAAATTCTTATATGATAAGAGCTAGCAGAGTATAAAACTTGTTGTGTCAGTGGGTTGATGAGCTCGATGTATTATTCTTCACCAGTGTTCCTAAACTTAAAAAAAATCTCTGTTTAACTTCTTTGAAAATCACTAAAATCTGTTCAGTCTTTACTAAATTCTCTCCGAGTGCTTACTTGTTCTTGATATTTCAGTTTCCTGTCCTGTGCTGTACTTGTTACTATTTCTTGTGGAAACTTAATATTGTCTGTGGAAACTTTTAATTGGCAATCTTTCAGTATCTGCCGGGATCGAAACTTACACAGCAACGTAACCCCGAAGGGTAATAATACTAATAACAACTTTAAGGCATCACTAGCTGAGAGGAGGCCTGTGTTTCAACAGTGGAAACATTATAGGCTGGTAATGTATGTATGATGAAACAGGCAGACTAACGTTTCGGATTCGCCTTCCTGACTAACGCTTCTAATCTACGGTACAAAGTCTCTTGGCGGCGCTAACTGACGGGTGTCAGTTAACACACGTGGAACGCGGCCTGCGGTAATAGGTAATTTCAGGAACAACCGCAACAAAGAAATGGTGGGTAGTTTATACCTGTCGAGTCGTCGTCGAAAGAGAATTGGGTGTGTCGTACCACCACGTTTGCTACGTGACACTAGCCTATAATGTTCCCACAGCTGGGACATTGGCCTTCTCTTTGTAAGAGGCAGTGGACCAATTTGCTCCACAACGCGGGCCCAGTGCGCATTGGTATGCACATGTCCCATATGCCTTCGGATTTATTATTCTAGCACACGCCAAGGGAGGATCCTCCGACTAGATGGGTGTTATGTCTCGCGGGCACTTCTCCCAATGGTTGAAATTGGGAAGTTTTATGTATGCTAGTTACACGGTAAACTCTGATTGCGAGATGGAGAATTCGTGTGACGTTAGTATGACGCGTTCGTTTATTTTGGCATTTGTAGGTACGGCTACACGCAGGTTTCCTCGCAATGTTTTCCTTTACCATTTTAAGAGTAGTTGTGATGAAATAATTTACACAAAGTAAAGGCGACTGTTTGGGTTCGAACCTACGAACCTACTCGTAAGTCACGGCTGTTACCACCGGGCCACTCGTGTACTCTGTTAACTGAAATGCAACGATATTTTATTTTAACTAGTGCCAAACTTAACAATGAATTCAGCACAACATGATTGTAATAAAATCTCTATAGCGTAGCTATCCTATAAGCGGTCAATACGTATCGTAGAGCTAGTAAAGAACTAGCTTTGCGAGTTTTATAGAATCTTGTACTAAATTCACGTTTACAGTTTGCGTACTGGTTAAAAAATCTTTCTGTATAATCTTAACTCTTGAGTAAACAAATTTGACAACAAACTTTTTGCACTCTAGCCTTATTTGTATTAGCAAATTGAGAATCCTAATAAATGCTATTTGTATTAGCAAATTGAGAATCCTAATAAATGCTATAGAATTTTTAACAGTTTCAATATTATTTGAAAAGCCAACGACATTATGCAGTGCTCGATCGCCGATCACCAACTGAAGTAAAACATCGACCTACTTTTCTGACAGCTGACGTTTACGACTAGCGCGAAATTATAAAATTAATTTGAAGTTTAATTTACACTTGCACAAGTTGGTAGCAGATTTCAAACTTACTTTTTGTTATTTAAAATCTCCTGTTGCTGTAATTCCCGTGTGATGCACTTGTTCCAGAGGAGATCGCATAACTTCATAATGAACTGAGATCTACGCACTGTGTGCCTTTGCCTGACTCAGGAACATATTGGTGAGGCCATTTTGAAGTCACAGTCAGAACTATGAACAACGTTCTTAATTACAAACGAAAATACTAAAGTAATTATTTCTTTTTTTCGAAATTAAAGTTCAGGATAGTCGCAATCTCATCTTCGCGGTAATCAATGTCGAAAATGTAGAGAAATGTCAAGTATTTTTGACAGATTCAGACTACGAGTTTAATAAAATTCCCGCTCTGATCTAAGTTTCCCTGCATATTTTAGAAGTTTCTGACATTGATTACCGCTTAGAGGTGAGATTAAGACTATATTTTGAACTTTTTTAACAACCTACTGGTCAACTTCCATTCTTGAAAAAAAAACATACAACGAATAAGTCAAAATATCTACTGAATTAAAATCTGTCCCATTCCAACTTCTCTCGTTCTCTTTTGCCAGATGTTTGTATAGTGAGTGCGGAAAATTTTCTGAAACAAAAAAGCAAATGTAGTATAGGAATGTAGTAGTAGTCATGGACGTACCCGGTGGCCTTCCCTGGAAATCTCGCAGAACGTGTATGAACTCCCCTTATAACATTTTTTTTTATAATTTCAAACTAGTGCTTGGCCGCAATCCCGCCTGATGGTACGCAGTGATGCAATCGTTGATGGCAAAGCGCGCTGGTTTATTAAAAGAATGTTCACTCAAAAAACTGAGTAAATCGGAAGGAAGACGGCCGTTGAGCTAGGTAATGCAATGTCAAACCCAAAAATACGACCAACGGAGCTGCGCAAGAAGGAGATTCATCTGGAGACCCTCCACGACCAAATTCACAGAACAACATTTGGCGCATCGTACCCAGCACATATCGCAACAGAACTGCTCAGACCCGTCATTCGTACGGCTTCACCAGACATCATCCCGGAACACGACCAATCACTTGATGGCAAGACTTTGTCTGATGGATGGTAGCTTCTGTCGGCAGCGGATATTATGGCCTACCACCGAGATGAAGTTTCGAAATGCATCATCATCATCATCACCAACCTTTTTATCGTCCCACTGCTGGGCACAGGTCTCCTCTCATACAGAGAAGGATTGAGCGTAATCACCACGCTTGCTCAATGCGTGTTGGCGATTTCAGACTTAAAGTCCAGGTTTCCTCAAGATGTTTTCCTTCACCTTAGAATCAGACATTGGTGTCCAAGATATACTTAAAAAGTACATATAACTTAGAATAGTTACTTTGGTACTTGCCTGACCTGGAATCGAACCCGCACACTCATACTTGAGATGCTGGTGTTTTAACCACTAGGCCACCACGACTTAAAATGCATGTATAGTCAAATTCACTTTTATTATACCTCAAAAGCGGGCTCATTGTGATGTTTAGGGCAAACAGTTGCACTGTTTGCCCTAAACATCACACTACAAATACCTATTGTTTCATGTAGATGCGTTTGTGTAGTGTCTAGAGCAAAACTTAGCAAATCCAACTTGCGCTCTCCATAGGGCAGAAACTGGGTACGCCCATGGTAGTAGTAGAGTTTACAAGTTTTAGATCGTAAAAAAAATCATCACCACGGGTCTTAAAACGGTTAAAGACAACGACATGGGGAAATCACCATCATCATCATATCTCCAAAAAATCGAAGAGGTGTCACATCAACCAACCCGCACTGAGCTCGCGTGGTGGATTACGGTCAACTCCCTCTGCCAGAGAAGAGACCATTATCTCTATAGAACGTAAGAAAGTTTTTGGTATGGCTCCAATTCTATATATTTATTTTAGTACCAAAATATAGGTTGTGCTTTGATAGAGAAAGTTATAAAAAAATAACTGTTATTTGTTAACCCTTAATTGTTTTAGTTAAATATTTGGATTATTCTCATTATTATTGTAAATATTTGACAATGATTATGCTTTGTACGCCATAAAGGCATGACAGAGACATGTTAATGACTTAACTGCAGGGTAATTGCGTAACATACTATTAATAGCAATGGGTTTCATTTTGACAGTCCAAAAACATTCATCGCGTTATTTGCGTTGTTGAGCAGACACACTTTCCGAAAATATTGAGCAATGGTTTAGCAATTGGCTTCAGAATGATTAAAATTGATAGTAATGGAGTGTTACGTACTGGCTTTGTAACACCTAGGACCTGTGTATATTCATGTTTTTACAAAATGTGTTTACAAAATTATAAGCTGATTATGACATACTTATAGTGAAGTTAACCAAACTTAAGCAATTTCGGTGCTATTAATATTTCCTCGATTGGTCGACAAAATGTCAGCAAAGTTTATCAAACATTATGAGCGATTTGATTTCTAATAATGTCCACAACGTTATTAGTCTCGTATCGGATTAATCAATCAGGCTCGCTTTACAGGACATGTTCGCTTTTGGGTGCGCTGTCTATGCTGATAATCCTGACGTCAGGCAAGATTAATTAGATAGGTTCATTCTGTACAAACAAAACACACTGAATTTTAGAATGCATAAACGATGACAATTATTGAGATGAATAGGCTTAACGTGGACTAATGGAAATTTGTTTGTAGGTTGCTATATATTCTGAATACTACGCAAAAGGTTAATAGTAATTCTGTATCCATAATTATGGCTCGACTAGTCTGACTAGTCTCTACTGTCACAATTTGGGTGGTCTACTCTCTAAGATAGTCAACGAAGTATAAGGATCCGATCGAAATTAGTTCATCCGTAGAAACAAGTGCCATATTATGTTTTTCATATGGGCAATGATTTCATATATACGGACACGTCTTCATTCTTAGTTCGGGCCCCTCAACAAACTAAAGCCCATAACTAGTAACTTTATGTTGTTGTTGCGTAGAGTAGCCAGCCTTTCAGTGTTCTATGCATTTTGGGGAGTGTGCGAGGGAATTGCATGATTTAATTCCCCCATCTCCGTTCCACCATCGGACGACCCGTCGTACGGCGAGTTTCCACCCTTACGTTGTTAACACCACTACGATCCGGACGAAGCGTTTCGCCTCCTCCTTTATACCGCGTACATCGAGGGACTGGAACAATTTGCCAGCGACGGTGTTTCCGTCGGACTACAATTTGAATCTCTTCAAGGCTAGAGTGAATAGGTTCTTAATAAACTAGTGCGCTTTACCATCAACGATTGCGTCACTGCTTACCATCAGGCGGGATTGCGGTCAAGCTCTAGTTCATAATTTATATAAAAAAAAAATTATTATTATTTATTTTGATTATTTATATCTTACGTGTACTGCGCCGGCTGACGTCATCACATCGACGCCGCGCCGGCTGTCGCTGAAAAGTAGCTCTGAGGCTTGAGCAATGCAAAACGGCTATCGCTCACCATGCTTCGAACCTGTGTAAGATTGATCTCGCATTGTTAACGATGGTCGTTTTGACGCATATTTTCCCCAAATTTTATATTTTTGTGTATGTACACAATAGGTACATATATAATTGTATATAAATATAATAGAAAAACCTATTCTTTCTTTGCGTCATGTTCATCATACATAAAGGTAGTATTTTTTTTTATTTTAGACAGAATCCGTGGCGTAGCGGTAGCGGACGCAGCCGCTGCGCAAGGTGGCGTGGGTTCGATCCCCGCACAGTGCAAGTATTTGTATGCATGAATATGAATATTTGCACTGGTCTGGTCGTGCCTCGGAAAGCACGTTAAGCCGTTGGTCCCGGTTGCCATAAGAACATCTTGTGGCAGTCGTTACGGGTTGTTGGAGCCCTCAAAAGTCCAACAATTGGTCTAACTGCAATGCTTTGATGCCGCCTTCGGGTTGTGGAGGTCAGACGGCAGTCGCTTGACGGAAAATGTCGAAGTTTAGCCATATCAGCAGTTGGACTGGTAAAGCGGACCCCAGACTCCAAAGCTGAAAAGGCTTCGGATGCGACTGGGATTAACGCTGGGATGATGATGATGAGTATTTTTATATTTTAGTTTTTTAAGTGTTAACACCACTACGATCAAATAATAAACTAGTGCGCTTTACCATCAACGATTGCATCACTGTTTACCATCAGGCGGGATTGCAGTCAGGCACTAGTTTATAAAAAAAAATGAGAAACTTAGTCACATAGACAGTCACCACGGCTATAATTACAGATTAACACCCTTATTCATAAGTTTGCTTAAAGTTAACTAGTGATTAGCGATTGTTTAACCATAGATTTTATACGTTTGCACGTTACTTAATTTTAATCATCGTTTATGAATAAACCCCTTAAACACTGTGGTGTTTATTCATAAACGAAGATTAAAGTTAAGTGACTAATGGTAAAAGAAACGCTAATCACTAGATAACTTTAAGTAACATTTTTGAATAAGGGGGATGATTTTTAGGAGTACCTATGTTAAACTATTAGCCCCTTGTTAAAAAGTTTTTCTTTAGATCAGGTTTAAAACCTCTGACCCAAATCATAAGAACTCAACTGAAATAGAAATGCAGTTCATTATATAAACATGGCAGCTTACTTCGGCGCCATGTTACAATTTTAGTATCAACAATTTTGCATGAATGTAAATAAAGTTTTAACATTCGCAAAATGATGCACATTGTCAATGTGTAGCCCGTTGACCAACGTCAGACAACTCTGTATAAAACAAAAGAACGCGTTTCATGTACCTATATATAAAGGTAGCTTCTAGAACGTTCTAGAAGCTTCGACTCATTGGCCGAGCCGGAACTGTTGCAAAAAGGTTCGCTTTGTAGTTTCCAATTGAATACAAATAGAAATAGAAAATACACACATCAAAAGTGTCTAGGGATCAACATATATTTTTGCAATAACTTTTCTCCTGATTGATATTAATTAAAATTTTCTTTAAGGATTCATCAAATAAAGTGTTTTCGTTTGTCACAGTAACGATAAACCAAGTCACCTTTGCATTAATAAAGAAATTTGCCATTTTCCTAATAAAGGGATATTTGACATTTGAACCACTAACACAAAAGTTCGAAAAAAAGACTGAAATAACAGTTTTCTCTAAAATTTTATTGGGTAACTTAAACAATTAATAATCCGTGTTTCTACCGCGAACACTAACAACACAAGAACATCGGTTTGGCATACTCAAAATGAGTTCATCCAAATCACGCTGTGGAATGGCCGCCCATGTTCGTTGCAACAACAAAAAAAGGTCTTCTTGCGACTGGATACCCTCCATATTCGGCAGAGCTCTTCTCTGTAGCATATCCCATGCATGCTCAATCGGGTTCAAGTCTGGCGACTGAGCAGGCCAGGGCAGGACATTGATGTTAGCTGCGGCGAGAGTCTGTCTTACAACTCTTGCGGTGTGCGGTCGTGCATTATCATGCATTAACTGAAATAAGGGACCGATTTGCACTTGTAGAGGAACGATGACGTCTGATACAATCGTTTCAGCATAAATTTGAGCGTTGAGGTTGCCTCTGATCCAAATCAACTCAGTTCTTCCGCCGATCCAAATACCCGCCCATACCATGATGGTTCCACCACTATAAGGATGGACTTCCTGGCAGGATTTTAATCGCTGTTGGCGTCCAGGGGTTCTCCAGTGTCGTATACGTCTTGTATCCGGTCTCATACCAAAACGAGACTCATCAGAAAAGCACACGAAACGCCATTGTTCTTCTGCCCAATTTCTGTGTTCAAGAGCCCATTGATATCGAATCCTACGATTGTGCATTGCTATAGGTGGTACCCGTAGCGGTCTTCGGGAATGAAGGTTCACTTCATGCAAGCGGTTTCTGACTGTTTGGTCGCTAATTAAGTTCCCTGAAGAGTGATGAAGCCTCACGGCTAACATCATGGCGGTTATTGTTGGAGCTCTTCGAGTTAAGATTTGAATGTATCGGTCTTGTCTCCGTGTGGTGCAGCGATACCGTCCTCCATGGCGCTCAGCCACGGTACCAGTGCTTCGGTAACGTTTCCAAAGTCGACTGATAACACTCTGACTTGTATTCAGAGCTAAAGCCACAGTACGTTGCCGGGAACCAGCTTCTATCATTCCCACGGCTCTGAGCATTTCTTCCCTGCTTAAATGACGTCGCCGCTCCATAATAACGTTGGTTTTAATCAGTAGTAGGGAAACAGTAGCACTAATAATGTCTTCAATGCGTTGTATGTTTTTATAGGGAAAATATTGACAGCTGATTTTCATCTTTTACTCGAATTTGATTCACAGTTCCTGATTCAAATTATGAAATGCACCAAAAAGGATCCACATAAATTTATAAAATCATAAATTTATTACAAAGCCACATCTCAATCTCAAGAAATCTGCATAAAAATGCTTGATCCCTAAACACTTTTGATGTGTGTAGATTACATTGGAATACAAATACTGGTTTAAGCTAGAACTAAAGTTGAATTTCGTTAGTTTGTAATAAGACGGGTTCGATTCCAGGCCAGGCAAGTACCAATGTAACTTTACTGAAGTTATATTTACTTTCTAAGTATATCTTGGACACCAATGACTGAAGGTGAAGGAAAACATCTTGAGGAAACCTGGACTTTAAGTCTGAAATTCCCAACCCGCATTGAACAAGCGTAGTGATTACGCTCAATCCTTCTCTGTATGAGAGGAGACCTGTGCCCAGCAGTGGGACGATAAAAAAAAAAGGTTGATGATGTAATAAGACCTAAGCCTTAGAATTAAAACTGAAACATTTGTTCGACATACCTAATGTCAGAGTTACGTCAGAGTATGTACCTTACGTATATAGATGGTGTTTAACCTAAATAACTGATAAACGCTGTTTTATAAAGTAAGCGATGGTAATTTTCCCAGAGGGTCATGGCCGTTCGGTTGGTCCGAGGACACTGCACGGTCTCCGCTGAGGCAGCGAGCCTCCTTGCCGGATTGCCGCCATGGGATCTGGAGGCCAAAGCCCTCGCCCGCATGTGGGAGTGGCGAGATGAGGCATAACTCTGCTGCCGGGAGTAATTGCAGTACGGCGGTCATGGAGAGTGTGATTGTCGCAAGCCAGTGCTGGGCACGCCACAATAGCGGCAGTAAGTCCCCTCTTTAACGAATGGCTAGAGAGGCACCACGGTGCCTTCACCCTCCGCCTGACGTAGGTCCTTACCGAACACGGTTGTTTTGGGAGGTTCCTGTTCCGGATAAGGCGGGAGAAAACGCCAGGGTTTCACCATTGTGTGGATCGCCCTGAGGCATGCGGTGGAGGTCTGGATTGGGTAGAGTACTGCTGTGTCCTCGTTGCGCGATCAGCGGCGATCTCTCACGTCCGACCCTAGTCCAGGCCATGATCCGGAGTGAGAGTACATACATCACTTCCTTCTGCGAAACAGTGCTGTTGGCAAAAGAGGAGGCGCAGCGCGTGAGGGTTCGGGAATCCCAGCGCCCTCAGGCCACCGCAGCCGCCGCAGGAGACGCCCTGCCCGGCCACCGTAGGCGCGGGCTTGCGGGCGGTGAGCAGTGGGCAGCTCTCCGCCTTGTAAGGACCAGGCCCGAGTCGGCGGCGCGTTGTGTTTCACGCGCGCCTCAAACAGATGTCAGCACATAGTGACAGGGTCCACGAAGACCGATGCCTCCTGGGTCAAGGTTGCGGGTTGGTTAAAAAGAAACCGTCGCCCTGGCGCGTAGGTAAGTGAAGGAACACGGGTAGGTTTTAGTCAGTAAAAGTCTGACACGCCCTTTCGCTCAGCCCAGAGCGGGAGAGGTCATTTGACGATTTCCCATCCCAAACAAAAAACCAAAAAAAGGGATGATAATTTTGAATTCTGTTATTGCCTAAAAATACCATAAGGAACATAAAAGAAAATAATGGAAACCTACAGTGTGATGTAAACGAGAGGTCGGTTAGGTAAGTGATTGACTTTGCTGGGATAACTGACTTGCGTTTCTTAGCTGAAGTGACTAGGTACTTAAGTATAATTTGATTTTTCGGTGCGTCACACCTGTTGACTTAGATATTCTTTCACTTCAAAATTCTTACCAATTCCGTTGCACTTAATTCGTGTTGTAGGTATTTCTCCTTTGGAATTTTTAGATTTACGTTTCTTACCACCTATTATGAAAATTTGAAGACGATGTTTTAAAAATGCATTGCGTGTTTCGTCCCTGTATAAGAAGACGCTGAAGGTACTACGTACTTTTGGGAAATTAAACGCAGGTATTGTTACCTACAGCATAAACTCTTATTCACTTCCTATGACACCCTGGCAAACAGGTTATTAATCAAAACCAATACCTAATTATTAATTCTGCACAATACACATGTCATAACGGCACAATATAAAACTTGCAGAAGGATGATAGATGGCGCCATCTGTTGGTCTAACTTAAGCTTAACGAAGAGCCATAGATAAGAAAATATTCTGGGTTTCTCTAGAAAATCGTTTTGGAAAATGATTTTATTTGCAAAAAAATTTAAGTAGGTATTTGAACTGAAATTATTTCCCGTGTTTTCAGCATTGGTTAGAAAATTAAAAAGTTCGCTATGTTAGTTAAAAATTTACTATGTAAAGTATGATGTCCTAAATATTATATCATAATTATTTTGAAACTTAATCATGACAGTAATCATAGCTTAGTAAACCATATAAAATTGATCCACCTTCATATTTCATTTTACAAGTGTTCATCACAGCTAATCCAACTGAAACCATAAGCATTACACTCAAATATTCAATACTGAAATAAAAAACCGCTTAAATACCGAGCATAGTTTATTAGAAGAGGACAAGTATATTTCTGTCACTCCATAGTGAATGGGCAGAACTCGGCCCCCTCCATTGACGCAAGCGCCGGTTTTGGTACCACACTCGGGTGACAAACATTTTCACTTGATTTGAAAACTGAATAAATATTGTATTAACAAATTGTCGAAATAGTTAGTACAGTTAAAGTGTTGAGTTTCTTTATGTTTCATGTGCGACTTATACTAATACTGATGTCTAAAATATATCTAGGCGAGCTTTTATACGTGCATTGTGTTTTGTATTTTAGTGTTTAGTTTTACCGACGACATCGCTGCAAATTCTGAACAATATTTTTCCTGAAAACTGTCGTCCCCCACCGCATGGCTCCTCTACAGTCTCACACTGTTGTAGTGGGAGTGTTCCATGCACTCACCAACACAGCGACGGGTCCCTCAACACAGCCTCCTCGTGGCACGCACACCACCACGCAGCCCGTGTCTGTACGAACACAGGCACTCTCAGTTCTCTACACAACCTCCTCTACTGCACTCACGCGCAGTAAAAAAAGATAACGCGATCTATCGATCTTTTTCCAAATCCAAAAAACAACGTCGTCAGATAGCCTTCATGAATATAGTTGGATACAACTGACGCCTAACATCGAACGCGTCGCTAAACCCCAGACATTTATTTCGATCACAATATTTATGACATCGTAATTAATTAAACATGTCGTTTTAATTATGTAAATACAAATGGGTGATAATCAATTTAAATTATGTGTTTTGATCTCGTTCGCTTAATTTAATGTAAACAGATATTCATCATTATTTGTGGCGTTTTTACGGTGTTAACGCTTAAATGATATAAAGCTCGGCGTGATGTTTTTTGTTGAAGCTAGCTGATACTAGTGTGGCGGGAACATGTTTGAACTTACTCAGTGATAATAATCGTTGTGTTCGCGTTTGTTCATGGAACATACTGAATCTCATACCATTATGGAACGACACCAGAATGGTATGGATGTGTGGGTAGGTAAGGGTACATAAGATTTACATTTTTTTTTTTTTATTAACATCATTTCCTTCTACTATAATTTAATATTTTGAATTGTTAAACTGTCTTCGATATTAACAAAGTTTTAATTAAAAGTATCCAATCTAACTTTCCACGGACCTTCGTCAAATTCTAACTCGAAACCTATTTCATGTGACAAGTTGAAGAGCCGAATATCGCTGCGGCGGAGTTTACTTTAGGTTCGTACATACAAACATTGACGTTATTATTTCTTTACTCTCAGTAACCCAAATTGTAATAATCTGTCCAAGTATCACTGAACAATAACTTACCTTGGGATTTTCTAAACCAAATTGTGATTAACTTAACGTTTAGGATAAAAACCGTTTACACATAAATCTTATTTATATGTTTTATTTAATTTAGCCATCAGTCAATTTCACTGTTTATGATACGAAACTATTATTCCAATAAGAAAATGCAAAAGTCCAATTTACTTGGAAATGCAATTCACTTGAACTAAACCTAATGTTTACATTTATAAAAGCCGTCGGGCCAAGTACCAACAGAGGTCATGAAAATCCATAGAACAATGAAAAGAAAATACGAATGATATATCTATACGTAACATTCTTCGGCAGCCATAATGTTCCTTTCCCAAAATCATTCATCTTGATAGGGCAAGGGCGCGTCAACCAATTGGGTGGCTTGTTCATCAACGGTCGTCCACTGCCGAACCACATCCGCCTGAAGATCGTGGAGATGGCGGCGGCAGGAGTGCGGCCGTGTGTCATCTCGCGCCAGCTGCGCGTCTCGCATGGCTGCGTATCCAAGATACTCAACAGATACCAGGTGAGTGACAACTTACAACAAACATCCAAAAAACTATACATTCTATTCCACTTATTTCACACATTGCAGCCCGAAAACTTGAATCCAGCTTACCAAATAAATTGAGTAAGAACTCTCAATAATATTTTTCTAGATGGATGGAAAGTAGCTGTTTGAGAATAAAGTCGAATGTAAAATTTAAGCTCTAAAGTTTCTAGCGTAATATAATTAATGCATACACACTGAAACAGTTTATTAGAAACTGAGATTTAACTTAAGTATTAATATAAATATCTACTTTTATTTCGACAACATTGTTCAAACTACCCAATTACGTTTTTCATTTTTAAAACAAACTGACATAACTTACCCTAATATTCATAGAAATTCAAATGGCTAAAATATAATTATAGCTACACATTCTATAAATAACCGAGAACATGGTTCATCAATATGGTGTCTAGACACCATAAGATCTCGGCTCATGAAAATACATAAAATACATCTAAACAATAAGTTATGATTGTGTCCAAAACAAAACGTTCCCCATTTTATAGACATAAGAGTATTATATGAATGGTGGTCGAGTCGCCGCCTACGCATATCGACTGGTCAGGCGGCAAACAATCGCCATTGATCTGCTGCGCAGCGGAGCCTGAAGGTTCGTTTTCACCACCGCTCCTATAGGCGCTATAACACACCGCTATAGCACATAATAGCGATTGTTTCGCCCAGGAAGCGTTTCGCCACGCTCGACGAGTATAGGGAACGGCGTCAGCTACCTACTACCTGCTTTCGTACATCTAAAACAAAGTACCCGTAGCACTTATAGGTACAAGATTTAAGCATAATTTTATTTTTATTTCGTTGCCATGCAGTGATAATCCCTTGATTCATTCTGGATGACAAAAATTTACTTAAAATGGCGCTCATGGACCCATTCCAAGTTTCTTATTATCCAGTACCTAAAAGGCATTAGAAACATACTGTTCTAAATATGCGTTAGAGCTTCCTACTCAACAAATATATTATTATTGTTATTACAAAACAAAAACACGAATTGTTGCTTAAAAAAAAAACTGTGTGATTCTTTAGGAGGGTTTCACTGAACGATTTGCAAATACACCGCCTAGATACCGAACCCGATTCAACAATAATCTATGTATGTATTTACAATGTACCTACAATGAAAAAATATAATATCTACCAATTCTTAGTATTTTTTTGAGTATTTACTGGCAGCACTATTGTTTATCAGTATTTTATCATGAATTTTCTATTTAATTTGCTTATCGAATCTTCACAGAAATCAATTAAATCTGTCTAGCCTTCAAACCTTCTTCTTCTTACGAAGCCTCTTGCTAATAATTGCGACGTTGCCAACCGGCTAAATACCTACCTCAGTACCCCTGTATTTTAATTTATAAGAGTTTTACTTCTATCATAGCCTCCGTGGCGTAGCGGTAGCGAACGCGGCCGCTGCTTAAGGAGGCGCGGGTTCGATCCCCGTGCAGTGCAAATATTTGTATGCATGAATGTGAATATTTGCACTGGTCTGGTCGTGTCTCGGAAAGCACGTTTAGCCGTTGGTCCCGGTTGCCATAGGAACATCTGATGGCAGTCGTTACGGGTTGTTGGAGCCCGCAAAAGTTCAACAATTGGTCTAATTGCATACATACTTCGATATCGCCTTCGGTTAGTGGAGGTCAGACGGCAGTCGCTTCACGGAAAATATCGAAGTTTAGCCAAAATCAGCAGTTAGACTGGTAAAGCGGACCCCAGACTCCAAAGCTGGAAAAGCTTCGGATGCGACTGGGATTAACGCTGAGTTGAAGAGAAGAGTTTTATTTCTATCAATCTTAAAATGTTTTTAGTACAACTAAAATTCCGTGTCGCAAACAGAGAGATTGAAGAATTTCATAAAATAAAATAAAAAAACTTGCTTTAAAATTAAGTTTACCTTTAATAAAACAACGATCACTTTCGCCTAGGAGACGGGTTCCATAAGGCCAGGTGTGATTGGCGGGTCCAAGCCAAGAGTCGCCACTCCAGAGGTAGAGGCCAGGATCGAAGAGCTCAAGAGACAGAACCCTGGAATATTTTCCTGGGAAATACGGGAAAAACTTATTAAGGTATCTACGTGTCATTTTTAATTTAGAACTTTTTTTCTTACATTGATGGAATTGTTACCCAATTACTATTTCTGTGAAAAGTTATTTTTATTTAAATTCATTTTAACAGGAGTTCATAAATATTCAAAATAGATATGTATTAGGCTTCAACCAAACCCTCTGTAAGCTGAATCTATTGGAATATGGAAAATTTCATCAATATGTTTTTCCACTAAACGGATATACAATCTACTTTTGTGCTGCACGCGTTACATGAATCTTCAATTTTAATTCCAATTTCCTAAGAATCATTCAATTCCAATAAATTTTGATTTTGCTTAGTAATCCCACTTCATCAATTGAGGGTGAAACTTTTCTTTTTCAGAAAACTGTGTGGCATATAAAGCTAAAGCAGCACTTAGCAAAAGAAAAACCGATGGAAAAATTAACTTTTTAAACACAGTTATTTTTATAATTTTGCTAGGTGAAGTGCCTATGTAGTTAGAGCAAGAGTTGATTTTTAAATAAATAACTCTTAAGCCACTTATAACTACACTAAAAGCGTATGGACAAACTTATAAAACAGATAAATCAAATAATTATTGCATGGAGCAAAAGTATCACAACTTGTCTTATCTTACACCCAAAGACTAATCATCCTATACTTTATATTGATAATAAGGCAGTGAGAGACAAACGCTTTGGTTACAGGAGGGCGTGTCGGACCCACCCAGCATCTCGTCCATTTCGCGGCTCCTGCGCGGCGGAGCGCGGGACCCAGACGGCAAGAAGGACTACAGTATCGACGGAATACTTGGAGGTATGTTTGTGATGAGATTGTCAGAGTGACGAAGCAATTTGAAGTGCCTATAGTTTAAAAATTCTCTGCTCGATATTTTTAAGAGTAAAGTGCTCTAGGATTTGCAGAGCCTGAAATCATCATTCTCCTGCCCTTATCCCAATTTATTTATTTGCAAAGCCTGAAAATAGATAATAATTTGTGTGCTATTTCAGTAGATAAATCTTTCCTCTATAAGCTCTATAAGCTTTTCATTATAACATCCAAATATTCGCTCAAACTATCCAGCAATAATAGCACAAAATTTCCGTAACGCTAATTATCATAGCATAAAATCTATTTTACTTCCGATAATACAAAATGTTGTCGGCCCAACTGCAGACATTACACAACATCCCATCGGCCACAAAAGGTTACTCTGCGACTTTAATGCCGCAACCTGTCAAAGCTTTCTCACGAGTTGAGTTCAAAAAATCAATTTCCGCACACAAATCTTACGTCGTCATTGTTGCCATTTGAAATATTGAAGTTTGTTCTCGACGCATCAAAGGGCGTTTTGCGAATGAGGCAAATGGGCGAAAAAGGCGACCGACAAAGTGCACCGCGGTCGCCTGCCGCGCGTCTCGATAGTGCTGAAATACGAACAATCTACGTAACATGTTTTGGTTGTAGTGTTATTGTTGTCCTATTTTGTCGCCAAGTTTTAATTGTCCTTTGAATGTGCCGTGCGTACCTGTTGTGACTATTGGCTTTGAAGCATCCAGAGCCGCCCATAGCGATGTTAAAATTTGCTGATGCAATTTTTTATACAGAATCGATTTCCGCAATCATCTCTATATAGATTATCGTTGAAAATAGTATTATTTGATATAAGCACGCCAGTTCACTTAATTTATTTACCCAAACAAAACTCAACACTAAATCATGCTAGCTTACTATTTATTGAACAATTTGCATCACCTAATTCTGCTTACAATTTGAATAGATTGGTTAAATAGGTTAAGGAAATAGACAAGACACAGTTACATGCTATATACATTGTATAGGACCAGAAAACTCTGATAAGGACTAGAAAAAACCAGTTCTTGAAACAAGCTATGCAAAAAAATATGTAGACATAGAATGTAGAACAAAAATAGAAATGTAGCATTTGTATACCTGCCACGTTTATAAAACGGCAACAACTTCTCACGAAGAATAATAATAAAAGTACAGATTGGAAGTTTTTTGAATTGCTGTTTGTATCGAAAATGATCATTGTTTGCCAAAACACAGGCGTGTCTTTTCACCGCCAAAAGGAGCCCGTTCACCTTGGCTCCTACTTTTCGGAATGTGTCCTTGGAGTGTTCCGACCGCCTTCAGTTTTGGGAGTTGAGATTTCCTCGGACCTTAACTTTGGGCGGTTCATTGAGTCCAAGGCTAAGGTGGCTGCCAGGAAACTTAGCGTTATCGCAAAGGTCCGGCAGTACTTCACACCTGGGCAGCTTCTAATGTTATACAAAGCACAGGTCCGTTCGTGTGTGGAGTACTGCAGCCACATTTGGGCTGGTGCTGCCAAGTGTCATCTGGCCACTTTGGATTCAGTGGAGAGACGTGCAAAGAGGCTGATTGGTGACCCTGATCTAACTCGAGTTGGTCTCCAAAGCCTAGAGCACAGGCGTAGAGTAGCCAGCCTTTCGGTGTTCTATAGGATGCATTTCGGGGAGTGTGCGATGGAATCGCATGATTTAATTCCCCCATCTCCGTTCCACCAGCGGACGACCCGTCGTACGGCTGGTTTCCACCCTTACGTTGTTAACACCACTACGATCCGGACAAAGCGTTTCACCTCCTCCTTTATACCGCGTACATCGAGGGACTGGAATAGTTTGCCAGCGGCGGTGTTTCCGTCGGACTACAATTTGAGTGTCTTCAAGGCTAGAGTGAATAGGCTCTAGTGCGCTTTACCATCAACGATTGCGTCACTGCTTACCATCAGGCAGGATTGCGGTCAAGCGCTAGTTTATAATATATAAAAAAAAAAAAAACCATAACAAATTTATGGCCCATTGAAATGTAATCAACAACTCTAGGCAGCGCATGAATAGCTCAAAGCAGTTGCAGCTGCATTTAATTTTCACGTTTAGTGTGCAGCTACATTTTCAAATTATTGGCTTTGAATTAAAAAAAAACTTCTAAGTAAAAAACAAAAATGTTTTCAGTATAAATCCTACTTACTCGTAAAGATATGATACAACTAGCTGTTGCCCGCGACTCCGTCCGCGTGGACTTCAGTTTACAGCGCGCGGTGGATAATAAACTAGTGCGCTTTACCATCATCGATTGCGTCACGGCTTACCATCAGGCGGGATTGTGGTCAAGCGCTAATTTATAAAAAAAAAAGAAGCTGTAAGCGCCTGTTATAATAATGGGAGCAATATGTAGGACGTCCGCGTTAGCTCCCGTTTTCGCAACATTTTTTGTTACTGCTCTGCTCCTATTGGTCATAGCGGAATGTTATATAGCGTATGTCCTTTCTCAGGCTTTAGACTATCTGTGTACCAAATTTTATTACAATCGGTTCAGCAGTTTTGGCGTGAAAGCCGGACAGACAGACAGACAGACAGAGACACTTTCGCATTTATAATATTAGTATGGATTAAGAATAGGTACATCTAAAAATAACTTAAAACCTGTACTTATTCTTTTCCCACGGAATCAGACATACATTCAACGGAATTAAAGATGATCATTATTATGGAGCCACACACAATGACATTCACTTAATTTGCATTAGTGCATAATATATTGCCGCATTGCAAATCAACTTGCGAGCCGTTTACAATTTGTACAAGAAGATACAGGGTTCATTCAATATTTTATTAATTACTACATTGATACCATAAAATGTTCGAAAAAACAACTACCATGTTTATAGTTTCAAAATTAGTCACGAAACATTTGTGTCGAAGTACCTTCGGTGTACAACATTACCGGCATAGTACCAGCAATCTACTTTCACAGCCGCATCAGAGCATCAAGGCTAGAACAAAAGAGTGCGGGAGGGCGATAAAATCTCGCATTTGTTTAATAACATCGCTCGTTAGAATCAACTAATGTCGCCGCGGCCGCGGAGGCGATTATAGAGCCTCCACTGAGACTAATGCAATCACTCTATATCTGTACTGGCTTAACTTCGGTTTCTATGGTGTTGTTTTGTAGGTTTTATATAACAGAATGGTGGGCAGAAATCTGTTAGTTCAATATGAATAGTGTAAGATTAAATTATTCAGAGAGTATTAAAAATTCGAATCGTTACATAAAGAAAAGAATTGTTGACTACATGTATCTTCGTGACAATTTTGTACATGATGGATATGGCATTCTAACTGCCTTGTTTGTTTAAGTATGCCTACTGTTTATTTCATTATCTTAATATTTTTGGTCTTTGATTAAATTAACACTAAATTGATGTCCTTAAAAATGTCTCAAATGTCCATCGAATGACGTTCTAACGCCAAATTAGAGTACAGTGATTTTCAATCTTATCACATAGGTATAATGCAATTTGTGACAAGATTGAGAAGTGATGTCATTCGACATTTCTATAGGCAACTCAAGCATTAAATTACAGTTGACATGCACTTTCACTGAGGATGTCCATGTAAACCGCGCGCGAGGCCTAACATCTCTCACAATTATTTAGTGGGCATTTATCACCTCATGTTGTATTCAAGACAATTTTGTCTCATCACATTATTCAATGAGAGCCCTCCCAGAAAGACACGAGGCTCTCCGGAAGTGGCCGAAAGCGGCCGACAAAGAGGAGGCGTAGTACTTTTGAATGAGCATTAACAAGCTTACATCATAGCCTTATGGCGTGCTTTTACGACCTTATAGAATTTATTTTAATAAATCTATTGTACTTGTGTTAGTAATGACAGATATATGTCATACGATTTGTGTCATGTAGTGCGTATAAACAAGTATTTTAGCATTGTTTGGTGCGAATAATTTGAACGACCTTAATTCCTTCTTAATCTACATTTTAATTCAGTTTTCCGAAAGCAATCGAAGGCATTCAAACCAGATATTTAAATTATAAAGTCATACATCAATATTGGGAACAAATCGTGTGTACCCGTTTAGAGGAATCCTTTCATAAGCGTTTGTTAAACAATTTATGCTAAGTGGAAGCAAACTACAGTAGACCGCAACCCCACTACAAAGCGGTGAAAGTGCCCTTGTTAAAATAGTTCGGAGCTCCTGAATTACTCACAAGCGAAAGATATATTATAGATACATTAGTAAACAAGAATCAATAGGATAGGAACTAGGCTAAATTCACAGAATATCAAAATCTGCGGGGTTAGACTAACAACTTATAATTAACTATATTACCGGAAGCTTTTACAGTACTTTAAAAATTTTACAAAAAAGAATCAAATACATATAATAATAGCAAATAAAAAGATTTCGCACTAACTAAATTAAGAAGCCCTCGAGCATGCGGTAAGGTAAAAGCGTCGCCGCCCACAACACGCAGACGTGCTAATCCGACCATCTGTTAACATTGAAACAACCCGCTGAAACAAAGGCCGACCCGACCGTTTTAATGAACCCAGATTATGAAGGTGTTAAATCCTCGCCGCCGCTCTTTCAACTCCCAAATTATGACTTTTGAACAGAGCCGCGCGCGCGCCTCTTCACGGGGTCACATTTCGGCAATCGCCAAAGTTTCTCTCGCCCTCTCCCACGTACCACTGATCCATAAACCTCTCGCCTTTCTTTGAACATAAAATCCCTCATAGTTTTGCTTTAGTGCTTCTCCACAATGAAAACAACCGGAGTGGACTTTACGACCACGCCATAAAGTTTTAAATCGCTCTCGATTATTTCGTATTTTCGATTTGTATTTAGCCTCATACGTTATGATCCGGACTCGTAACAAAAAAGACTAAATAAATCTGTCCCTGTCTCGGCCAGCCGGAGAATTTGAGCAATGTAAATCATTTTATTACAATGCGTTGTTTTTTATTTGTCGCAACCTTTGTGCTTAGAGATGTTGCCTCGTGCTTTTAATTATACCGATGCATCATTATGAAGAAACAAATTAGTAAAATAAAACAACATATCAAGCTGGTAGGTATGCTTAAAGTTTGCTAATAAAATATGTTCAATGAGGTTTGTTATTAACACAAAAGCTTGAAGTTATTTTTTTAAACTATAGCAATTACTCCTGGAAAATTAGTAAAAATGAGGCATAACTGCTTGTTTATATGAAAAGTTTCTCACGATGCAATTTTATTCTAAGACCATATAAGTGACAAGCTGAAGTAAATTATTTAGCTACTATGTTAAACATAACTACTTAAATTGTGATGATTATATAGAACCAACAATTATGATGCGTTGGTCGATAATTTTTACTTCAAACATTTAGTGAGCCTACGTACTCAACGCGTACATACATTGCTGGTTAGCTTGTGTGTTTGTGCACACCTACCAATTCGATTCTGCGGGTGTCGTAATAAGCCCGTGCTTTCGCCTTACATGTCATAAATCCAGCTCGTGACACCAAAATATTGAATAGTGCCAAAATGTCACCCGAACAGCAAAGACGCCGACAAAGGGGCCGCCGCGCTGGGTGTTCCTTATTCCGCGCCACGCTGAGCCCCTATTTTTTCTTCTCATTCAATTTTGACTTCTTTCAAAAGGCTATTAATATAAGCCGCATTTTTTAAAATCAGTTTTAAGGCCAAAGCCGTGTATTGTTGCGGGAGTTTTTTAATCAGTTTCCGTAGGAAACCGCTACCGATTTATAAATGAGATCGACCCGCGAGTCCCGCCGTTCTTCATTTAGGCGAATTAAAACATGATGTGGGTTTACACAAAAAACGTTCCGCTAATAAATAACGCGTGTTTGAAAAAAAGAGATGAAGACAAATTGTTGTAATATAATGTCATATAAATTATAGGATCGCCCAAGGAATGTGATAGTTTATCGTGTTCTATTTTATCATTTAGAACGTCAAGAGAAATCCTGATAGTCAAAAACCAGTCAGTGTTGATTTAAATTCTTTCTACAATTAATATGCCATATTACCAAATTATATTCCTGATAGTTATTTATTTGCTTATCGTTTAATTAGGGGGTACCTACAACATAAAACGAAATAATGGCAAGAATAAACCATTAAGCAGTTTCGAAACTCTTATTTTTCCAGGTCGAGGTTCAGATTCTTCGGACATAGACTCTGAACCAGGGTTGACGCTAAAAAGAAAGCAGCGAAGGTCTCGCACCACGTTCACAGGAGAACAGCTGGACGCCTTGGAGAGAGCCTTCCACCGGACTCAGTACCCTGACGTATATACTCGTGAGGAGCTAGCCCTGCAGACCGGACTCACTGAAGCTAGAATACAAGTATGTATTTTTCAAGTTTTGGAATGTTTTCTAAATAGCTGCTACAATATTATTCATCATATCATATATATTATATATATATCATATATCAGGGGCCCTAGTCTGCTATTTTTATAAATTTGTCATTCCAACACGATTATCTTGTCATTGTGCTTAAAAGTTTGTAATCTGCTAAATTTATAATGATCGTCTCAGTCGTCTCGTAATGGAATGGTCATAGAATGACATTGCCCTATTAAAGATTAGGATGCCGTAGAAATGATTTTCTAAAAACCAATACTCAATTACCAGAATTTACTCAATTGCGGGAACCTGGGGGAAGGCCTATGTCCAGCAGTGGACGCCTTTCGGCTGAAATGATGATGGTGATGAAAACTCAATTTGAAAATTTATTAATATGGAGTGCAGTATCGATGATTGACCACTGGAAAGTCATAATGACGCCATTTTGTTAGTAGATTACGTAACTTGTCAAAATCGATCATTATGAGATCACGGATCGATTATTCTAACTCTATTGTAATAGCAGACTAAGGCTCCTGTTTGTGTCATAGTTGGAAGAAATCTGTCCCTAAACATGGTTCAAAGATTATTGCACGCTTATGTTATTCAAAGGAGTCGGCAACACAACCATATATTTCGCCATATATAGGGCACACATGGTTTTCACACATCACAAGAACATCCAGCAGCAACCTGCTGTTGACCAATGAGCTCCATTAAATTGCAAACATGATGATTGTTGCAAAAACAATAGTTGCAAATAAGAGGTTTAATATCATCTTAGTGTTCATGGTTCGTATTAGTGAATATTTCTGTCTGGAATTTCTAAGTAGCAGTCTACAGTCTTAGATGTATCCGGTAGATGGCAATAAGCACGTTAGCTTCTACATGCCACTTAAACATAATTATCCTAGATAATTATGTTACTCTTTCATATTTATGTTCTCTAGTTTATATGGTGTACATAATAGAGAGTGTTCTATTATATTGTAGTGTCTAACGGTTCGCGAATGACTAATGCAATAATATGTTTTATGTAATGGTTAAGTAATGTAAACCCGTGCCTCGGAAGCACGTTAAGCCGTTGGTCCTGGCTGTAAGATCTTTCAGTCATTACAGACGGTCAGAAGTCAGAAGTCTGACCACCTGCGATGAATTTATGAAATGATTATATGGAATCGATGTGTTTATTACTGATAGTTACATAACGTAACAGATGTGGTTTGTGGCGGCAGGAGCACATTGTTTTTATCTACCATCAACATTGATAAAGAACCATTGTCATTTTCAACGTGTTTACAGAATTCACATTGTTATCCCTTCTTGATTCTAGTAAATATTATTCATACAAAACAGCTCGTTTCAGATAACAGTTGTCACTTGATGTTTTGAGAGCTATTAAGTAGTAAATGAAAAAATACTTTGAGACATATCACAAGATTATCTTTTTGGTTTCCAGGTTTGGTTCTCCAACCGACGGGCCCGTCTACGAAAGCATACTGGATCAAATCCAAGTCCGGGTATTGGCGGCTATTCTTCCTTACCCATGCCACAAATTCCATGTCCCTATCCTGCTGGAGAGATACCTTCTCTATCCCAACACCACCCGCAGCACCCAGATGCTTGGCACCACCAAAAATATGCCAATTATAATCAACTCATGGCCCAATCCCAACATTTGAACCAGGCTTTCCAAAATGCCGCTTTCCCTAGTACTTCGGGGTCTACTTTCGGCCATTTAGTGCCTGGCGCCAATGGCCCACCCCACAGTCAATTATTGGACAGCGGCATACCAAGAAATGATTACGCTCGATATCCTAGTAGTGAGATATATAACAAACCAATTAATTATTTACCAAAAGAGGCTGAAGTGGAAGACAAAGTAAACAGTGATGAAGTGATCGAACCACGGGAAGACACTTTTGAAAAACCTACTGGTGATGAGTACAGCAAAGCTTTACCAAATAATGAATATCCAAAAGTTCCTGCTGATTACTCCAAAGTTCCGGCAGATCCATCTACCGCCTCCAACTGGAGCCCTTCACATAACTCATTGAACATGAGCCTCGCGGGTCTGTCCAGTGAATATAAATATATGAATGATCCATATTCGTTCCCGAACGTCTCTGATCCTATCTCACAACACAACTATCCAAATCCTCCTAATACTGCCAACAAGTACTGGATTTGATTTAGTTGATTACTGTAAACTTTTATTTTAGTAAATATTACGTTTATTTAAATTATATTATAGTTTAGTTACTATTTTAAGGAACTTTTGTGAGAAATTACCTCTATTTTGCATTCCATTTAATGATACCTATTATAAAACCAAACATTTGTAAATTGTTACTAAGAGAGTCATTAGATAATAAAGGGTTAAATATTATTTATTCGTTTTATTAACAGTCTTTGGTATTTACAAGTACAAAAGTGAATTAAAAGTTATAAATTAAAACATAAATTAAATGCCAGACCTTATTTAATTAAATTAACATCAAAAATGACTTTTAAATATTATCATTGCACAAATACATAATTCCTCATCACTGTGTTGTTACTTCTAATAATGATGCACCGGCTTCAATGGGTACTGGAGCTAATGTACCTGGTGCAGCAGTGTTTGTATTCTCTTGGGCAGTTTGAGGTGCAGCTGTAGTCTCAATATTTTCTATGTTTGCCACATCATTCGAACTTACTGATTCAGCGACAGGTGCTTCGTTTACAGGCGCGTTAGTAACGTCCGCGGATACGGCGTCTGCAGAACTTACAACAGGTCCATCAGGACTAACAGCAACTGGTACACCTTCAGCGGGTGTTGCTTCAGATGAAGTAGCAACCGGCGTGGCAGCGTCTGAGGAAGCGGTGTCAGCTGTGACTGCATCAGAAGCATCAACTGGGGCCGGACCGGAGGGTACTTCTACTGGGACACTGGCTTCAACGGGACTTGCTACGGGTGAAGTGTCTACTGAGGTGCTGCTTTCAGCAGCAGCGGACTCAACTGCGACTGCATCGGAAGAATTAGCAGGGGCCGTACCGGATGGTACTTCTACTGGGGCACTGGCTTCAATGGAGGCAGCGACGGGCGAAGCGTCCACTGAGGCACTGGCTTCAGCGGGGACTGCGGCAGATGAAGCATTTGTTGAGACATTGGCATCAGCAGCAGTGGACTCAGCCGCAACTGCGTCGGAAGGATTAGCAGGGGCCGTACCGGATGCTACTTCTACTGGGGCACTGGCTTCAACGGAGGCTGCGACGGGCAGAGCGTCTACTGAGGCACTGGCTACAGCGGGGACTGCGACAGATGGAGCATTTGCTGAGACACTGGCATCAGCAGCAGTGGACTCAGCCGCGACTACATTTGAAGAATTAGCAGGGGCCGTACCGGATGGTACTTCTGTTGGGGCACTGGCTTCAACGGAGGCTGCTACGGGCGAAGCGTCTACTGAGGCACTAGCTTCAGCGGGAACTGCGACAGAGGAAGCATCTGCTGAGACACTGGTATCAGCAGTAGCGGTTTCAACTGCGACTACATTGGAAGCATCAACGGGGCCTGAACCAGATTGTACATCTACTGGGGCACTGGCTTCAACGGAGACTGCGACGGGCGAAGCGTCTACTGAGGCACTGGCTTCAGCGGGGACTGCGACAGATGAAGCATTTGCTGGGACACTGGCTTCAACAGCAGAGGGCTCAGCCGCGACTGCATCAGAAGAATTAGCAGGGGCCGTACCGGATGGTACTTCTGCTGGGGCACTGGCTTCAACAGAGGCTGCTACAGGCGAAGCGTCTACTGAGGCACTAGCTTCAGCGGGAACTGTGACAGACGAAGCATCTGCTGAGACACTGGTATCAGCAGTAGCGGTTTCAACTGCGACTACATTGGAAGCATCAACGGGGCCTGAACCAGATTGTACATCTACTGGGGCACTGGCTTCAACGGAGACTGCGACGGGCGAAGCGTCTACTGAGGCACTGGCTTCAGCGGGGACTGCGACAGATGAAGCATTTGCTGGGACACTGGCTTCAACAGCAGAGGGCTCAGCCGCGACGGCATCAGAAGAATTAGCAGGGGCCGTACCGGATGGTACTTCTGCTGGGGCACTGGTTTCAACAGAGGCTGCTACGGGCGAAGCGTCTACTGAGGCACTAGCTTCAGCGGGAACTGTGACAGGCGAAGCATCTGCTGAGACACTGGTATCAGCAGTAGCGGACTCAACTACGACTACATTGGAAGCATCAACGGGGCCTGAACCAGATTGTACGTTTACTGGGGCACTGGCTTCAACGGAGACTGCGACGGGCGAAGTGTCTACTGAGGCACTGGCTTCAGCGGGGACTGCGACAGATGAAGCACTTGCTGAGACACCGGCATCAGCAGCAGTGGGCTCAGCCGCGACTGCATCGGAAGAAACAGCAGGGGCCGTACCGGATGGTACTTCTGCTGGGGCACTGACTTCAACGGAGGCTGCGACGGGCGAAGCATCTACTGAGGCACTGGCTTCAGCGGGGACTGCGACAGATGAAGCACTTGCTGAGACACTGCCATCAGCAGCAGTGGGCTCAGCCGCGACTGCACCGGAAGAATTAGCAGGAGCCGTACCGGATGGTACTTCTGCTGGGGGACTGGCTTCAACGGAGACTGTGACGGGCGAAGCGTCTACTGAGGCACTGGCTTCAGCGGGGACTGCGACAGATGAAGCATTTGCTGCGACACCGTCATCAGCAGTAGTGGGCTCAGCCGCGACTGCATCGGAAGAAACAGCAGGGGCCGTACCGGATGGTACTTCTGCTGGGGTGCTAGCTTCAACGGAGGCTGCGACGGGCGAAGCGTCTACTGAGGCGCTGACTTCAGCGGGAACTGCGACAGATGAAGCATCTGCTGAGACACTGGCATCAGCAGCAGTGGGCTCAGCCGCGACTGCGTCGGAAGAAACAGCAGGGGCCGTACCGGATGGTACTTCTGCTGGGCCACTGGCTTCAACGGAGACTGTGACGGGCGAAGCGTCTACTGAGGCACTGGCTTCAGCGGGGACTGCGACAGATGAAGCATTTGCTGCGATACCGTCATCAGCAGTAGTGGGCTCAGCCACGACTGCATCGGAAGAAACAGCAGGGGCCGTACCGGATGGTACTTCTGCTGGGGTGCTAGCTTCAACGGAGGCTGCGACGGGCGAAGCGTCTACTGAGGCGCTGACTTCAGCGGGAACTGCGACAGATGAAGCATCTGCTGAGACACTGGCATCAGCAGCAGTGGGCTCAGCCGCGACTGCGTCGGAAGAAACAGCAGGGGCCGTACCGGATGGTACTTCTGCTGGGCCACTGGCTTCAACGGAGGCTGTGACGGGCGAAGCGTCTACTGAGGCACTAGCTTCAGCGGGAACTGCGACAGACGAAGCATCTGCTGAGACACTGGTATCAGCAGTAGCCGACTCAACTACGACTACATTGGAAGCATCAACGGGGCCTGAACCAGATTGTACATCTACTGGTACACTGGCTTCAACTGAAGCTGCAACGGGGGTAGCATCTACTGTGGTACTGGCTTCAACGGGAACTGCGACAGACGAAGCATCTGCTGAGACACTGGCATCAGCAGCAGCGGACTCAACTGTGGCTACATCGGAAGCATCAACAGGTGCTGGACCGGATTGTGCGTCTACTGGGGCAATGGCTTCAATGGGGGCTACGACAGGTGAAGCGTCTACTGAGGCATTACCTTCAGCGGGGACTGCGGCAGACGAAGCATCTGCTGAGAAACTGGTGTCCGCAGTAGCGGACTCAATTGCGACTACATTGGAAGCATCAACAGGGCCTGAACCAGATTGTACATCTACTGGGACACTGGCTTCAACTGAAGCTGCAACGGGGGTAGCATCTACAGAAGTACTGGCTTCAACGGGAACTGCGACAGACGAAGCGTCTGCTGGGACACTGGCATCAGCAGCAGCGGACTCGACTGTGACTGCATCAGAAGCATCAACAGGTGCTGTACCGGATTGTGCGTCTACTGGGTCACTGGCTTCAACGGGAGCTACGACAGGTGAAGCGTCGATTGAAGCACTGTCTTCTGCGGGAACTGCGACAGACGAAGCATCTGCTGAGACACTGGTATCAGCAGTAGCGGCTTCAACTGCGACTACATTGGAAGCATCAACGGGGGCTGAACCAGATTGTACATCTACTGGGACACTGGCTTCAACTGAAGCTGTGACGGATGAAGCATCTACTGAGGCACTGCCCTCAGCGGGAGCTGGGATACTGGCAGAGGGAACATCTATTGAGGCACTAGCATCAGTAGAAGTTGGGGCACTGGCAGAGGAGACACCTCCTGGGGCACCATTATCAGCAGCAGCTGGAGCAGCAGCAGAAGAAACGTCTACTGAAGCACTGCCGTCAGCGGGAGCAGGAGCAGTTTGGACAGCAACTGAGGCAGTGGCAGAGGTTACATCTACTGAGGTACTGGCATCAGTAGAAGCTGGTGCAGTGGCAGAGGAAACATCTACGGAGGCACTGTCATCAGCGGAACCTGGAGCGATGGCAACAGAGGAAGTGTGCACTGAGGCACTGCCATCTACGGTAACTGGGGCAACTGCGACAGACGAAACGTCTGCTGAAGCACTGACATCAGCTGGGACACCTTGGACAGCAGCTGGGTCAGCTACTGAAATACCACTGTCAACGGGTGTGGAATTAGCGGACTCAGATACTGATGTACTGCCATCATTGGAAGCTGGAGCGACGGCGGCAGAGGAAGCATCTACTGAGACACCTCCGTCAGAGGGATCAGAAACAGCTTGAGCAGCAACAGAGACGCTACCATCAGCGGATGCTGAAGCACCAGCATTAGAGGAAGGGGCGGCAGCGGAAGCTCCTACAGGTCCCTGAACATTAATAGCACTGGTACTTGAGGAAGTTGAACCTGAAATGTCAGTAGCAGATGAGCCTGCATTAGTTGCGTTGACATTGGGAGAAGTGGCTTGCCCTCCAGTTATCCAATTAGGGAGTACGTTCGACACAAACTGAACAACAGTTTGAAGAATAGATTTCTTTTGTTCTATAGACTGCTGCGCCTGGGTCACCCATGGTAAACTAATATTTTGCAGTAAGGCTGTCTCGTTATCCAGTTCAGCAATTTTGGATTCAAGCTCTGCACTAAGTCGCTGAATATACACAGCATTGACGTGACTGACCAAGTAGTTACTAAAACTATCTTGCGACGCAGATTCATTTAATAATTTGTTTTGTACTAGTTGTAAAACAGCTTGGCGATATTCAGTCTTAGTACTGTTGACATTAAGGCCCAGCTCTTCTCCAAAATATCTGTTCAATGCAGCTTGCTTGTCTACTTTGCTGCTATTAGCAGGCAATGCGTACTTAGTATACACATAGTTTTTCCAAATGTCATCAAGGTCCATTGAATCATTTTCTTCTGTTGATTCTGACGAATTATCAATAGGGAGGTTGTTTTCTTTAAGAGTTTCCTTTTCAATCTCCTCTAAATGTTTTTGGGTTTCTTTTTGTCGCTTGAGTTCTTCTTTAGCCAGTTTTTCTTGTCTTTTGAGTTCTTGTTCTTGACGCTTGCGTTCTTCTTTAGCTAACTTCTCCTGTCGCTTACGTTCTTCTTTCTCAAGCTTTGCTTGCAATTTCCATTGCTGCTCTGCTAATTTTTCTTCTAATTTACGCTGTTCTTCTTGTAGCTTAAGCGCTTCTTTTTGTGCTTTTTCTCGTAATTTCCGTTCTTTTTCTAAAAGTTTTCGTTCCTCTTTTTCCCTTTTCTCTTGTATTTTAAGCTGCTCTTCATTAAATTTGCGCTCTAAGGAATCATCTTCTTCAGGACTTTCAGTTGATACATCTGATTCATCTGACACAGATCTTTGCTGCCGTAACAAGATCCCGGAAGGGCTTTCATTGGGCAGATATTTCGCGCTCACCAGACAAAACAAGGACACCTAAAACAATTAAATTTATACGTGTTAATTATTAATAGGTTTTTTGATTCCATAATAGACCTCATCCATAATTTTTCGTCAAGCAAGATGGAATGGCTGAAATATAAAATTAATAAATGTTAGCTAAACTGAATCTTATAATAATACTTACAAGGAGTAGTGAATAAATGATCCTCATTTTAACAGGTATTGTTGTTTAATATTTTAAATTATTAATTTTAATTTAACGCGAAATTCGTTCGTTTCACACATTAATGTATGTGAACTTGTGTTTCGTATGAGCTCGTTCGTTTAAATTTGTTTAGAATTTTGTAGACATGGTCTTTTATACTTCGCAGTGCAATTAACGTAGATAACGTTAGATAATGGCTCTTACTGATATAACTTGTACGTAACGTAGTAAAACCTTGGTCAAACAATTTGTTTTCGCGCAGTCTGACTCAAAGTAAACACACGTTTATATTTTAATAGCGACAATCTCATCACTGCAGTGGAGAGAGTCTTAACTCAATGTTATAAACAAACAAGCGGATGTTTGTCAGTATAAAACCTAATAATCAGAACGGAAATGGGTTTTTATATATTTAATTTTATACGCCTGACATCCGGTAGTAATCTTCTGCCACAACTTCTTTTCATAACAGATAACAGAATCTTCAGAATAATGACAGTGCCTAATATTGCTAATTTCTACTCTTGGTAGATTACTCTTGGTAATCTTACTAAGATGCTTAGTACCTACCTAAGAAAATATTTTGCTGCACATCGTTTAGATGAAATAATATTTATCAACATTGAAAGACAGTGATTGTACATTGGATTAGATATTCCTACTGGGTTTTTCTATTTGCGAAATCCAAATAGAACATGGGTTATACCTTTTTCACATTTTAGATATCTGTTCGCAAACAACGAAATGGTTATGTTGGGGCTTGCACCACGATAAATGGATAATGAGACCGACAACCGGACTTTACGATCCTTCCCTATCAGGCTTTACTTACACCTGCAGCAAATTCTGGTACATCGAAAGTATCAAGCCCTTTCAATTTTTTTTTTTTTAATTTGCAAAGGGAAATGAAGACGTCCACAAAATATTGGCACAGCTAAACTCCCAACTCAAAATATATGCACAGATATTGCTGAAACAATGTCAATGTGTAGAAAAGCTTAGGATCACCTGGCCACTTTGGATTCAGTGTAGAGGCATGCGAAGAGGCTAATTGGTGACCCTGATTTAACTCGAGACGGTCTCCAAAGCCTAGAGCACAGGCGTAGAATAGCCAGCCTTGCGGTGTTCTATGGGATGCATTTTGGGGAGTGTGCGAGGGAATTGCATGATTTAATTCCCCCATCTCCGTTCCACCATCGGACGACCCGTCGTACGGCGAGTTTCCACCCTTACGTTGTTAACACCACTACGATCCGGACGTTTCGCCTTGTCCTTTATACCGCGTACATCGAGGTACTGGAACAATTTGCCAGCGGAGGTGTTTCCGTCGGACTACAATTTGAGTGTCTTCAAGGCAATAGGTGAGGAGTGAATAGGCTCTTAATAAACTAGCGCGCTTTACCATCAACGATTGCGTCACTGCTGACAGTCTGCTTGCGGTCAAGCGCTAGTTTAAAATTTATAAAAAAAAATAACAGTGTCACTGTAAAGACCTCACAAAGTTGTTATAGTGCAGAGGTCTAAATGTAATCGTATTTATTGCCAGTACTTTTAACACTGCTCTCTCTAGCCAAAACATGGTTGTTAATAAAACTGTCCTGGATCGATAATGGGGTTGACAGTCGTTCTTGCATCTTGAAAACCTTCCTACGCTTGGTGTAGGTACGGACGATAGCAGGTCAAGCTACCCCAAACTGTCCGATACTCCCAATCAACCTTGAGCCTTAATGCTTTAGAGATAAAGTTGAAAATCCGATAAAGAAATCTGACAGATTGAAGTAGCTTGATGTGCTGTCGTCTGTATCTACACCAAGCGTAGGAAGGTTTTCCTACGACTATGAGTTAGTCTTACTATGGCTTAGTGGCAACATAGAATAAAAACCTTTTGCTTCTATTAGGTTTGGAATAAGTACATATTTTTCTTTTAGGTATACAAATAATATTATAATCCTTACTAATATTATAAATCGGAAAATGAGTTTGTTTGTTTGTTTGTTGCACTTTCACTCCGTAACTACTAAACTGATTGCTTTGAATTTTTGCAGACGTAAAGTCAGAAGTCCGGATTAAGTAATAGGGTACTTTTTATCCGGGAAAAATTTGGTATTCAAGAGGGAAATCTAAAAACGCGAAATTATCGAAATCTAGTTTGAAATAGCTCCAATTCTCTATAGGGACACTAAAATGTAGGCACGAGCGTAACCTACGTTAACATGTGGAATTAATACTGGCAGAATAGTCGCCATTGTTCTGTGGCCAGAAAAATTTAATCGCTTATGACTGACAGCGTGGCTGTTGCAGCGTGAGCGGTACTCATTGTTACATCTAGGTAGATGTAGCAATGAGTACCGCTCATGCTGCAACAGCAATATGCATGCAATATGTGGCGTCTCTCCCACAAAGGCCATTAATCAAGAATTGAATTGGTTGTGCTGCCGAAATGACCTTAGATATTTGTGATCTCAACATTTGAGTACATACCCATCGCTGAATTCACAAACTGTGTATGTATTGGGTAAAAGATATTGTTAGAAAGGTAGATACTAAATACAGAGATAATAAATAACTCCACTTAAATGTCTCTAAATGCTTCCTCCTAACTTTCTCACGCTGTAAGCACTTCTTTGGTAAATTTTTGTTACACCATGAATGATCAGATCTTTAAGTAGACTAAATAGCATTAGAGATTTAGGAGTAACGTAGACAAGGTTTAAAATCCTATATGGTTCTTTCGTACGCAGAAATTTAGAACAGGCGTCGCAAGTTTTGAACCCGCAGTACTTTTATTAATCCCGTATTGAAGGCGTCCAAAGAATACTTCTACGTTGTCTATATTATAGGGTTCAGCACGCACATGACTATGAACACCACTGGTGTAAACAGCACTGACTACTTCCTCTTAATATGAGACCAATTATAGGTGGAATGTTTTCTCAATAACAAGTGCATTTCATTTCAGTAGGCTGGGGGCCTTAATATTAACTTATTTTGCACCGGTGCATAACTACATAATTACCTACTGCACTTTTTTCTTGGACAGTTAACTTATCTAATGTTAACTAATTTGTTTGTACTTTTTTATCGACCTTTTTTCATATAAGGAGTCGCTTTATTAGCAATTTTTTACATTATATGCTTTACATCATTGAATCGTTAGTCTGCATGCCTTCTTTAAAATAAAATAAATAAATAACATCAATAAGAACAGTGTTGAGAAGAAAACTGACTCCGACTAAAGACAAATAGGGTAGTTATACCCTATTTGTTTTAAGAATAAAAATTATCATGCTAGACCTTGTCATCATAAACGTTTGTGATTGCTGTTTTTTTTTTTTATTAAATACTAGCTTTCCGCCCGCGGCTTCGCCCGCGTGGAGTTCGGTTATATCGCGCTTTTTAGAATTCCCTCGGGAACATCATTTTTTTCCGGGATAAAAGGTAGCCTATGTCCTTTCTCAGGGTTTAAAGATTGTCTGTGCCGAATTTCATCAAAATCGGTTGGGAGGTTTAAGCGGGAAAGCGTAACAGACAGACAGACCGACAGAGTTACTTTCGCATTTATAATATTAGTACTAACCTTCCGCCCGCGGCTTCGCCCGCGTGGAGTTCGGTTATATCGCTCTTTTTAGATTTCCCTCGGGAACATCAATTTTTTCCGGGATAAAAGGTAGCCTATGTTCTTTCTCAGGATCTAAAGATTGTCTGCGCCAAATTTCATCAAAATCGGTTGAGAGGTTTAAGCGGGAAAGCGTAACAGACAGACAGACAGACAGACAGACAGAGAGACAGAGTTACTTTCGCATTTATAATATTAGTATGGATAAACTAGTGCTTGACTACAATCCCGCCTGATGGTAAGCAGTGATGCAATCGTTGACGGTAAAGCGCACAAGTTTATTAAGCCTATTCACTTAAAAATCTTAGTGAGTAGGAAGGAAGGCGGTAGTTCAGCGAGGTGTGCAATTTTAAACCCAACAACACGACCAACGCTGCTCCACCAGAGGGAGATTAATCTGGAGACCCTCCACGAACAAACTACCGACAGAATAACATTTGGTGCATCGTACCCGGCACACATCGCAATACAACTGCTCAGACCCGTCCTCCGTACGATTTTCACATATTGAATATATTATACCTTCTAAGCAATCTATTGCATGTAACAAGGTAACGCCAAGGAGAAGAAGGCACAAATCAAATATAGCACTAGTTATCTAACTATAACTTCACATGGCTTACACCTACCTATTTACACGAAGCTTATATACGATTACTGAATAATGAATCCCCGTTTAATGAGAAGCCCTCATTGCCAGGGTCAGTTAGGGCAAAATTACGCAATGAGCTAACGTGCACGTGCCTCTGTCTCTAAACTTATCTAGAGAGATTACATTGTTTGCATGCTTCGCTTATTGTACACCAAATGACTCTCGGAAATAGGGTATTAAAATTCTAAGAACTATACGCAGAATACTTCGAATAGGTGCTAAGATAATGTTTAATCTATTTACTATTTTGTGTGTATGCTGTGACGTTTAGTTAAAAAAAACACTGGTTACTCGGGCCTAAACTCTAATTCCTTCAATGAAGCAATTGGCCCATCTCATCATCAAAGGAGGTCGATACTTCGGAATGAACCGATTAATGATCATGATAAAAACAATTTTGAAACTAAAATAAGCCGAGGCAAATAAGTGATGACCACTCCCGGTGGCAGCTCGGCGGTAGGGTCCATTCTGCACAACCATTTTAAAGGGAACTTAATGATCACCACCAGCGGGACATTTCAGTGAATATATTACAAGTCAATTTAAGATGTGCCCATATAACTAAGTTGCTTATATCTACAATAGTAATTTCGTACTTAGTAACGGGTTCCAAACTAATCGAAAATCGAAACTAAGGATTGGCTGCTTAGAGACCTAACTGGATTAGGCAGAATAACGCTTTATGCATAGAGCATGCCAAAAAGGTGCATCTATATTGGGTTTATGAAACAACAGAAACTAGATATTTCCCAGCCAGCATACTTCAAAAAGCATTTGTATGAGAAACTGGTCCAAGGAAAATACCCAAAACGGATCATAAAGAAAAAATAAATTTACTCACTACTATTGTTTTATCGCTTAAGTAGTTAGAAAAACCAGACATTGATATGAAAAAACATTGATGTAAGATTAAATAGGGATATGTTGCCATCGTCTTATAACTGTAATGTACCTAATAAACAGTTCATGAGCAGTGTTTATGTAAGCAGCATCACTAAGAAATAAATACTTATGCACACGTGTATTATATAGTAACATAAACCTATGTAAACAATTCGTTTGATAAATGCATTATTGCAGGATTTTGGTATATCATAAGAAGCTGTAAGTTTATTTCACACCCGAATATCAGTAGATTATATTTGGGTTTTTAATAATATTACCAAGTCGGTAATGATATTAAAAACCCAAATATAATCTAAACAATGTCTAAACTTAGTCTGTGAATGGAAAAAATGTGAAATACAAACGTTTTCATAATATAAATCCAACCACGTGTAAGTATTACATAAAAACAAAAAACCGTATACACCATAAAATATAAATACACTTGATACTAGTACTCTATTTAGAGTACGGAAATAAATCAGCATAAATCCACATTTAGTTCTTTTTACTTTATTTTAAATAAAATTACTACAGAAGTTCCTACATAACAGTCAATTTGACTCTGGTACGCGAGTCAACCATTTTGTGCTATAATAAAATTAGAAGGCGCCATTTGTGGATGGCAGAGTAATGATGCAATATAATAAAATAATGTTGCAGTTATATGTCTGCTGGCAACACTTCATTACTCAGACAGTAAAAGTATTATATACGGATTTAGCCTAATTATTATAAGGCAATTTGATATCATACATACATAATAACGATGGTCCTTTAGGGAAAAGGTATTCTACCTGTCTCCTCTTACGCGTATTGGAGGTGAAGTGGTGCAACTATTTAACACACGATATAACTAATTTTAAAGGGATAATGTAAACTAATGACTTAAATGTACTCAAGAATGGATAACATCTTGCTATGCTTCTCGGATCGCCACTTTGTATTACCCAATAACTAACACCAACATATCACATATTATTCTGGAATGCACCCAAAATTCCGAATTAATTTAATAAACATAACACAGAGGGCGCCACGTATTCTAAGTTTCGATCACAAATGCACGAGGTGTACGTGTTTCCACACTTTGATTTTCACTAGACAAGGAGGTATTAAATAAATGCATGCAAGTATGTTATGCCGTCAATCCCGCAGGTTAATTGCACTTCACTATCAGTAGCGATAGGTTTCATTTTGACAGTTTCACAACCTTCATTGCATTATTTACGTTGTTAAAACACATTAACGTTGTTACAATTATAACTGTTACTATACTTTAATGACGGAAGCTTTCCCTATAATTGCAAAATATTAAGTTATCTTACAACTGCAGGTACATAAATACCATGCAGTTCAAACATAGGTACAAATTTATTTACTTTAAGTTTACATTTTACTACTTCTACTAATTTACAAGAAAAATATTAATGTATATGATTTTTTTAAAGAAGGGATGAAAATTTGTACGGAGAAGTAATTATTGCCGATGAGAAAACCGTCTCATCTCGATATACATTTTAATTCCTCGCCCTGCCCTAAGTGTGTCAACAAATCTAGTTTGCTAAATATCTTTCTAGATTTGACTGTCCTTGATTCTCAAATTCCACTCTCAGTTGATTTCCTTTCACAGTTTTTTCCAAAAGAATAATTATACAAATTCATCATACCTTTTCAAACAAAGTAATACAAATGTTTTGGGCTAAATATACAATATTATCTTACTAATGTTTTCTTAATGAAACACATGAGTTTAATGCGTAAACAAATAAGATGCCTATCATGAAATACAATATTCATGACGTAGACCCAACTTCAACAGGAGCAGGTTCTCAATTCGTCGTAATCTGTTATTTTTATTTTCTTTACAGTTGTATACACATTCAACCTGTGAAACTTTATTTTTATTTATCTGAATAAATATATACAGGGGCCGGCACTCGAAGTGTTACCAATTCAAAATGCTGTAATTCTGTTAAACATGAGCATATTTATTTAAAAACTTCAGTATCGAAAAAGATATATACAATTAATAAAAAAAGAAGCTATTATTCGATATGGCCACCTTTAGCGCAGATAACAGCATCGAGTCTGACCGAGAAGGCTTCACACGCTGCACGAATGTGGTCTGCTGGTATTTTGTTCCATTCTCGGCGAAGCGCAATCTTTAAGGTGTGGACCGTCTCATATCTTTTTGTTGACACTTTGGCTTCTAGAATTGACCGTATGGAAAAATCCATTGCGTTTAAGTCCGGGGAATATGGTGGCCATTGTTGCGAAGAAATGAAGCTCGGAACATTTTCTTGTAAAAAAATTTGGGTTTCACGAGCTTTGTGAGATGGTGCCGAGTCTTGTTGAAAGGTCCAATGATTTCTACCAAATTGCTTACGTGCTCAAGGTAACAAAGCATCGCTTAAAATCTTTTACGGTAGATCTGCTGGTTTATCTTTACACCCTGGTCAATGAAAACGAGAGGTGAGCGTCCCATGGCAGTTACCGCCTCCCAAACCATCACAGATGCTGGTGCTTGCTTTCGCAAGGCAATTCGTTGGTCTAAATTGTCATTTGATTTACACTTTAACCATACGCGATCATTTTGCTTGTTCACATATTGCTGAACGGTAAAAATTTTTTCATCGGAAAATACCAAATTTTCAAGCAAGCTATCAACGTGCTTTAAGTTCTTAGCTCTTTCTAGATGAACTGTCTTTTGTGCAAGTGTCAGATCTTGTACTCTTTGTAATTTGTAGGGCTTCAGTTGAAGTTTATTTTTTAATATGCGCCCTATGCTCCGGGCAGATACATTAAGACTGTTCGCCAATTTAACTGCGCTTTGTCGTGGATTTCGTTCAATTCTAGCCTTTACCTTTCGAACCATTGCTGATGATGTTGCTGTTGTTGGATGTCCGCCTCCGTGGCGCTTTTTGATGCTACCCGTATCATTGTAACGCGTGATGGTCCGATACACAAACATTTTGTTCAAATGTAAATGTCGTAGCTCATTAACGATGGCTGCCTGCGATTTTCCAGCCAAATACAAAACAATGACACTGTTTCGTTTGACTTCCATCTGCAAAACTTTTTTTAACAACGTCGAAAAATAGTAGGCTTTTGTTAGTTTATTAACAATACCATACACTAAGGAATGTGAAAAAATGGGTGCCATATTGTAAACAGTTTAGTTGCTAAAGTAACGTAAAATTAGTAACACTTCGAGTGCCGAACCCTGTATATATATATATTTTAATAAGAACTGTTGCTTTGAGTAAATTTGTATTACCTCCACCAACATAACGATTCCTAGAACTTGTTTGAATTTCAATACGTTTTCTTCAATAGTTAATCTACTTATTCTAATAACCACTGCACTGGTAAACTCTCAGTAACCTATTGCTCTTACATACTTACGTACTTATTCTGTAAAATAGTACCTACCTCTTTGCATTTACACAAAAATCAATACTGATTATATAAACACAGATTAGGAGATTAGACAGCCTCCGTGGCGTAGCGGTAGCGGACGCGGCCGCTGCGCAAGGTGGCGCGGGTTCAATCCCCGCACAGTGCAAGTATTTGTATGCATGAATATGAAAATTTGCACTGGTCTGGCCGTGCCTCGGAAAGCACGTTAAACCTTTGGTCCCGGTTGCCATACAAACATGTAGTGGCAGTCGTTACGGGTTGTTGGAGTCCTCAAAAATCCAACAATTGGTCTAACTGCAATGCTTCGATATCGCCTTAGGGTTGTGGAGGTCAGACGGCAGTCGCTTCACAGAAAATGTCGAAGTTTAGCCATATCAGCAGTTGGACTGGTAAAGCGGACCCCAGACTCCAAAGCTGAAAAGGCTTCGGATGCGACTGGGATTAACGCTGGGATGATGATGGAGATTAGAAGATTAGATACTATATTTATATATGCATTATAAGGCAAAACCTAAAATTCTCCTGCAGCGCAATTTTGGTGGTATGAATTCAGATGATCTCCGAAGAGGTGCCACCAACATTGACTGGGCTCCTTTATTTGATGTTGAATCGGTGGATGATAAAGTCAGGCTACTTACGGACAATCTTGTGCAGCTGTATGATACTCACGCTCCAATTCGTGCAGTGAAAATCAGACATCTTCCGGCGCCATGGCTTACAGATGATATTAGGGCTATCATGCACAGAAAAGCTGTTACTAAAACCAAATACAAGTGTCGGCCCTCGCCATCGAACTGGGAGATCTTTGTTGATGCACAACGCCGTTATATCCACACTTCAGTTGAAAACGTAGATCCAGCAAAAGTCTGGAAATTTCTCAAATCCATGGGTGTTGGAAAATCACGCCAAGAATCGCTTCCCAAAGACTTAGATATTGATCTACTGAATCAACACTTCTCCTCTTCGCCCCACTGTAATAGGATCATAAAGGCGACCACTGTTAACTACCTTTCGAACCTTCCAACACCGGACCATGACCCATTTATTTTTAGTCAATTCACTGATTGTGATGTTAAGCAGTGCATACTTTCAATCACGTCTAACGCAATCGGTAATGATTGTATAAGTCGGAAAATGATACTCCCTATCCTCGATGAGATTCTTCCTATCCTGTGCTACATCCTTAATTACTCTGTATCCCGTAGTGCCTTTCCATCGATGTGGAAAGATGCTAAACTCATTCCGTTACCCAAAAAATCCAATCCAACTTCCTTTTCTGAATACCGGCCCATCTCCATCTTGCCTTTCCTCTCCAAGATCCTTGAACGCCTTGTCCATAATCAGCTCAGTACTTTTCTTTGTAAGAATAGTCTTCTGAATCCTTTCCAATCTGGTTTTTGTCCTGGTCACAGTACCACTACAGCCTTACTTAATGTCACTGATGACATACGCTTGGGTATGGAGCAGGGAAATCTGACGGTTCTTTGTTTACTGGACTTTAGTAATGCATTCAACACTGTCGATTTCGATATCCTGCTTGGCATGCTTCGCTCGCTTAACATATCTCCAACAGCGATTGACTGGTTTCGTAGTTACCTGTATGGCCGTCGGCAACGTATATGCGTAGAAGAGTCTTGCTCTTCGTGGTGCTGTACCTCTGCCGGTGTACCTCAGGGCGGCGTTTTATCTCCTTTACTTTTCGCAATATTTATTAATTCCATCACTAAAAACCTTCTCTCCTCCTACCACCTTTATGCAGATGATTTGCAGATTTATAAACAGGCTGGTCATTCAAACTTAGCTGATGCCATTCAAATCATCAACAAGGATTTGTTCTCAATCTGTGAGTGGAGTGAGGCACATGGATTGCTTGTTAACCCATCAAAGACTCAGGTCATTGTTATTGGCAGTTCAAGGATGTTCCCCAAGATAAATTGGTCGCAACTTCCCCAAGTTCAATTTAATGGAACTGCTATACCTTTCAGTGAGAAGGTTAAGAACCTTGGGGTTTGGATCGACAAGCATCTTTCCTGGGATCCACAGCTACAGGATGTGAGCCGCAAAATTTTTGCATCTGGTAAGTCTCTGAGACGGTTACGGAATTTTCTTCCTACTGCCACTAAAACTGCGCTTGCACAATCACTTTTACTTCCCATCCTTGACTACGCAGATGTCAGTTATCCAGATCTTACTGAGGCACAACTAGATAAACTTGATCGACTTCAAAACTTTTGCATAAGATTTATATTTGGCCTGCGCAAATATGATCACATATCTGAATTTCGTACAAAGCTTAAGTGGCTTTGCATACGTCTTCGCCGGAATTCTCATATCCTATTTCAGCTCTACAGCACTTTGTTTAATCCTAAAACCCCCACTTATCTTAAAGAACGATTCCAGTTCCTTCATGACACACATAATAGATATCTGAGGTCATCGGAAAACCTGATATTAGACATGCCGATGCATTCCACTAGTTTTTACGATAAATCCTTTACTGTACAAGCAGTTCGGCTATGGAATGACTTGCCCGTGTCTGTAAGGCATGCTCAAACTCCGTCCACTTTTAAAACCATGGTAAAAAAGCATTTCCTCTCTCTTTAAACATGTCATTATTTTTTTTTATTTGCTTTTGTATGATTTTTATTAATTATATGTATATAAGTATTTATTGTACTAGTATGATACACTTAACGTGTATATTTATTATATAAACTATGTAAAATTATAAATAGTACACTGTAGACTACCTACATTATTTCTCTCTCCTTCCCCTTACTATTCCATCCAAAGGTTGTCTGTAAAAGATCGCTCTTAGCGATAAGACCGCCCATTGTGTCACCCTTTGTAAAATTTTTATATTTATGTTTTTGTAACCTATATGGTGTACATAATAAAGAGTATTCTATTCTATGTTCAGGGTGTTCGAATAGTAGTATCGAAGTAGGTTAGCAACAGCAAAAGTCGAACGGTTTTTCTATATTTGTTAGTGGAAAATAACAAAGATTACATTTAATCACTTCATACTGTAACTGACATGTTTTGTGGAAATGTCTGTGTCGTAAGTTCGTTATCAAATAGTTTGTTCCATCTGATCCACACACTGATTCATCTCAACGAATGACAGCATTTTTTAAATCATGTAAATCTCGCTGAATGATAATAGAGTTCATTTTAAATATGATAAAGAACGAAAAGTTAACCACCTGATCATGTGGGTAGCATTACAAGAATTACAGGGAATAAAATAAGCATGGTCAACCTATATTTTTCCCAATGATGGGATCACAGCCCACAGGCCGCAACTTTGTAAAAACGTGTCGGCCTTTATCCATCACGCAATGGCCCAACCGGCACCCTAATTGCATAACACACTCATCATCATCATCATCATTTCAGCCGAAAGACGTCCACTGCTGGACATAGGCCTCCCCCAAGGTTCTCCACGACGACCGGCCCTGCGCCCCCCGCATCCAGCGGTTTCCTGCGGCCTTCACCAGGTCGTCGGTCCACCTTGTCGGGGGCCTACCCACGCCACGTCTTCCGGTGCGTAGTCGCCACTCGAGAACCCGTCGGCCCCATCGGGCATCGGTCCTACGGGCAATATGACCAGCCCACTGCCACTTTAGTGTTGCAATTCTTCGGGCTATGTCGGTTACTCTCGTTCTTCTGCGGATCTCCTCATTCCCGATTCGATCGCGCAGTGAAACCCCAAGCATAGCACTCTCCATTGCCCTTTGAGTGACTTTAAGGCTTCTTATAAGGCCCATTGTTTGTGACCACTTCTCAATTCCATAAGTCATCACTGGCAACACTCACTGGTCGAAGACTTTTGTCTTGAGACACTGCGGTATTTCGGAAGAGAAGATTTTACGTAGCTTCCCGAAAGCAGCCCAGCCGAGTTGGATTCGACGATTGACCTCTTTCTCGAAGTTGGACCTTCCTAACTGGATAGTTTGTGCCAGGTACACGTAACTGTTAACAACTTCCAGAACAGAGTCTCCAATCTTTATAGGAGTCGGTACAACATGGGCATTAGAGATGACACACTAACATAACACACTAATAATATCTATTTGAATAATTTTGAAGCATATTGCTAATTCATTGCTCCATATTTTCGAATAATGTGTTTCAATGTGCTCAACTACGTAAGTAACGCAATGAATGTTGTTGAACTGTCAAAACGAAACCCATTGCTACTGATAGTGTGTTACACAATTACCCTACCGGCTTGTTGGTGGTTTTATTAATACACTATTCTAAGTATTCTTACTCAATCTATACTAATATACCTATAAAGCTGCTTGACAGTTTGTTTGAACGCGCTAATCTCAGGAACTACTGGTCCTATTTGAAAATTCTATTTGGATAGCCCATTAATCCAGGAAGGTTTTAGGCTATATAACATCACGCTTCGACCGATAAGAGTGGAGCATATAAAAAAAAAATATCGAAACCTACGCGGGTGAAACCGCAAGATGCAGATAGTATAAAATAAAAGTGCATAATATTAACAATCCGTGGAACTTCGATAATATTTATGAAAATAATATTAAGCATCCAACATATTTGGCCTTATATCAACTGCGCCTTTGCTGTTCCCTGATATAGTCATCAAAACAGTAAAGTGGTAACAAAATTTGCGGGTGCAGGATGAAAGGTATGTCTTAGGAAAATGATGCGTAAAGTTTTGAGACCTAAGCTGTCTATGAAACTCTTCGATCTTTGGAGATTGTCTTTGCTCCGGCTGACTTTGGTTTACAGCCTATCTAGAGATCACCAAGTTAGCCACGACTAACGCCTTCTCAGTCAAAAGTTCTCATATGAAAGACATATATGTGTGTCGGGGGTCATTCGTATTCAGAATGCAAGATCAGCTAAAGTCGGAAATGTATAGGTTCATGAGCGGTCTGTACATTATTAATGCAATAAAGATTGAATTCTATTCATGGTTCGATAAAATTTTCAGGGGTTTATACAGTTCCCTGAAGAAATATAATTATGAGGTTCCTAAACCAACCTACGCAATACACGAGCAGTTTTCATAATAGGACTGTAATAGATAGATAGAACTTATAAAAAAAAAAAAAAATAGATTTGAAATTTAAAATACGAATATCAATAAGCTTTTCATAGAGCGGGATGCGGCGAGTTAATTGAATTGGTTCATTAGTGAGCAGTCCGCGTGGGTAGCGTATTACGTGACTCATTTCTGCAACAGAATATTTACCTATTATATTACATATAATTACGATCCTTTTTATCAGTTTCAAATTCACAAAGTCAACTACTACACACTACTACACACAACTACTACACTAATGAAGGAAATCAAACAAAACCAATTTTCATCTCAGCGTTAATCCCAGTCGCATCCGAAGCGTTTTCAGCTTTGGAACCTGGGGTCCGCTTTGTCAGTCTAACTGCTGATTTTGGCTAAACTTCGATATTCTGCGTGAAGCGACTGCCGTCTGACCTCCACAACCCGAAGGCGATATCAAAGCATTGCAGTTAGACCAATTGTTGGACTTTTGAGGGCTTCAACAACCCGTAACGACTGCCATTATATGTTCGTATGGCAACCGGGACCAACGGCTTAACGTGCATTCCAAGGCACGGCGAGACTAGTGCAAATATCCATATTCATGCCTACAAATATTTGCACTGCGCGGGGATTGAACCCGCGCCTCCTTGCGTGGGGGCCGCGTTCGCTACCGTTACGCCACGGAGGCTGTACAAACAAAACCAATTTTATTTTTCAATAAATATCTTTTTTTTTATTATTTATAAACCAGCGCTTGACCGCAATCCCGCCTGATGGTAAGCAGCGATGCGATCGTTGATGGTAAAGCGTGCTAGTTTATTAAGAGCCTATTCACTCTAGCCTTGAAGACACTCAAATTGTAGTCCGACGGAAATAGCGCCGCCGGCAAGTTGTTCCAGTCCCTTGATGTACGCGGTATAAAGGAGGAGGCGAAACGCTTCGTCCGGATCGTAGTAGTGCTAACAACGTAAGGGTGGAAACTCGCCGTACGACGGGTTATCCGATGGTGGAACGGAGATGGGGGAATTAAATCATGCAATTCCCCAATATGTAATAACCATGAATACTCACATACTTTTGACATCGGCGAATCAACATCGCTTAACCTTTATAAACATAATCACAACTTTTATCCTCAAAATGACCGAAGGCGGCTGTTTATTTTGGAAATAAATAATAATCGGACGGGGCCATGCCTGGACTGTAAGTTGGATGTTCTACTTCTGTGAACCCGCATTGATGAACTGCATTCTTCGAAACACCAGCGGTATGGATAGGGGCATTATCATGGAGCAACATGACATCTTTAGACAGCTTGCCACTTCGTTTTTCCTTTATCTGGTCTCGTAATTTATGTATTAAAGGAGCATAATATTCGCCGTTCACAACTATATTACTTTCTTTAAAATCTACCATGAAAATCGCAAAAAGTTGTGCACATCAGTTTTTTAGCCGATTGTTGCACCTTTGCCTTTCAATGGAAAGGCGTTATAGGGGTGAAGAGCCTCCTTGATTTTCACGCTTATAACGTCATTCCATTGACTCGCGCTCGGATCATAATACAAGATTATAATATATTATAGTTTCATCTCGAAATTGACATTTCGATACTCCGTTTTCGACATTTTGAAAATTACGCGACTCTCGTTATACAAATGTCTGATAAAGGAACTATGAAAATAAGATATTAAGTACAGGATAAAAGTATTGTTACGAATGCACCTTATGTCGATGCCATAAGGTTCAATATCGCGTGACATGCAGTACGTAACTTTTAAGCTCCATATCTTGAGACCTAGGAATTGTGGAGGTACAATATAAAAACGCATTGCTAGACCTAGGGTGGCCTATTGAATGATACAGGTTTCATAAATATTGTCAACGAAGTTTCGGCATCGAAATTTCTAGAAACTCGTCCCCGGGAAGTACCTGTAGGTACCTACTGAATGTACTCGAAACTATGCGATATTATTATTAATTCTAGAGAGATCATCTGGAATGTTCGATCAGCTGACCTATATAAAGCGCCGTGACGACAGCCCGCAGGTAGTTTTTAGTTGCCCTGGCTGGAGGCTTTAATTTAATTTAAGGCAGCCACAGAATAGTGCGGTTAAGTAGTCATGACCTCTCAAGGTCAACTACGAGATGCCATAATCAAAAAAAAAGGCCTCAGTCAGTCGACATTTGACTATAGAGGCGAAACAAGCGACGCGTTAAAAGCGATCTTTGAGAACATATACAGCGACAACCCAACGAGAACTTTGAAGACATCGAGTAACATCTGTAGCGTTGTTGTGTGTGTACGACGCACACTTCGTGGACGTAAAGGAAGACTTCAGTGCGACATTAGCTATGTTCTACTTGTCATTGCCAACTATCGACTGTACCTTCGTCGCCAATAAACTTCGCAACCCTTAACCGGCATTTTATTACCCCCGGCCCATAACAGTATCTACTATTTAATTTAACGTAACAGTTCGCGAAGAACTATATCAAGTCAGTTCATTATATGATATATTATGTATATTGACGGCTTGATTTTATATAAATCGCCGTACACCCAACGCCCAATTCGTAAATCGATAAATATCATTTTTTTTATATATATAAATTATAAACTACCGCTTGACCGCAATCCCGCCTGATGGTAAGCAGTGACGCAATCGATGATGTAAAGCGCACTACTTTATTAAGAGCCTATTCACTCTAGCCTTGAAGACACTCAAATTGTAGTCCGACGGAAACACCGCCACTGGCAGCGATGAAAAGGGTCGTGCAATGAAGTAAAAAATAAAAAAATTACCCTATGTCCCTATGTATTTTACTGTGTGTACTATTACTGCTTTTTCCAATATTAACTGACCCCGCATTATGTAGTTTTTTTAGTACAATCAGAAGTCAGCTTACACTGGTCATGTATAGCTTGATGTGTAGCTACACTGGAAAATACACAATGGGCAACCATATCGCTAATGCAATCTCTTCCAGGCAACGAGTAGAGCAGATTTCTCGAACACATGACCGATGGGGCCAAAACGTTCCGGAGTGGTAACTGCGCACCGGAAGACGTAGCATTGGATGACCTCCTAGACAGTGGTCCCGATGACCTTGTAAAGAACGCATAAATCCGCTGGATGTGGAAAGCACAGGATCGGTCGAAGTAGATGTGCTTGGGGCAATGTCCAGCAGCGAACATCTTTCAGCTGATAGGATGGTAATGATGAAGTAGATAGATACGATTATTCACATTTTATAGTTTTCTGGTAAGTGATAACATACATATATGTTCCGAAGAACCTATAAAACATATTTTACTGAATGACAGTCTTATATTACTCTTTAAATAACGCAACATTGGTATTGGTACCGATTCGCTTATTCACAAACTAAACGTAATTTAAGTTCAATGCATCTTTTTCTTCCTATTTCATTGAGAAAAGGACAGAAGGTAAATATCAGTTTAGTCTTGTCAAATTAGTCCGCGCTTGATGTAAATCGACGTATTTAAGTCGCCATGTTGTTATTTGCGTCTAAACTGTCTATGGAGTATCTTAATTTGACAGGACTAAACCAATACGTAATGTTAATCAATAATCGTAATGTTAGTCAATGTTATCTTCGATCTTTTTCTTAATCAAGCAGAGAGAAAAGGATACACTGAACTTAAAATTAGTTTAGTTTGTAACAAGAAAATCGGCACCAATATTTTACTTTGGCGGCCTTTTTACTAATTACTAATAAATTATTTTTATCCTTTAAAAATCCTATTAATTCCATAGTAACAAATAGGTAGGTCTTAAATTCATAATGCTTGATTTAACAATTAAATCAATAATATCTACGTTTGGGAAAACCTCTGTGTATATAATATATACAACAGGTGGTAACATGTAATCCAATAGACAAACAAAACGCGTATAAAAGGAGATAGTTTAGCTCTTTAACAATAGAAACGAAGTGAACCTGCTTATATTACGAACTCGAAATATAACGAACATTAAAATACTTTAAATATGTCTGCGAAAATCGTTTTAGTTATTTGCGCATTGGTAAGTGACTCATAAAAATCTTAGCCTAATCTTTCACTGGCATCGACAGGATAGCATACTGACTCATTTAAGCTGACAAGTCATACAAGAATATTATGGGCCTCAACAAGATTTTAGGATTTATCTTCATATTTGGAATCTATCCAAACCGAATCAAAAATATACCTTAAACTACATCACACGATAACGTAGTAATTATTTGTACATTTTTCAACAGGTCGCTATGGCGTCATCGGTCCCTGCTGGTGCAGCTTTCGGCCCCTGGGCAGTCGCCGGTGGGGCTAACGCTGGCGTCAACCCTTGGATTCCACCATGGGTGTCAGCCGCTCCCTGGTACCCCCAGTGGGTTCCTTGCACCGTCGTCGGCAGCTCCTGTTTGGACTGTAATACTAAGATTGTGTGCACTAAGATCGGTGGCCTGCAACGCGCCTGCACCGACCCCACCCTACCGTACTGCAACGCTGGAGAGTGCTCGGCCACCCCCTCTGAAGTTTGTGGTGGCCCCGCTGCCAATGCCGATGCTGCTGCTCCCAGTGCCGTTGTCTAACCATACGATGTAAAGTTTCAAATCGCTGGTACTTCTTTCTGAAAAAAAAAAGAAAAAGAATTAAGACTTTGGTTTGCTTGTTATAAAATTGTTTCGATACCCAATCTGACTAAATTGTGTATATACCTATTTATTTAAATTATTCTCAATCACTGTTACAAGTCATCATCATCATCATCATCAGCCTTTACTCGTCCACTGCTGGACATAGGCCTCCTTCATGGCACGCCAACAAGCTCGATCCTGAGCAGTTCTCCGCCAGCCACTACCAGCCACCTTTTTGATGTCGTCACTCCATCTCGCCCAAGGGCGTCCCACGCCCAATATTCCCTGACTCAATATTTTTTTTTTATTAATTATAGTTTTCGTACTTTCATTTCTTATTTAATTCACCTATATCCCACATACCTGGATTACACGTACACAAGCTTAGTATGTATGTTACATGTCTTCCTAGAAGAAATGAATCTACTAGATAACATACAAGAAACTCATCAGCATCAACATCAGCCTATAGCAGTCCACTGCTGGACATAGGCCTCTCCAATTCTCTCTCTCTCTTCTCTTTTCGTGCGAGTTGCTGAAAATCCAGTTGAATGACGTGTCATTGAACTCGATTTTCAGAAACTCGCATCCAGTTACTGCTTACCATCCTGCGTGGAGTCATCCTACAAGATACTAGCTCCCATTTATTGACAAAGATAAATAGAAGTAGAGTAAACCAATATGTAAGACCAGTCTAACGATACATTTTACGTTAGATCTAACTTACAATTAATACAGGCCTTGGAACTTAAATGAGGTTCTGGAAGAAGGGTCATAAATAGTGAATTAATGTATTGTATGCATATAAATACATATTCTAATTAATTCCCAATATAAATACGCTAAGTTAGGTACCCTTTCCCGCAACTAAAGCTAAACACACACAAACATAATTATTGAGTGTTATAGAAATTTTCTCGCATAATAACTACATGTCCATGTACACACGTACCTATAGTAAAAATAATCAGTTAATAGTTATTCATTTAAAATTGATAAGTCAGTATTAACAATTTGGTTAACATTTATTAGTAACATTGTGCAACAAATATAGATGTTGTAATCCTTACTAATATTATGAAGAGAATAATCCATACTTCCATACTAATATTATAAATGCGAAAGTAACTCTGTCTGTCTGTCTGTCTGTCTGTCTGTCTGTCTGTCTGTTACGCTTTCCCGCTTAAACCTCTCAACCGATTTTGATGAAATTTGGCACCGACAATCTATAGACCCTGAGAAAGAACATAGGCTACCTTTTATCCCGGAAAAATTTGATGTTCCCGAGGGAAATCTAAAAAGCGCGATATAACCGAACTCCACACGGGCGAAGACGCGGACGGAAAGCACACAATCTTTAGACCCTGAGAAAGGACATAGGCTACCTTTTATCCCAGAAAAATTTGATGTTCCCGAGAGAAATCTAAAAAGCGCGATATAACCGAACTCCACGCGGGCGAAGACGCGGACGGAAAGCACACAATCTTTAGACCCTGAGAAAGGACATAGGCTACCTTTTATCCCAGAAAAATTTGATGTTCCCGAGGGAAATCTAAAAAGCGCGATATAACCGAAATTTACGCGGGCGAAGCCGCGGGCGGAAAGCTAGTATTATAAATGCGAAAGTAACTCTGTCTGTCTGTCTGTCGGTCTGTCTGTCTCTGTCTGTCTGTCTGTCTGTTACGCTTTCCCGCTTAAACCTCTCAACCGATTTTGATGAAATTTGGCACAGACAATCTTTAGACCCTGAGAAAGAACATAGGCTACCTGTTATCCCGGAAAAATTTGATGTTCCCGAGGGAAACCTAAAAAGCGCGATATAACCGAAACTTACGCGGGCGAAGCCGCGGGCGGAAAGCTAGTAACTAATATATGAGAAAGTGACTTTGTTTGTTTGTTTGTTCCGCTTTCACGCCGTAACTAATGAACCGATTGCTTTGAAATTTTGCAGACGTAAAGTTAGAAGTCCGGATTAAATAATAGGTTACTTTTTATCCCGAAACAATTTGATATTCCCGAACGAAATCTAAAAAGCGCGATGTAACCGAAGTCCACGCGGGCGACGCCACGGGCGGAAAGCTAGTCTGAAATAAATGACTATTATTAATTTTTATTTTTTTATTCAGGTCGATCGGGATCCCGGTCTTTGGCGAACGAGACACCATGGCCAACTCATAAGGCCCTCTAGGAAATTAAAATGAAATGTGTCACCAACAGACTATTACCCTTGTCAGCACTATCCAAGTGCACCCAAGGACAACCCCGACTAGTAGGTATAGGACAATTACAGGATATGGAAAAACAAAAAAGTTCGACTATGAGTTTGTGTGGCTAAAGTAGACCGATTACTATCTATGACATTATGATACTATGGAACATACCCTGCCTAATTAATGTTTTATATAAATTAAAAGGATAAATGGCAGGGGGTGACCCACAGAAATCGTATTGTTACGATTTCTGTGGGGTGACCGCACACTCGATAATGAAATCCCGAAAACAGTCGCTACCCTATAGTGTCTTTGGTGATTTAAATTTGGTATCTCAAGTTAAAATCATCGTACCAATTCCATCCCTTTCCCATTGAGACCACCACTACAAAATAAATTGTTCCAAAATCAAATAGGCCATCACATGGAGAACACAAAAAAGGCGCGAGAACTGTAAATTGCTTTGCTGCTAGTCTACCATGGATGGATTAACGGAAGTAAAATGATTACCATCCAATGGCAGATCCTACAATGTAAAATAAAAGAAATAAATTGGAAAACACACAAAATAATATAAAAATAAGTCTTAAATTGAAAATAATGTATACGAGTTCCAAAAAAAATTTGCATGTATATAAATAATTGTTATTTGTATACACGTGAATATTTATTATTTGAATTAAGTTTTTTTTTTTTTAATTGGAACTTTTTGTATGTAATATTGATAAGTATGTAGATGCACCTAACAGCCTCGTCTCTGATGATTCACACACCGTTACGTATGTTTTGTGTATTACACACAGAATATAACTCAATTCCTTATCAATTTTCCACTTGAGAAAAATATTGGGAAATGAAAAAGATTGAGTATCTAATGCAAAAATAAAAATGATATACATAAGATAAGGACCAGTATAAAAGGGTATTGCAATCGATATTTTAATCAAATAGAAAATACACACGAACTCACGATGGCTATAATCAAAAACTTCCTGATCTTGGCAGTAGTGGTATGTATGAATCATATTTAATTGTAATGACGTGTAAAAGTGATCAGTGATCGTACTTGCATAATAAACGATTTCATTTCATTTCAATTATCCTTACTTCCTTATTAATAGGTATTATAAATGAGAAAGTGAGTTTGTTTTTTCCGCTTTCACGTCATAACTACTAAACCGATTTCTTTGAAATTTTGCAGACGTACCTAAAGTTAGAAGGCCCATTAAATAATAGAGTAGTTTTTATACGGGAAAAATTTTATATTCCCGAGGGAAATCTAAATAACGCGATATAACCGAACTCCACGCGGGCTAAGCCGCGGGCGGAAAGCTAGTTACCTATAAAGTTTTTTTTACGAGACGAGTACCTAGACGAAACTAATGCTCTTGAAAGGCACAACACTAATTGGTAATGTGTATCATTTAGTACAGACGACAACAGCTAGACGAAACTGTCTAATATTCCGATAAGAATTACTCTTTTTTCACTAGAATGTGAACAGGTATGCAAAAACCCAGTGGTACATACAAACTAGTGGTACATGAAAAGACCAAAAATACTTCACATTTTGGGAATTTCTGAATAATTTTTCCGACTCCTATAAATTAGTATTTTTACAATAATAGCAAATATTTACAGTTAGTTTACTATCCAGTTTGGATGTAACGGTCGCTATCGCGGCACCAAACGAATTAAAAAGTGAAACCACATCATCGGAGTACCCTAGCTGGCAGGGGCTCAATCATTTGAACACACTGAGAGGTTTGACGTTTCACCTAGTTCGGTTGCAGAATTTAGGTTCGATTGTAGGTACACTTTTAATGAGTGGACTATGCCATCACGTGAGCGTAACCGCAGACACAGCTAATGTTTTGCGTGAATCTATGAAGTTAATGCAAACTAATTTGCTTAGTTAACACAACTGCGACTTCTATGACAACTAACATTTAGTTGTTATAGAAGTCGCAGTTGTGTTGCGATGTGTACCGGGCACGATGCGCCAAATGTTGTTGTGTCGGGAGTTTGGTCGAGGAGGGTCTCAAGGTCAAGCTCCCTTTGGCGCAGCATCGTTGGTAGTGTTGTTTGGTTTAACATTACATTGCCTCGGTCAAGTGCCAACTTTCTTCCTATTTACTCAGTTTTTTTGTGTGAATAGACTCTTAATAAACTAGCGCGCTTTGCCATTAACGATTACATCACTGCTTACCATCAGGCCGCATTGCAGTCAACCGCTGGTATATAATTATTAAAAAAAATTGGATGGAGCAGCGTTGACCTAGTGATATTGTCTCCCCTTACTAGATGTAGATCGTGAGTTGGAACCTAGACAGGCATTTTATTTTGTGTAAATAATTTCATCACCACTGGTCATTTCGGGAGTGAGCACTTCCACCAGTGGACTGTCGTGGTCAATATCTTCGACGGTTTTTCTTCCGAGACGAAACTCTTTCACCAAATTTTTCACTGTGCTATAAGAAGGGGCATACCCCTTATACACATCACCCAATCGTTCTTTTATTTGGCCAGGGTATAAACTAATATTTTAAACAGAAACTTTATGACATTTCAATACTCAGTTTTTGACATTTTAAAAAATTCACTGGTCCGTTATTCAAATGCCTGCTAAACTAAGACAATAATGTATTAAGTACACCATAAACGTACTATTTAATGCAACGCCACATGACGCATAGAATTATATCAGGCCAATTCATTATAGAACTAGAACCGACTACATATGTATATTGACTGCTTGATTTTATATAAATTGCTTTACACCCAACGCCCAACTCGTACAATGAAATAAAAAAGAAAAAATGTACCCTATATATCCCTAGGTCCCAAAAATAATTTATTACATACGGCTACTACTAATACTACTTTTTCCGGCCTTAACTGACCTCTCATTCTGCAAGTTTTTTGTACAATCAGAAGTCAGCTTATACTGATCATTATAGCTTGATGTGTCATTAAGAAATACACAATGGGCAGCCATATCGCTAATGCAATCTCTTCCAGGCAATGAGTAGGGCAGAATGCTCACAGAAAGGACGACCGATCGCGATGGAGCCAAAACGTCCCGGAGTGGTAACTGCGTAAGCACCGGAAGACGTAGCGTTGGATGACCTCCTAGAAAATTGTCCCGATGACCTTGTAAAGAACGCAGAAATCCGCTGGATACAGAAAGCACTGGATCGGTCGAAGTAGAGGTGCTTGGGAGAATCCTATGTCTAGTAGCGGACATAGGATCTTTCGGCTGATACGATGATAATGATGAAGTAGGTAGGTACGAGTATTCACATTTTTTTAGGTTTCTGGTAAGTGATAACATACATGTTCCGAAGACCCTAACTATAAAACATTAAACTTTTGGTTTCAGTTAGATAATTTTACAGAATAACGGTGTAATAATACATTGTGGCAGTTATAATAATGACCCGATCCCCTTAATAACGTAACATATTGGTACCGATTTTCTTGTTAAGATTAATGTATATTTTTCTTTCTATTTCGTTGAGAAAAGGGCACAAGGTAAATATTAGTTTAGGTAATCATGTCAAATTAGTCCACGCCTGACGTAATTCGACGTATTTCTAGTCGCCATGTTGTTAATTGCGTCTAAACTGTCTATGGAATATCTTAATTTGACAGGACTAAAAATAGAAAGAAACAAATGCATTGAACTTAAAACTAGTTTAGTTTGTAACAAGAGAATCGGCACCGAAATGTTGCGTTGGTGCCTTTTTACTAATTCTGAATAACATGTTTTTATCTTTTACAAACCCTATTAACTCCATAATAGTAAATAGGTACCTAAGTCTTTTTTATAATGCTTGATTTAATAATTAACTCCCTTATTCATAAACGTTTTCTCGGTGGTAGGCTATAACATCGGCTGCTGGCAGAAGTTACCACCCACCAGACAAAGTCTTGCCGCCAAGCGATTCGTCGTGTTCCGGCATGATGTCTGGTGAAGCCGTACGGAGGACAGGTCTGAGCAGTTGTGTTGCGATGTGTGCTGGGTACGATGCGTCAAATGTTGTTGTGTCGGAAGTTTGGTCGTGGAGGATCTCCACATCAGTCTCCCTCTGGCGCAGCATCGTTGATCGTGTTGTTGGGTTTAACATTGCACCACCTCGCTCCACTACCGTCTTCCTTCCTATTCACTTAGTCTTTTTTTTGTGAATGGGATTAATAAACTAACGCGCTTTAACATCGACGATTGCATCACTGCTTAACATCAGGCGGGATTGCAGTCAAGCGCTAGCTTATAATTATTAAAAAAAAATCGTTGTTTAAATTTATCTAGTTATTAACGATTCTTTAACCATAATTTTTTTACGTTAACGTCACTTAACATTAATCATCGTTTATGAATAAACTACAGTGTTTAAGGGGTTTATTCATAAACGATGATTAAAATTAAGTGACGCGCAAACGTCTAAAATGTATGCTTAAACAATCGCTAATCACTAGTTAGTTAACTACTAGTTAGGTAACTAGTTAGGTAACTAGCTAGTTAGTAGACTGTCATGGTGGCCTAGTGGTTAAAACACCAGCCTCTCAAGTATGAGTATGCAGGTTCGATTCCAGGTTAGGTTAGGTTAGGTTATGACTGATTACAAGGTGAAGGAAAACATCTTGAGGAAACCTGGACTTTAAGTCTGAAATCGCCAACCCGCATTGAGCAAGCATGGTGATTACGCTCAATCCTTCTCTGTATTAGAAGAGACCTGTGTCCAGCAGTGGGGCGATAAAAAAAGGTTGATGATGAATCACTAATTAACTCTAAGCAACATTTATGAATAAGGGGGTAAATCCATAATGTATGTTACTCTAAGGCGAAGGCGTGTTGCAATAGCACTACATAGAGTTCTTTAGAATACGTTAGCGTTCAATATCCAATTTTACCGTCACTTTGGCAAGTTCCCATCGCAGCTGGATAAGACATTTACAAACAAGGAAATTAAAACTTTCCTGTAAAAAACATTATACGTATAATTAAATACATTTTATTATATCGCTCCTACTGCTGTTCAGACAAACAAGTGCTTTTGTTGACTATACACATCTTATCTGCTTTATGAATCCATACTTACACTACGTTTGGGAAAACCTCTGTGTATATAACATACACTACAGGTGGTAACATGTAATCCAATAGACAAACAAAACGCGTATAAAAGGAGATAGTTTCGCTCTTTAACAATAGAAACGAAGTGAACCTGCTTATATTACGAACTCGAAATATAACGAACATTAAAATACTTTAAATATGTCTGCGAAAATCGTTTTAGTTATTTGCGCATTGGTAAGTGACTCATAAAAATCTTAGCCTAATCTTTCACTGGCATTGACAGGATAGCATATCACACTGACTCAATTAAGCTGACAAGTCATACAAGAATATTTCGGGCCTCGATAATATTTTAGAATTTTTCTTCATATATGGAATCTATACTCATACCAAACCAAGACTATCCCTTAAACTACACAAGCTAACTAAGTAATTATTTTTACATTTTTAAACAGGTCGCTATGGCGTCATCGGTTCCTGCTGGTGCAGGTTTCGGCGCCTGGGGAGGTCCTGGTGGTTGGGGAGTCGCCGGTGCGGCTAACGCTGGTGTCAACCCTTGGATTCCACCATGGGTGTCAGCCGCTCCCTGGTACCCCCAGTGGGTTCCTTGCACCGTCGTCGGCAGCTCCTGTTTGGACTGTAATACTAAGATTGTGTGCACTAAGATCGGTGGCCTGCAACGCGCCTGCACCGACCCCACCCTACCGTACTGCAACGCTGGAGAGTGCTCGGCCACCCCCTCTGAAGTTTGTGGTGGCCCCCCTGCCAATGGCGATGCTGCTGCTCCCAGTGCCGTTGTCTAACCATACGATGTAATGACATAATATGTTCCAAGTTCCAAACTCAAATCGCTGGTACTTCTTTCTCAAAAAAAAAAGAATTACGACTTAATGTGTTTCTTAAAAAACTGTTTCGTTACCCAATGTTTCAAAATTGTGTATATATTTATTCAAATTATTCTCAATCACTGTTACAAATACTTGTATTTTTAATATTTATTAATTCCTAGTTATAAAATGACTCAATAAACTTTTAAGTAATTATAGTTTTTGTACTTTCATTATGCGTATCATCATCATCATCAGCCTATAGCAGTCCACTGCTGGACATAGGTTTCTCCAATTCTCTTTCTTTTCTCTTTTAGTGAACTCAGCAACTCGCATCCAGTTACTCTTAGCCATCCTGCGTAAAGTCATCCTACAAGATTAAGTAGTATCTTGTAGGATGACTCTACGCTCCCATTACCTCCCATTTATTGACAAGGATAAATAACGATACATTTTACGTTAGAACTAACTTACAATAATTAATACAGGACTTGGAATTTAAATGAGGTTCTGGTAGTAGGTATAAGTTTTGTATGCATATATACATATTCTAATTAATTTCCAACATAAATATGCCCGGTTTGGTATCTTTTCCCGCAACTAAACAAACACAGACATAATTAATGAGTCTTGTAGAAATTAACTCGTATAATAGCTACAGGTACATGTACAATCACAGTGCAGAAGTCCCCTTCCACCATAGAGACTACTGTCGCCTGCGCTAAACCGGCCACGCACACTAACGCATTATATTATATCCGTGTGTGTCATATTCCAACCAATCAACCGCATGCTGTGTAGTATCTCTACGAAGAATTAATGATATAGTCTATGCTAGACAAGGAAAATAATATTAGCAATTAGCTTTATCGCAATCATCGTCTTTCTTTAAAGTAATGCAAAATTTCGTTACTTCCTTTGAAGTTAAGTTAGCGGTCGCACTTAACAATGGTGCTATTAAATGCGTGCGCTTGTGGGTTCAAATCCTAATTAAGACAAAATCTTTTTGTTGTTTCATGTAATAACAATTGTGATAATTGATTTGTATTTTAAAGTAAAAATGATTGCATGTAATATTAAAAAGTATAGGAAAAATTGAATATTTATACCAAAAAAGGTTTTTATTATAAGTATGTGTATATGTAATATTGATAGGTATGTAGATGTACCTAAACAGCCTCGACTCTGATGATTCACACACCGTAACGTAGGTTTTTTGTACACAAAGAATCTAACTTAATTCCTTATCATATACCACTTGAGAAAAATTAGGCACTTGATGGAAAGGAAAAAGATTGAGTAATGCAAAAATAAAAATGAGATACATAAGATAAGGACTTGTATAAAAAGGTACTGCAATCGATATTTTAATCAAATAGAAAATACACACGAAATCACGATGGCTCGCATAAAAAACTTCCTGATCCTGGCAGTAGTGGTATGTATGAATAATATTTAAATGTAAAAAGTACAATGTGGCAAGAAAAGAAAAAGACTACTGAATATTATGATGTTCAGAAAAAAGTATTAAATTATTTTGTGAGCAGACAGATCCTGAAAAAACTTTCGGGTTTATCCGAAAATAATTTGACGACGCCCATATGCCCAGTTGTGAAAACCAAAATGACGTAATCTATACTAACATATAAAGCTGAAGAGTTTGTTTGTTTGTTTGAACGCGCTAATCTCAGCGACCGATTTGAAAAATTCTTATTCCGTTGGATAGTCCACTAATTCAGGAAGGCTTAAGGCTATATAACATCACGCTGCGACCAATAGGAGCGGAGCATAACTAACTCCACGCGAACGAAGTTGCTTGCGGTCGCTAGTTGCGTTATAAAAGTGTAAAATTATATCTGAATTCGGTGAAATATTAATTTTTTGTGGAGAAAAAACTACAAGATTTTTTAAAAACTGCCTACATTTTTTCCGAAGAATCAACTCCTTGACAATTCAAAAGTAAATGATTTCATTTCAATTAAATCATTTAGATACTTTTATTGCTTTGAAATTGATTTATCCTAAATTACTTCGACTTTTTTCAACAGAGAACACGTGTTACCAAGTAATTTTCAATTTACCTTTTTTTTCTAGTATGTCATGGTTGGGGCTCTCGCGCAAGCAGCTGAAGAGGGTCATCACAAGAACGATGACTGGTCTCCGGGCACCCAACAGAAGCTTCAGGAACATAACCTCCACAACGAACGCGACCGTGACCTAGATAATGAACCCACCTGGGTTTCCTGTGACTTCACCATAACTCCAAGGCTGCGCTGTCAAGACTGCAATACAAGATTAATCTGCAAACGAGTTGGTGGACTGCTGCTTGACTGTCCAAGCCCCCACGCTCCTTACTGCAACAATGGACTATGTTCGCACGTGCCTAGTATAGAATGTGCTTAAGTTGCTAGGTAGTCGTCTACCGTTGCCGAAAAAATTAGAAAACAATTGTCACCAATAAATGAGTTGATATAAAATGAGAATTACTCTTTATCACTTGAATAGATATGCAAAAATCCAGTGGTACATACAAACGAGTAGTACATGAAGAGCTATACGTTTCCAAAAATACTTCATATTTGGAGCATTTCTAAATAATTCCTATTTCGGACTCCAAAAAATACTAAGCAGCAAACTAATGCAACCAACTTGGATGTAACGGTCGCTATCGCGGCGCCAGACGAAGTAAGAAATTAAACCATTTCATCGGAATACCCTAGCTTATGGAGGAGCCCAATAATTTTAAACTGATGTGAAACATAACATAGAAAGAAAGAAAAATTATTTATTCAGACTCGTACAGGAAAATCTTAAAACTAAACTAAGCAGACACAATTAAGTATAAAAACAAGTAACACATATAAGAAATTAACAATAATCAGAAAGTCCCTTACGAGGCCAAAAGGCATCTCAGCGTAATGCAGCGTATGCCGGGTAGTTTAACACCCCACTACCCCGTGCAGTAGAAGAGGCCCGACAGACCGGGTCAGCACGAAGGTGTGGGGCCGTAGAAGAATTTAGACTCCCGCGGCCCCACGCGGGCTCGTGATAGAAGAGACACCGGGATGGTTTTAGTCAATAAAAGTCTGACAGACCCCGTCGCCCACCCCAGGGCGGCGGACATCCTATGAGGATTTCTACCCCGAAAAAAAAATGGTGTGATGTCACGGGCAATCAGAGTAACATAACATACATAACTATTTATCTTTTTTTATAATATTAAAATACCCTTATTGTCTATGAGTGTCATAAACACTCAGTATATTTTTTTATGCATACTGAGAGGTTTGGCGCTGCAGGCCGAGATATAGGTTTCATCTAGATCGGTTGTAGAATTTAGGTTCGATTGTAGGTTGAGTGGACCTAAAATCCTACGCCATCACGTGAGTGAAACCACAACACAGCTAATGTTTTGATAACGTTTACGTGAATCCATGAAGTTAATGCAAACTAATTTGCTTAGTTAACACAATATTAGTGTTAGTTATAGAAATCAAGACGGAGCAGTGTTGACCTAGTGGTATAGGCTTCCCTTACTAGATCATGAGTTGAAACCCAGGCAGGCATTTTACTTTGTGTGTATAATTTTATCACCAATGCTTAAAACACGAATAAAAGATCAGCTACCGAATTTAAACGCACAAATATATGCTCTCATCTCTCTAAAGCACTACTTAGATCTCAACTCGAATATACAGTGGTGGTATGAAACCCTTTTTATAACAAACTAGCTGCGCCGTGCGGTTTCACCCGCGTAGATTTTGATATGTTTTCTTTTATATGCTCCACTCCTATTGGTCGCAGCGTGATATGTTATAAAGCCTTCGTGGATTAATAGGCTATCCAACGCACAAAGAATTTTTCAAATTGGACCAGTAGTTCTTGAGATTAGCGCGTTCAAACAAACAAACAAACTCTTCAGCATTATATGTTAGTATAGATTAATATAGATATGCGGAGATGCTACAAAAAGTTCAGCACAAATTCTTCAGATATTCACTACAGATGCTTCCGCAAGTTTCCAACATACAAAAACCTGCTAAATAGGTTAATACAACCTAATAAGCCTGAAGTCTAGTTTAGTTTAGTTTGTGTAGTTTTTAGTTTAGTTTTAGAAATTACTTCTTTTCGACGTATGTAATGACAGGTATAACTGTTCTGAGATTACTAATAAAATATGCTACTATGTCCCAAGAACTGTCAAGAGACGAGAGATGCGCGCTTGTCCATTTTTTACCCGACTACGGCAAAGCAAAAGGAGGGTTATGATTTTGACAGGCTATGTATGTATGTATGTATGTATGTATGTATGTATGCATGTATGTATGTATGTTCATCTGTTCCCTCGTAACTTCTAAACTACTTATCAGAATTCGACAAATGACATATCATTAGAAGCGTCTTAATTGTCCGCTTGTTATAGGCTATATGGGGTTTCACAAAATCTACTGTGGTGCCCTCTAGCGGACAAAACATACAGAGTAAAAAAATAAAGTTAAGATAAATATGCCGTGTTTGGTATCATTTGAAAGCGCTTTACTTGTACATTTTGAATATATATATATTGCTAGCATTTGCTTGTGACTTTACCTGTATTCATGGGCTGGTTGCATATAATTCACATCTTTTCGTTCATAGCTTCTTTACTACTTATCAGAATTATAAGACCACTGCAGTACCATTAGAAGGGCCCTGATATTCTGTTGATTATGAGCTATAAAGCTTGTCACCAAATTTAGTAGTGCGCCCTCTAGCGGACAAAAAGTTCTATGTTAATATAAAATGAAAATAAATATACCGTGTTTGGTATCATGTGAAAGAGCTTCACGAGTACTTTATGCTTGTACATAATACAAGAATGCTTTAATGATGTTAAATATGAGCGATAAGAGTAAAGCGCGGATCACAGGAACTGTGAATCGCTTTATGCAATGTAGAGCAGTGTGAACATTATTAGAATATGTAATGCACTAATGAAATGACATAAGCTGGGAGTAACTCCACGCGGTGAAGGCGGAAACAGTTTGATAACTGACTAAATCTCCCATAAAAAGGCCTCTGCACTATATGCCTTCGGGCTTATGTTGTTATATGTGCGTGTAGATGTAATATGTCAAGTACCTAGCTTTTAGTTCATCAGTTTAACTTTTGTTAATATTATGCGCCACAAATACACTTTAACACCAAAATAGTACAAATAATAAAAAGTAAAAGAACTAAAACCCAACTACGACAAAAAACGACGCTGAAAAAGTATAAAACAAGATTTTCAGAATACTGCACTAAACAAAGTTGCTAATTTTTTGCTAGTTTTCATGTTTGGAAAACCGCAGTCACACGTTGTCAAAGTGCTACGGTAGGTATATGTAACGTGTGACTACGCCTTTCCAAACATGAAAATTTATCTCTACATAGTGAATATTGCATACTTCAGAATAGTATTGTATGATATTACTACTGTGTCCATTTACTTGTAACTACATTAGCAACTTTGTTCAGTTCAGTATTCTGAAAATCTTGTTTTATACTTTTTCAGCGTCGTTTTTTGTCGTAGTTGGGTTTTAGTGTTTTAACTTTTTTTTGTCTGTGTGCTCTTGCCGCACTAGCACTGGTTTGCGAGCGCCTCTGCATCGTCTGAGCAAAGACTATAATAATTTCTGTTCAGAAACTATAGAATTAGATTTATTTTCAATGTCAGCAAATAGATTTCGTTCTACTTTTGTATAGAAACTTAAGGATACCGATTCATACTTATTTTGTTCATAGTTATACTGTTATGTAGTCTTGTCGTCCTCCGTGGCGCAGCGGTCAACACCCCTGCCTGCGACGTGGAGGCCCCGGGTTCGATCCCGGGCCAGGTCATGATGGAAAACGATATTTTCCTGATTGGCCTGGGTCTTGTATGTTTATCTATATATGTATCTATTATAAATATAGTATCGTTGAGTTAGTATCCCATAACACAAGTCTCGATCTTACTTTGGGGCTAGCTCAATCTGTGTGATTTGTCCGTATATGTTTATTTATTTCTGTATACTCACTCGCCTGAAATGTTCACTAGTGAATAATATGATTTGTATATGCTGTGGATAATGGTGTGAGTATCACACTTGTATACTTTTAGTTTTAGAAATATCATTTACTCAGATGTAATGTGGAAGTGTTTGTTTGTCCCAAAAATTAAAAAAAGAATCGAGGCCACCAATCAAAAATAAGTATGATTCTTAGAATATATTATGAGTACGAATATTCACAGCCTTGAAAACAACAAAGAGGTTCAGAGTTTTCTCAGAAACAGTTATATTGTTTTTATGGAATGTTACCATGAAACGGAAAATAAAGTGCCTTTGGATTATTAGCTAAACAGATAAATGTTCATATCCAGATTTTTTTTTAAATAAATTATAAACTAGTGCTTGACCGCAGTCCCGCCTGGTGGTAAGCAGTGATGCAATCGTTGACGGTAAAGCGCGCTAGTTCCTCTTATTGTTCATGATTGGAAACTATTTTTTTTTAATAGGTTTACGCTGATTTAATGGATCTGTAAAAAAGAATAGGAAGCGTCTTGGCGTTTTTTATTGACCTATTAATTGATGGCGTGATTTCTTTATGCACTGGAACAAGTAAAGAAATCAATCCATAAAGTGTCCAAACTGTTTGACTTTCCTAGTTTAAAGTACAAAGTCTTACTCATCTGTATTAGCCCATGACCATTTTTAACGAACCAGATGATATCTGGCCTTGGTGTTCTAATAAATAAATAATTGCTTACTTTGTATTGTTTCTCGGAAACTTTCCACTTGAAAACAACAACACAGAAGTGACTTTAAACAATAGAAAAACCCTGCAGAGAGAGATTCCCACATGTTTAAAGAAAGAGGCGGTAGTAAACATTAGATAAGTAGGATGTATAAAAGGGATTGTACGGAGCAGATGAACCAAATAGAAAGCAAAGCAACAATGGCACACATACAAAACGTACTCATCTTCTCGGCGCTGGTAAGCATATCATTTCTGATTAAATCCTTACTTAAGTCTGGCTATAAATCAAATCAATAAACTCAGCCCATCGCACTCTACTGCTTAACATAGGTCTCTCTCAAGCGAGCACGGTATACGGCTGCTGATCTGCCTAGAAGCTGCGGAGCCCAATAGGAGCTGGAGTAGACATGTTTAGCAAAAATAAGTCGTTAAGAGCTAGCCCTTATTAATATAGAGCCTCTACTCTTCAATTTATTTACAGTGCGTCCTAACTGTCACACTTGCTCAAGTCTCCCAAGGGGGACCGCACACCGATCAAGGAGGACCACCGACTTCCCATAGGAACCAAGGCAGAGCCCGACGACAGGCCTCCGAGCTTCCGACATTCGACATATCTCAGTCAAACGCTAACTGGACTACATGCGACATTACTGTCTTTCCGAAGATCTCCTGTCACAATTGTAATACTAGAATTATCTGCAAGCAAGTCGGTGGGATACTGAAAGCATGTAATAATCCCTACAGACCTCATTGCAATAATGGTATATGTTCCGCTGTTCCTAGCGCTGAATGTGCGTAGACGGACTAATTGATCTATTCTTGGAGTGGTTCATTGTTATTGTTGGTTGGTCTGTTTGATTACTTAGAATAATAAAAACAGATAAATTGTAAAATACTTTTTTTGATTTTTAATATCCATACTGATGTCAAAGTTAATTGTAAGCGTTATTTTTTTAGTTCTAATATACAAAATAGAAGAACCAAAGCCACCGCAGAAGAACCAAAGTCACCGACATAGCTCTGCGAGTCGCTAAACTCAAGTGGCAGTGGGCAGGGCACATTGCTCGTAGAACCGATGGCCGATGGGGCAGCAAGGTTCTGGAGTGGCGGCCACGTACTGGAAGACGCAACGTAGGGAGACCCCCAACAAGGTGGACCGATGACCTGGTGAAGGTCGCGGGAAGCCGATGGATGCGGGCAGCACAAGACCGGCCATCGTGGAAAGCCTTGGGGGAGGCCTTTGTCCAGCAGTGGACATCTATAGGCTGAGGAAGAAGAAAGAATATACAAAACAGGTTTTAATCAAAACGTTGCAATAATTCCCATAAAAAAATTCAAATAAGCATATGTCAGCGGAAGTATTGCCGATTGGCGACTATATAACCATACTTATTTGATGTTTAAATATAGGCCCAATGAAATATAACAAAAGTTCTAAAACTTACAGCTACCTACTGTTTATGAATTTACTTTATGAAAAATACTTAATAACTACAAGTAACGGTGATGGAAAAGATCTTGAGGATGCCGTGAAGGTAATGGTGATGACAGTGAAGGAAACGGCATGTCCTAGAACCATTCGAAGATGTGTGGCCCGCGTGGTTGATTACGGTCCATACCCTCACATAGGCCTGTGTCCCAAATTAGACACACAATAGACTTATATATATATATACTAGCTGACCCGGCGAACTTCGTTCCGCCTTAAAGGCAATATCACATGACTACTTTTTAAATTAGGATAATTTTAAATAAATAAATATTATTATTCAATGATTCTTTATTTAGGAGCACAATCCTGGCGGTTCTCCGGAAATCTTTAATGTGCTACAATACTCGGAAACAACATCCATTGGCCCAATGCGAACGTCATTGCGCTATATTATATGCGTATAGAAACGCTACCCGATTCAAATCAGTATTTGATGAATTTCTTCTTGTGCTTCGTAAATTATTATCTATAGCTCTTGATCTCTGAGGTTTGCTCGACGATTTCGCATTGCCAACTGAGCCGTTTCATGGGCTGCCTCCCTTTGTTCTGGTGAGTGAGAAGCACGAAGTCGAGCCATACTAAGGCTGCGCTCTTCAAGTGCAATTTCTTGCTCTTCTTCAGTTCTTTTTTTTTTGTTTTGGATGGGAAATCATCAAATGACCTCTCCCGCTCTGGGCGGAGCGGAAGGGCATGTCAGACTTTTACCTAGACTAAAACCCACCCGTGTTCCTTCACTTGCCTGTGGAACGGCCAGTGCCATGCTTTCTTTTTTAACCAACCCGCAACCCTGTGGACCAGTCCTCGTAGACCCCGTCAAGGTGTGCTGACATCTCTTTGAGGCGCGTGTGAAACACAACGCGCCGTCAACTCGGACCTGGTTCTTACCAGGAGGCGAGCTGCCTATCGCTCGCCGCCCGCAAGCCCGCGCCTACGGTGGTCGGGAGTCCGATGTTGCCACCCGACCAGGGCGCTTCCTGCGGCGGTTTGAGGCGTGAGAGTAGTGGGATTTCCGCTCCCTCACGCGCTACGCCTCCTCCTTTGCCCGCATCACTGCTTCACAGAAGGAGGTGAAAGCTTGCCATCATGCACTCTTTCTCCGGACTATGGCCCGGACCAGGGTCGGACGCGAGAGATCGCCGCCGATCGCCGCCACGAGGACACGGCTGTGCTCTACCCAAGTTGGGCAGACCTCCACCATATATGCTCCACCGTGTCCTCAGGGCAATGCACACAGTGGTCACCCTAGCGTTTCCTCGTGCCTTATACGAAACAGGAACCTCCCGAAACAGCCGTGTCCGGTGAGGACCTACGTCAGTCGGAAGGTGAGGACGCCGTGGCGCCTCTCTAGCTACTCCTCAAAGAGAGGACTTACCGCCGCTATTGTGGCGTGCTCTGTGCTGGATTGCGACAATCACATTTTCCATGTCGCCATGAGATCCCGCCGGAGCTCTGTCCGCTGTACTGGGATTTTATGGATTGGATATGGACACAATTTAATGGATGTTATTATACATATAAACGTTTCTTTTTAATTACTCTATCTATTAAAAGAAACCTCATCAAAATCTGTTTCGTAGTTTTAAAGATTTAATCATACAAAGGGACATAGGGGAAGAGAAAGTAACTTTGTTTGTGTTTTGGGTTTCGCATAAACAAAAAATAATGTTGTAGGTATACAATATTTAAGCTTGTCCCATTTAGAAATATATCAGCTTCTAGAAAATAATAAGTAAGTATGTTAAAAGTGGCCTAATTGCCTTTGATGCGAACTCCAAGTAATTGAACTGACAATAATATACCTAACTTCGTAACATTATCCTTGACTAATTAATAACATTGAGAGTTAAAGAATTTCTGCAAAAAAGCAATTTGTGATTTAATGAAAATTCCATTCCACGATGCCTGCTGAAGTAATAAGTTTCAGTGTATGTCAGCCGACGACGCGCATTGTAAAAGAAGGTACAAAAAACATACAACATACAAAAAACATCTGCGTTCATTAAATAAGAAAGTGTGTAAAAAATATGAATTGTTTGTTCGTTTTTATACGTTCGTTATTATTTTATGTTAAACTGCCAAAATAAAAACAAATCAATTCAACAGATCAATTATATAATTAATGTTTCAATAGCCCGACTACATCTACTTGATAAAATTACAACAAACTTAATATTTTTCTAACCTTGTTAGACTTATCAGAACGATATGAGAAAGAGGAAAAAATATGCTACAAATACCAGGTAATTACGTAACTTACTTCTGCTCATAATCTGAACAATTTTGAAGGATAATGCGTTTGAAAAATGTGCCTGCTTAACAACGTAAATAACGCAATGAATGATGTTAAACTGCCAAAATAAAAACCATTACTACTGTTATGAATGTTGGGAGAAGACGGGAGCTCGGAGCTCTTGAAAGCTGCAAGTACGCCTGTGCTAAAAGAGCTTCAGCGTATATTTAATTGTGCTCTCTTTTCGGGGAGAACTCCTAAGGCATGGAACAGAAGCACAGTGGTTCTGTTTTTCAAGAAAGGTGATAAAACCTTACTGAAGAACTATAGACCCATTTCGCTTTTAAGCCATGTCTACAAGCTGTTTTCGAGAGTGATCACGAACCGACTAGCGCGTAGACTCGACGAATTCCAGCCGCCTGAGCAGGCCGGGTTTCGAGGAGGATTTAGTACCATAGACCACATACACACAGTGCGGCAGATTATACAGAAGGCCGAAGAGTATAATCAACCCCTGTGTCTAGCATTTATGGACTGTGAGAAGGCCTTTGACTCCATCGAGACCTGGTCTGTTCTTGAATCTTTGCAGCGATGCCAAGTCGATTGGCGATATATCCAAGTGATGCGGTGTCTCTGCGACGCCGCCACAAGGTCCGTCCAAGTCCAGAACCAGCAGACTAGACATATCCCTCTTAAGCGAGGAGTGAGACAAGGGGACGTTATTTCCCCCAAATTGTTCTCTAATGCCCTCGAGGATATGTTTAAGATGCTGGATTGGCAGGGTCGGGGCATTAACATCAATGGCGAGTACATCTCACACTTGCGATTTGCGGACCATATCGTCATCATGGCGGAAACGCTGCAAGAGCTGGAACAAATGCTGGCCAACTTAGCTGACTCCTCCGAACGCATCGGTCTCCGGATGAACTTAGATAAGACCAAAATTATGTTCAATGAACGGGTCACTCCGGGACCAGTTGTCGTAAACGGAATGCCGCTCGAAGTTGTTTCAGAATATGTGTACCTCGGGCAACCATGCAATTAGGAAAAAACAACTTCGAGAAGGAAGCAAATAGAAGGATCCAGCTGGGATGGGCAGCATTTGGTAAACTTCGTCGGGTATTTTCGTCGCCCATACATGTTTGAAGACAAAATTCTTCAACCAGTGTGCCCTACCCGTCATGACTTACGGAGCAGAGACATGGACACTAACGGTCAGATTAGTCCAAAAGTTTAAAGTCGCTCATTGAGCTATGGAGCGGGCTATGTTAGGCGTCTCTCTGAAGGACCGCATCAGAAATGAGGAGATCCGACAGAGGACCACAGTCACCGACATAGATGAGAGGATTAGCAAGCTGAAGTGGCAATGGGCTGGTCACATATGCCGCAGGACCGACAACCGTTGGGGTAAACGAGTCCTCGAGTGGAGACCGCGCCTCGGCAAACGTAGCGTGGGACGCCCTTGGGCGAGATGGAGCGACGACATCAAAAAGGTGGCTGGTAGTGGCTGGCGGAGAACTGCTCAGGATCGAGCTTGTTGGCGTGCCATGAAGGAGGCCTATGTCCAACAGTGGACGAGTAGGGGCTGATGATGATGACTACTGTTATAGCAATTGGGTTGTATCTTAAAAAATAATTTAATGTCCATCAGATAGATTTTTAAAAAATATTGAACACGTATTTTTTATTTTTTCTTTCATTCAAATAGGTACTTAGGAAGACATATTGATTTGAAATGTCGCATAACTGATGACTTGACTTGATGAATTGAAATTTACCACGGCGTGACGTTTTTTAAACCCCACTCCGTAACTTTAATACGCTATATCTCAGTAGTTTTTGTTAATTTCGAGAAAATAAAAAAATATGGGGCTTAATTTTTTTTTCATACCTTGGATACATCCCTATTACCCTACTGCACGTTATCCAGGTGACATTACTGATACATGTATTTAAAAAAGGAGAAAGCCCTACTACATGGAGCCATACAAACCATAGCTAATCCTACTTTTCTCACACAAACGTTAGCTTTGCATGGTTTCACTCAGATGATGAAACTACATCAAACAAAAAATACGTGTGCACAAAACTGATAAAACTTGGTTCGTTGTTACTCATAGTTAAACCCCACTCCGTAACTTTAATAATATCTCAGTAATTTTTTTAATTTCGACAAAATAAAAAAATATGGGGCTTTATTTTTTTTTTCATACCTTGGATACATCTCTATTACCCTACTGCACGTTATCCAGGTGACATTACTGATACATGTATTTAAAAAAGGAGAAAGCCCTACTACATGGAGCTATACAAACCCTAGCTAATCCTACTTTTCTCGCACAAACGTTAGCTTTGCATGGTTTCACTCAGATGAAACTACATCAAACAAAAAATACGTGTGCACAAAACTGATAAAACTTGGTTCGTTGTTGCTCATAGGAGTTACAAGTGGAAAACAGTAAACTATTCGGAGTTGAGCTTAGCTGGGATGTTGGTTTTGGGAGCCAGCAATAAACGTAATTTACGACGAAATACTGCGGTTACTATAATTGTTCGTATGGTTTCCGCAGAGATTTTCTCTCTATGGGTTACAATTTAATCAGCAACCTATTATGTAAGGAAAACTTAAAGCGACGTCGGAAATATATAGAACATGTTACTAGTTTTTTTTAATGAAATTATCACCTGATTATCAGAATAGGGATGTTTCCTGGAGAAAAAAAAATGATTCTATTTAGTCCGTCATTCAGATTAGAGAAAAATATTGGATAAGTATATTTTGTTTTATCAAATCAATAAAAAATTACAAGTGAAGTCACACGAGTTTTCAACGCGCTGTGTCGTCTTCATTTTTTGTTCATAAGAAAAAAGAAAAAATACGTGTCTAGCATTTTTGGAAATCTGACTGAATGACGGACTAATATTTTTTTTTTTAGTCAAGTACTCTATTCAAAGAACTTATTTAATTATAATAAAAAGTTTATTATTTATATTTTATATATGGCCTACTTGAAAATTTACGCACACCGTAAATACTTATCTATTATAGTAACTGACTAAAAAATAACAGTGCAAAGATATCTCATAAACGTGTCAACATCTGCTATCTTATCAGTGTTAGAACAAATCTTTCACGTTGATCACGCTTGTTTTCTATCAATTATATGTCACGACTCCGCTAACAATAGTAGTATTACCTATGTATACTTATATTCCCTTATTGTGTGTTGGTGACGTTGGTGTAAGCAATAATAGCGCCTTTCATGTAGACTGTAGTTCCGCTGTGATTGTTTACAGAAAGGCGGCTCTCTTACATTGTTTGCTGTCTCTTACAAGGTTTGCATCGACGGGTGTCAGGGCTGCATAACACAATTACATACGATTACTAGCGGCCGCCAGCGACTTCGTTCACGTTAAGTTGGTTATGCTCATATAGCTCGCAGCGTGATGTTATAAAGCCTTCCTAAATTAATTGGCTATCCAACGAACAAAGATTTTTCAAATCGGACCAGTAATTCTTGAGATTAGCGCGTTCAAACAAACAAACTCCTCAGCTTTATATATTAGTGCAGATTACGCATTTTTAAATTAAAATTACTAAGTCTTTTTTTTTCTAAGTCGTGGTGGCCTTGTGGTTAAAACACCAGCCTCTCAAGTATGAGTGTGCGGGTTTGATTCCAGGTCAGGCAAGTACCAATTTAACTTTTCTAAAGTTACATGTACTTTCTAAGTATATCTTGGACGCCAATGACTTGAGGTGAAGGAAAGAAAGTCTGAAATCGCCAACCCGCATTGAGCAAGCGTGGTGATTACGCTCTATCCTTCTCTGTATGAGAGGAGACCTGTGCCCAACAGTGGGACAGTAAAAGGTGAAGTCGAAGAATTTATGAAGACTTTTTTTTATAATTTGTTTGATTGCTTATAATTTAAATAATGAACAGTCGTAAAATTATATGTTTTATAGTAAAATGAGGGAAGATAGGCAAACTAAAGACTAGACAGAATCAATATCTCTAAGCCGCACAACAGCCGTCAGCCAAAATATCCCCTCCATAAGTGAGAAGCTTGCTAATGAGCTCAAAACCAATTTCTGAAACAAATCTGAGGCAAGTAGGTATTAAGCAGAATTATGTATTTAGTTACCAAAAAGTAATATTACATTGAAACCAATTATTTTACTTTAGGACCTACATAATGTACTGTTTTTGTGTAATTGAATTGCGACAAATTTACCTACACTCAAAAAGAGTTACGGTTTACGATCAGGAAAACTTTCCGCTAAATTACCAGCACACTAATTGCGATCTAAGGTAGGTCTTCAATTAATTATGAAACTCTTGCTGCTTCTAATGTTCTAGAAGTTGGGGACTTAAGCAAGTTGTTTAGCACTTTATTAGGCTTCTAATTGTTCATACAAAAATTTGGAACGTAGGCAACAGTTTCGCTTGAAAGTTCGTGAACAAATCACGTTGTTTCAAAATTATACTTAAAAGAAGTCTATCAAAAACTTTGTAAAGTTTTTTTCTTAGCTACAATCGCAATGGGGTCCTCAGCCCTCCCGAGAAAACTTAAAACTTTAAAATGTTGAATAACACAATTCAATCGTGCGCTACTAACTTCTCTCGCATTAACTTCCTACTCGCCATGCCGCCGTGCATCGGCCCATATATGTAAAACTAGCTGTTGCCTACCACTCCGCCCGCGTGGACTCCAGTTTACAGCGCGCGGTGGTTCCCGTAAATTAAAAAGAGCTCAGTTGATATAAAATAAGCGCCTGTTAAAATAATGGGAGTAATATGTAGTACGGCCGCGTTAGCTCCCGTTTTCGCAACATTTTTTGTTACCGCCCTGCTCCTATTGGTCATAGCGGGATGTTATATAGGTAGCCTATGTCCTTTCTCAGGCTCTAGATTATCTGTGTACCAAATTTCATTACAATCGGTTCAGTAGTTTTGGCAAGAAAGTCGGACAGACAGACAGACAGAGACACTTTCGCATTTATAATATTAGTACCTATGCATAATTATGGTCGGACTTCAACCTGTGCTCGACAACTCTATTGATAGAAATGGATCGATTAGCATATTCTTCATGTATCAATCGTATATAAACTCGGTTGCTCACAACATCAAACAACTTCTTCACATGGAGAACAATAGAAACTAAGGAAACCAAAATGGTTTCTATAAAAAATGTTTTATTCCTGTTCGCTATCCTGGTAAGATTACTCTCTACATTTACCCCCTTTTACAATTTTATACGGGAATTTTATTTGTTATTGTTACAGGTCTCGTCAACAGTAATCTTGGCCCAAGATCCAGATTCGAATAACATAAGCTCGGACAAGTCTCCTTTCAATCCTGAAGAACTACCGCACCCATTCCATCTTGGAATATTCCACAATTTCCCCTTCGGAGCTCCTAAATTTTCCTGGCCTCAAACACCTGCAGCTGGGTTCCTAAACAGCGGGTTCCGACACGAGAGATCTGTTGGTCTTACTTTGATCAAATGTGACTTCGCAACCGAGGTAAGTAATAAACAATAAATCATCAAAAATTATATTGTACGGACGACAGCAGGGCGAGCTACCCGAAACTGTCAAATATTGTCAACCAACCTTGAGCCTTAATACTTAATATTATAAAGTAGCGGCCCACAGCGACTTCGTTCGCATGGTTTAGTTATGGTGCGCTCCTATTGGTAGCAGCGTAATGGTATATAGCCTAATGCCTTCCTGGATTAATGGGCTATCCAACGCAAAAAGAATTTTTCAATTCGGACCAGTAGTTCCCGAGATTAGCGCGAACAAACAAACAAACATACAAACAAACTCTTCAGCTTTATATATTAGTATAGATGCGAAAGTATCTCTGTGTGTCTGTCTGTCTGTCCGGCTTTCACGCCAAAACTTCTGAACCGATTTTAATGAAATTTGGTACACAGATAGTCTAGAGCCTGAGAAAGGTCATAAAACATCCCGCTATGGCCAATAGGAGCAGAGCAGGAACAAAAAATGGTGCGAAAACAGAAGCAAACGCGGACGTACATATTGCTCCCGTTATTGTAACAGGCGCTTATTTTTTATCAACTGAGCTCTTTCGGTTCGAAGCTTACGCGGGTGAAACCGCGGGGCACAGCTAGTATGTATATATAATCTAATACAGAAATTTGGCAGGTTGTAGTAGTTTGATGGTCCGTCGTCTGTACAAATTAAACAGCCGATCTAAACTTACCAAAAGATAAATCCACTAACATTAATTACTCAATTTTAGTAATTATGTTTAATTCCAGGGTGGATTCAGATGCACAGGCTGTAACACTGTGCGCCGCTGCTATCCGTTCAACATAGGAACGGACTCCACTTGCAGTGGTCCGTTCCAATACTGCAATAACGGTCATTGCTCTAGGTCTAGGGGCCCTCTCTGCTCTGACACTACTTCTACTTCTTCTACTTCGTCTATTTCCCCGAGTTCCTCCTCCAGTTCTTCAAGCTCAAGCACATCAAGCTCAAGCACATCAAGCTCAAGTACATTAAGCTCTACGACTGAAATAGCCACCACAGTATAAGTTGGAGAATTTTCTGGTAAAAAAGTGTATCTATACTTATCTAGTAGTTTTGCAACTTTGACAATGTAGGTAACAGAACTTTGTATAAGATGTTAAAAAAATCACTGCAAGAAAAGTAAGACGTTGTATAGAATTACGAATTAAAAATATTGGCGAACAAAGGATTTCAAAATAGAAAAAAATCCTTTCCAAAGATATGCAATAATTATAATTTAAAAAAAATGGAATCATTTTGAAGCATATTGCTAAACAATTGCTCCATATTTTCGAAAAATATGTCTGCTTAACAACGTAAACAACGCAATGAATGTTGTTGAACTGTCCAAATTGAACCCATTGCTTCTGATAGTCTGTTACGCAATTACCCTGCCGGTGACGCGATGCGTGACAGTCTAAATTCGTAAACAGCGGATTCTAATTTTCCCATCACATTATTCAGACTTTGGGCTGGCAAATTATCGAATTACTTAGAAAAAGTATATTTATTTTATTGTCCATTAATATGGACAATTACAAACAAAAATTTTTGCAGACAAAATTTTTTAAACTTACCAAGTTATGGGGCTAACTTAATAGTTAGCCCCATAAATTGGTATGTTTAAAAATCCTAATCAACCTATTTATAAACTACACTTCTTACATATTTCATTTATTTAGTCTTAATTTTTAACTTATTTGCAAAAGGAGCTCGAAAAGTTCACAGTTTTGTCCAATGCGCAAGTTTTTTCCAAGTTAGTCCAACGTATTACAATTCTTTGCACTGCGCTTAATGTTTCTATCACTATTTTTTTACGTTGCCCCACCATAAGAATTTCTCCTGTATCGGGAATACTTTTAAAAACATTTAAACTCACATAAACAAGCAGCCAGACCCGGAAGAACTACTTAAAGGTCATACAAATATTTGTTCCGTACGAGAATAGAACCCGCAACCCGTAGCACACTAGTCTTTTTTTAAAATAATTATAAACTAGTGCTTGACCGCTATCCCCCTGATGGTTAGCAGAGATACAATCGTTGATGGTAAATCGCGCTAGTTTATTAAGCCTATTCACTTAAAACAACTGAGTGAATAGGAAGGAAGACGGCAATTGAGCGGGGTGATGCAATTTTAAACCCAACAACACGACCAAGGATGCTGTGCCAGAGAGAGATTGATCTGGAGACCTTCCACGACCAAACTCCCGACACAACAACATTTGGCGCATCTTACCCGGTATACATCGCAACACTGCTCAGACCCACCCTCGGTAGGGCTTCACAAGACATCATGCCAGAACACGACGATTCGCTTGGCGGCAAGACTTTGTCTGGTGTGTGGTAACTTCTGCCCGAAGCCGGTGTTATGGCCTACCACTACCAATCGTGCCGCCAAGCTTTAAATCAAATGCACTAATTATAGCGCTCGTTTCGATTATTGTTCGGCAACTAAATACTCACGGGTTCCTCGGTGGAAATGTGCTCCATCATGTTAGAAGAAACCCAGACTCGAGCAGGTTCAGATATGTTTCGCCGTTAAGGCATTCCATGTTTCCAGCGCATACGTTGACTGAGAATCGATGTTGAAAATTCTCAGGGATCACAGCTCGCCGATTTTCGCATAACCACCAGTCAGTATTATGGATATTAAATAGCCCTATTCTACTAAAAGTGAACTCATCTGTCCATAGAATTTTACGAGGTCCTTGCCACCACCTACAGAATCTTAGCCTTGGTTCGTACACTGCGGTAATTAGCTTCTGTGCCCTTAAGAAGTGGTACGTATGTTGGATGTTCATGGAGCACATTCAACGCATTAACGTGCATTCCTAAGTCTCAACCTGCGTCACGCGTGCTCACATTTATATTGTCATTGAAGTAGTCCAACGGTCGATCCTCAATGTCACCTCCACTCAGAATGTTCAGAGAGCCGTGACCTACTCGTACTTAGCCTTTTTTATTATTATTTTTTTATTTCATTCGCCCAAGGTCTGCTTGACGAGGACGAAACTACCCATAATCTAAGAAGCGCTTGTTGACTCCCAGGATTGTTTGGACTGCAGGCACTCATCGTTGGTCATTATACAGTTCACGGTATCGGTTACGTGCTAACATTGACCAGCTAACATTGACTATCATATCTAAGTACTCGTGATTAAAATACGTAAATGGCATCATTAACTCTTTTCTCGAAACTGCGTGAGCGCACTTATTTGCCGCAATTACACAAGAAGTTACACCCTCGCGCGACAGATATCGGACAACTAAACGGGTGGCGGGGGAGCGATACGACGGTGGACCGAGCCGTATGCGTAAACCTCCATACAGCGCACAAAAATACTGTACTGAATTTTTTCACATAAATAAAAAATTACTTATTTGAAAAAATAAAAAAGATTAAAAAATAGTATTTTTATGACTTCTTTGTTTGATGGCGATAAGTAGATGGATATCCTTCTCTATAATTGAGAGGAGACCTGTGCCCAGCAGTGGGACGATAAAAAGGTTGATAATGATGATGATGATGATACGTACATAGATGAAATTCTTGCATTGATATTTTTACATCTTATATAACATTTAAAATTTTATTATATTATTTTTCGAAGTATTTTCATGATTAATCGGCTCTATGTCGGCTTAATTTTAAGAGGCCAAGTGTAAAACAAATGTTTTATAATTCCCCCATCTCCGTTCCACCATCGCCGACCCGTCGTACGGCGACTTTCCACCCTTACGTTGTTGACACCACTACGATCCGGACGAAGCGTTTCGCTTCTTCTTTTATACCGCGTACATCGAGGGACTGGAACAATTGGCCGGCGGCAGTGTTTCCGTGACACTACAAGTTGAGTGTCTTCAAGGCTAGAGTGAATAGGCTCTTAATAAACTAGCGCGCTTTACCATCAACGATCGCGTCACTGCTTACCATCAGGCGGGATTGCGGTCAAGCGCTAGCTTTTAAACTATAATTTAAAAAAAAATTGTTTGTTTTCCCTTTAATTTCTGTTAAAAATACAGAAAAACAAGTAAGATGTCTTGATATTTATTATTATCAAGATATCTTACTGTAGTTCATCAGAAAATTGAGAGTGTGTATAGTGTTTTTCATTTGTAAAACTACAATTCAAAGTAAACTAAAACCTACTAAGGGTTTCTACTTAGAGAGTTTCGAAATAAAACAGGATATGGCACGGTTTTATTTATTTACAATAACACAATACTAAATTCAATGAGTATCATCAGTTATAATATTCGTTTTAAAAATATTTTGTTTGATATCAGATATATCATAAAAAGTGAAGGATAAAATCTACTAGCTACAGATATATTTTAAAAATTATTATCATCGTAATTATGGTCGCACGTTATTCATCATTTATTGTCGATTTTCCAACACATTTCTCTCCACCTCTAATGACACATTTAATTAAATATTAAATAAGTTCACTCTAAAATATTTCAAACATTGATCCTTCCGTTTTAAAGCTTAAGCTTGATAAATTAGAATCTCTAAGAAATTAAAATATTTTCAATTTATTTGTCAAACACAGCTACCTAGTTAATTCTAGTCAATAGAGAGATACGTTATCAAAGATATGACGGCCTTTCTTCAAAATTCATAAAATGACACTCCTGACGAATTCCTTCAAAATAATTATTATCTTCTCCAAATAATATTTTTATTCTTACCTACTTCCTCTTTCATTCCACATAAATATTTTTACTTACTTACAAGAGTATGTATAGGTAATATTATAACCATAGTCGTTAAAACAAATAATTACATTAGGTAGTATATTTTAAAATACTTGCGATTGACATCTTAAATTAATCTACAATTACGAGCATATCTGTCTCAAGCTGGCCATAGTCGTTTTTTGTAAAAATGAGATCCCTTAAAAATAACTTACTATTTAATTAAACTAATAATCACAACATTTAACATATACGAAATACGAATAAATGTATTATAGTTTTAATTTATTGTCTAATTTATATCATAGATCCGTGTTCCCTACGTCTTGACAACGACATGAGAAAAGAAGCAAAGTCATGTCAACTCACGTCAACGAAGTCGTGTTCACCCTGCTCCAATAACCAATAGATATGACATAAGATTTTTTTTATTGTGAACAGTCAGAGCATATTTTAAATAAATTTTGTAGGCTCAAAGATTGGTGATAGTAGTGCTTGGAACTGAATAAAACATGACAGAAAAGAGCCCGTCACCCTCGATGCACCTCAAAGTTCATGCACTAAGATAGGCTGAACTATAGAGCGTGGCATCGCCTAGCGGGCACTGGCATAGCTACTGGTTCTTACGTCGACTTGGCAGACTGCTGTTGCGGTAACCTTTTCGGAGCAGGATGTTGTCCACTGCTGGCAGCAACAGGTATCTCTTTCCTGACGTGTGGTATGGAACCTTTAATGACCTAAAATAGTAAAATTTGGGGGTCTCCTTGGTGTAAGATTGCCAGCGGTTCTTAGCAAATGTATCTGCGAAGTTAGATGGTGCGATCGGTGGTAACGGCAGGGGGTTGGAGTGTGGCAGGTCGTTGTTTAGCGGTCGGTGGAGGAGCCGGCCGGTCGGGTGCGAGTGAGCAAGTACTGGCGGCGTCGATACGTCGGAGTCGTCTGAATCGACTGGTGTGTCAGTTTCGGGACTAGAGAAATATTCCCTGTCAACAAACAAAAACACATGTTAACTGATAACAGCGATACGTTATTCAAATTTATCGAATGCTAGATTATTGGCTTTGGGGATTAGCGATAGCCTATGCTCTAATTAATTTTGTATTAATAATAATAAGTTCAATAACTACTATTATTTATTGGAGTTAACATTGAGAATATTAATTTCTTAAACAAAATCGTACATATCGTATGATACAGAATAGAATACAATTTTAAACAGAACAAATATGCAGTCGGTATTGTAGTTGTTCTGTGTTTACCGAAAGATATGTGGTTCCCGTTCCCGGCATAGTACACGCTGTACACGGCTAACTTCCGGCGAACTAGCGGCAACGACAACGCAAGCTTACATTTCCCCGTGTAAGTTTCAAAGTAACATTGTTAGTTGTTACCGGGAAAACGCGGAATACGGACGGTGAGAAAATAAAATACTGCTTTATATATTCAAGTCACTCACCTAACTCCGAAATTCTCGTCAGAGGAATGCTTCCTGTAAAAAACATTGGCACCATTAAAATTAAGTATTCGATGTTAAAAACAACAATTTATTTTGACATCAAATTGTATTCTAACATTTATTTGTCTGACCAATCCGAGTATGAAATCCATGCCATTTCTCATCATGTAGATATTAATTAGCACTAAACATGCGTCGTGAAGATATCATCGCTTCATTTGTAACAAAGAGCCCTTGGAACCTAGTCTGAAGCGTTCTACTCATTCTGAACTTCACGATTATTAATTTAACCGAAACTCGCTCTAAACATCAAAATGCACCAATTAAAACATTTATCATGCCGCTATTCTGTAGTTCTTCTACGCGATCCTAATACACTAAAGCACAAAACGATTCTTTATACTCTACACACAAATGATATTCAAACATTTCTGGACCTGTATAGCTCCTGGCTAGGTAACAACAACCTGGCTCTTCCTGATCTACTGTAACGTCCTCCCGAGTACCTAAACGAGGGCAATAAACCTAATCGAGCGAGCGAGCCAATATGACGCTTTTCAAAATTTTCACGAACGTCATCGTCATCATCTGTAACAGAAGTAAATAAAACAAAGCGATTACTCAAACTCACTCCTGAACAAGTTCATCCACAAGTTGAGTTGAGTATATTTGCGAAAGTGCCGCACAATTATTATGTAAGTCATAGCACATTCGCATTATAATATATTATTTTAAATGGTTGTGTTTAACTGTTACACTTTTTTCCTAGATATCATTTCACTCACCTACAGAACGCTTTTCTCCATCAATATCATTCTGCTCGATCATTTCGTCTCCTTCCAAAGATTCAGGGTATGGCATCACATATCTTTTAGTCCTGGTAGTCGGTTCATTGTAGTTCGGTCTGTACAGTCCATGAACTGGACTACCTACGAAACTTCTTTTAAAATACGAGATGTCGTTGTCTCTTACACTGTTATAGTCGTAGTACGGCTCAAACGGACTGCGCTTGAAGAGCTGGGATATAGATGGAAACATATCTGGATTCACAGACTGTTGTATATCATACATTTCATTGGCATCTAATGGATGATCAATCTCTGAAAGCGGTGCGATGGGATTTTGATAAAAGGGAAAGTAGTATTCGTCTTCAGTTGCCTCATCCTTCTTGTGAAGCAGTCCATTGCGTGCCAATGCAGCAATATTGCGTTTATCGTTAGATGGGTTGTACTGTCCTCTGCCTCCACGGTAACCATCTCTGGCAAGAGCTTGAATATTCCTCTTCATGGCGGCATAGCTTCGGAGCCGAGCAATGGATGCCATGTTCCTTTTCTCTTGCGATTCATCTTGATTTTGATCCTGTTTGTCAGTTTCGACGTAAGGTGATCGATATGTAGGAAGCAATCCATTTTTGGCAAGTGTAGAAATACCCCGTTTATAAGCTTTCGAAGCAGAATTTCTCAGATAGCCATCTCTTGCTAACGCTGCAATATTTCTTCTAGGAAATGAGGGCCACTGACTTACTGGTTCTGCTGGCAAACTCTCCACCTAAGAATTATAAATTTATTTCATACAAATGTACAATGCTACTGATTACTACTACTGCGCGCATAATGGTATACTTGAAGACTAAGTGCGGAGACCAGAACCGTTACATAGAAAATAGAACGATGACGATTACCTTTCATCTTTATCATCAAGGTTTACTGCAAAACCTAATCTGATCAAAATTTATAAAAAATTATGATGAGGAAACCGGTATATACTACATTCAAATATTCTAAGACTTGCGACTTCAGCCAACGCGCACTGGGCTTCGTGATAGATTATAAGCCTTCTGATTCTCTTACTATCTCAGTCATGGGAACACTGTCGGCTGATTATGAGATGTATGATAAGATAGACATTAAGATATTACAAGGTATCATGGTACTCTTAAGTTTCTGTTCCACTTCTAATGACTTACTTTTTCAACATAAGTGGAGAATGCCACTGCAAAAGCAGCGAATAGTAGAAGGCAGCCGCGATGCCTTCCGATGCTCGTCCGGGCGTCGTTCATCTAAGTCACAATCATTCAAAAACATACGTAAGCAAGTACATACAGTCAAGATACCACAGGTAAATCCTACTTTACAGCCTTATACAGAAGAATTATATTTCTCAAGAATAAACCGAAAAATGATAAACGATTAACTCTGCATTAATTAATATATGTCAATTCAGTTAGTAATGTTGACAAAATATAGAAACTGCCCCCAGTATTTCGAAATTCAAAGAAGATTAGTCAAACAACGGTTCAATTAGTACGAGCTCTGATGATAAATGGATACATGTCACCCAGTCAAACAAGTCGTTACTTCAGGCTAAATGACTTAACAGTGCCAGGTCTCGAATTAAACGTCGTTAGGGGACGGAACTCGGAATAACTTGGATAATAGTCTTGCCACCGGAGTGGATATGAAGTTGGCAGATTCAATTACGAAAGTCTGTTATGAAGCACCTGAGCTCCAGCTTCGAGATGAGTCTCGGGTAAGGGTGAGGACGAGTTTGTACTTTGTAATTCGTTTAAGATTTATATGTAAGTAACAGTTTACAATCCACATTGATTTGTATCGCGTAATCCTAAACATACATAAAAGGTTCTGGGGTGAATAAACAATAGAAACTATAAAGTAGTGATATAGTCAACAGTGTGCTATTTTTTATTTATTTCAAAGGAATTCTGATGGAGTTTCTTTAAAATAAATAAAAATAATTAAAACAAAAAATAACACCCTATGGTATTACATTTTTCTACTATTATACAATAAACTGTTATTTAGTTTAGTAAAGTTTATTCCAGCATTTATATTTTTTATAAGTTAATTCAGTCTTGGTGGCCTAGTGGTTAAAACACCAGCCTCTCAAGTATGAGTGTGCGGGTTCGATTCCAGGTCAGGCAAGTACCAAGGTAACTTTTCTAAAGTTATATGTACTTTCTAAGTATATCTTGGACACCAAGGACTGATTACAAGGTGAAGGAAAACATCTTGAGGAAACCTGGACTTTAAGTCTGAAATCGCCAACCCACATTGAGCAAGCGTGGTGATTACGCTCAATCCTTCTCTGCATGAGAGGAGACCTGTGCCCAGCAGTGGGATGATAAAAGGTTTATGATGATGATGATGATAAGTTAATTGTGTCCAACAAGTCGGTATTTCTTCCTTCCAAGAAGTAACCTCCCATTATTTTACGAAGGCTCGAGGGAAATCAAAATCCTGATGCCATTATTATAGAGATTTAAGATTATGTGAATCCACTATGATCCTCTATGATTCCTTAAGACGGAAGCTCGTGGGCTTAAACAACTCTTTCAATCTCGGCTTTACAACGACTTATAGGGGTAATTAGGTCAACCAGTTATCCCCAGACATTTACAGACCTCTTCAAATATTCGACAGAATAATTATCCGAATGCTGGCTTTGATGGCTTATACATTTTCTTTGTAACTTAATTGTAATTGCTTAATCATGTTGCTGCTATCATTTAAAAATGTTATCCCGGTGGATAGGAAACGCAATTACGTAAATATATTATTACAAAAATACTTATAATAATACCATTTTTAATTAATTTTCCTTTCCTTAACACATGGCCGAACGTTAATTAAATGATAAAAACCAAAATGAAATTCGTTTGAAAGTTTCATGTGAAAAGGTCGAAGAAGGCGTCTTTTCAAACACTTCGCGAGATTGAAAAGACAGCGGCAATAATGTAGGTACAAAAAATTTCTCATTTAAAGGAAAGAGAACTTACAAAATACTCGCATGTGACCGAATATTTTGTATTATTATTATCGAGTCACTCAGCAAACACTCAACGTTTCAAAGGTGATTGAAATTTTCTTCAGCATTTTACCTCAATTACCAGCCCCACTTACTACATGGACAATCACTTAAAAAGCCTGTGAACTAAGGCTTCAATATCGATAAAATGTAATTAATCTTTGATTTATAAAATATACAATTAGTATATATAAAGTTGACGTCATGGAGGTAAATAATAAGTCTCGTAGCAAATTTTTAAATGCTACGACCCTCGTAGCACGCCTACGACGCTTGTAATATAAGGTGTTACTTACTACTTGAATAACGTTAGGTGAAAAAATTATTTACTATTATAAACAATTACCTCCCAATTACATAAATTACATAGGACCCAAAACAAAATATGTGAGTAAACCTCCGACTAACCCTTTGGGGAAGAGGCGTTTCTGTTAATAATTTTAGTTAGGATAGGTTCTTTTTGTTTTTAATATTTTTTAGTTTATTAAATATTAATTTTAATTTCTACACAATAAAGTTCAGTTTATATTCGATGAAACATAATATACATATGTATATCGCAAAATCGTATGAAGCGTAGCAAAAAAAAAATAAAGGTAGCTATTTACTTAGCATAATATAGTAACAAATTACCTTTGTGTCGCAGAACAAAACCATAGTGTTGGTCCGCGTGTAAATAATTAGGTAAATAAAAAATGGCTAGAATTTATTCATCAACGAACCAAGCTAATGGTTAGAGAGGCGCCACGGCGCCCTCACCTTCCGCCTGACGTAGATCCTCACCGGACACGGTTGTTTCCGGTGGTTCCTGTTCCGTATAAGGCGGGAGGAAACGCCAGGGTGTCACCATTGAGTGGATCGCCCTGAGGACACGGTGGAGCACACGGTGGAGGTCTTCCCGGCTTGGGTAGAGCACCGTCGTGTTCTCGTAGCGGCGATTTCTCGCGTCCGATCCTAGCCCAGGCCATTGCCCCGAGCGAGAGTGCATGGCAGGCCGTCACCTCCTTCTGCGAAGCAGTAATGCTGACCAAGGAGGAGGCCGAGTGCGTGAGGCAGCGGGAATCCCAGCGCCCTCACGCCACTAGCCGCCGCAGGAGACGACCTGGTCGGGAGACGACATCGAACTCCCAGCCACCGTAGGCGCGGACCTGCGGGTGGTGAGCAGTGGGCAGCTCGCCGCCCGGTAAGGACCAGGCCCGAGTCGACGGCGCGTTGTGTTGCTCGCGTGTTTCAAAGAGATGTCAGCACATTGTGACGGGGTTCACGAAAACCGATGCCTCTTGGGTCAAAGTTGCGGGTTGATTAAAAAAGAAACCGTGGCCCTGGCCGTCGCACAGGCAAGTGAAGAAACACGGGTCGGTTTAAGTCAGTAAAAGTCTGATACTTCCGCTCCGCCCAGAGCGGGAGAATGATTTCCTCAAAAAAAAAAGGATGCCCAAATTCCTGATTGATAATTGTGGTAGAACTTGACAACTGTAATTGTTATTAAACTCCGTTTCAAAATCGATTCTCATCAAGCTTAAAATTAATAGCACTACTAACAAATTTCCAGAGTAATTATAATAGTTACGGATGAATAACTCCTTTGCCGTTTAATGAAATGCATTAATTTAAAAAGCAATTCCTATGTATTTACAAAATGATTATAGATAATTTTAATTTTAATTTGAATATAATAAATATATGTATAATATAATTACTACCACGCAAAAGCCTTAATGTTTTCTATTTTGAAATTCTCATTTCATCGTTGTTAGAAACCGCATAATCAATGAATTTTTCTCCAAACTTTTTTGAAAGAAAACTTATAGCCTCAATCAACTCTACCTATGCAAAATCCAGATAAAAAAATATATTAAAATAAGTTTCTCAAGAAAAAAAATCCTATGAACTTTGGTGATTATTTTCCAAAGTATTCCCGTTAAATAAAGGATATTGATACTAAGGTATATTTTACTGACTCACCTTCGAAGTCTCCTGTCCCAGGAGACAGCTCACTTTTATCAAACTTTAGAGCAACTTTGAAGTTAACACTTTTCTGTTAATTTTAGTGAGATTGTTGAAGTTCTTGGCGGGAATGGCTCTTGGTGGGCATTAGCTGAGCTTTTATAGAAAACTACATGAGACTCGCGCATGCGCGTTTCATGATGGGAGGAGCCTGCTTCGATACTGTAGGTACTCCATGCACTTTAATTAATAAGCTCTAAGGTCATATTTTAAAAGGTTATGTTTTAATTAAATGTCTATTCATAGGAAATTGTGTTAGTCGTGAACAATAGGCTAATGGGTCCTGGCTTTCTTCCGATATCAATTTTATAAAGGACTCCTGTAAACTTTATTATTATAACCTTTTTGCTTGCTAACTAACTTCCTGAAGCCAATACTTATTCAATATAAAAATATTATATTAACCCGTTTTCAGCATAGGTTATCTCCTGTACTAGCACCAGGGTTGCGTAATTTAACACACTATTATTTTCTATTATAATAATTTAGAAGCTTATTGCTAATCCATTGCTCCATATATTCCAAAAACGTATCCGCTCAACAAAGTAAATACCGCAATAAATATAGCTGTACTGTCAAAATGAAACCTACTGATAGTGTTTTACGCAATTACCTTACTGGTTTATTAAGTATAGCGCATGGTTAGGTGATCCTAGACTATGCTGCCAGCTAAAGTTCTATTCAGATCGGTCGCGGTCATTCGAACTTTCAGTTGTAAAAATATTTTTCAAAAAGTCTGAAAACCAGTCTTTCCAAGTGGTATTCTATTACCTCGCGGCTGGGCTGGAGGGTCGCCAGCCAATGTAAATAATAATATGAATAATAAGAAAAGCATGAATTGTTGGTAAAGTAGAGAGCACATGAAGCTTTTCACTTGTAGTACGAGCCTTACATCTTCTTAATGATAGTTCAAGCAAGTCAAGTCATAGACTTGGTACTTTAGTCGCTTTACATTTGGAAACTTTTTATAATCTATATAATTCTCTTGGTTAACATCGACTGCCAGCAGAAGTTACCACCCACCAGACAAAGCCTTATCACCAAGCGATTCGTCGTGTTCCGGCATGATGTCTGATGAAACCGTACGGAGGACGGGTCTGAGCAGTTGTGTTGCGGTGTGTGCCGGGTATGATGCGCCAAATGTTGTCGTGTCGGGAGTTTGGCCGTGGAGGATCTCCAGATCAATTGCCCTCTGGAGCAGCATCGTTAGTCGTGTTGTTGGGTTTAACATTGCATCATCTCGCTTAACTGCCATCTTCCTTTCGATGCACTCAGTTGTTTTGAATGAATAGGCTCTTAATAAACTAGCGCGCTTTACCATCAACGAATGCATCACTGTTTACCATTAGACGGGATTGCGGTCAAGCACTAGTTTATAATTATATAAAAAAATAAAAAACCTCTAGGGGGCCCTAGCTGGCTTGCGGAGTTCCGATAGGCAGTTGTTCCATCTAAAATACTACTAATCAACCGCATTCGGATAGACTGGAAGCCAACACTAATATATTTGGGAAAAAGCTAAGTAGATGAATGTAACTTGTAATTACCATTCATTATCAATTTCAATCCTCCTTTATACGCATAGCATAATCTGCCTATAAAGTTTCCATCCTATAATAGGGATAATGGTTGCGACAAAGACCTCTTCGCTGTGAAGTGCGGGAGTGGGCAGCAAACCGCCACGCGGACCCAATACGAGTGGGTGGATAGACGTCTCTGTATTTGCTTCTAGGACGTGCCGGTTTCCTTACAGTGTTTTCCATCCTCGTTTTGAGAGCAGTGATGACGAAATATTTTTTTCAAAGTGGTAGGGTTAGGTATCACAAGGCCACCATTACTCTCTCATTCTGCTCGGTTATTAACACTTATACGTAGCAATATCTACAACGCCACATGCGGGCAATGCGTCATACTGACGTCATGCAAATCATACATCTCGCAAGCAAAGTTTACCGTGCAACTAGCATATAGGTATACAACTTCCCAATATCAACAGTCGGGCAAGTGCCCGCCAGACTCAACATCCGTCTGGTCGGAGAATCCTACCTTTTCTTTAAAGAATGAGTGAACTTTGCACCCTATTCCCCCTACCTCAAAACAAAATTGTAATAGAGTTTGCTTTATTATTGAATATGTAGTCTACGGACAAATACTAATACACCCCATTGTTGTTCACAAAAGCGCCTCCAGACGAATTAATTATCGAAGTTATTAATAGAAAATTATTTATAAATCTCCAAGGGCTCAATTAGTAAATACCTAGATTAGGGTAGATAGGTTTCGAAACTTCGAAAACCTTTCGCGGAATCTCTTAAAGTGACTTACTTTGACTTGTGACTGAATAGATTTTAATCAACATTTATAACTTATAAATCGGAATACAACAAGATTACCTAATCAGCAGTCCTCTTGTCTCTGCTATCGCCAATCTGTTTACCAAGCGTAGTAATTTGTATCTTACATTCATCAAATGGCGTTTTTAGAAAACGCCCTCTGGTGAAAGTCTGAAACATTACTTTCTTTATCAATTAATTGAGTTTTTACGATTGTCAATAGGAAAATGCGTCTTCTATTTGAGAAGATATTCTTGACGACCCATACGGGTAGCGAACGCGGCCGTTGTGCAAGGAGGCGCGGGTTCGATCCCCGCACAGTGCAAATATTTGTATGCATGAATATGAATATTTGCACTGGTCTGGTCGTGCCTCGGAAAGCACGTTAAGCCGTTGATCCCGGTTGCCATACGAACATCTAGTGGCAGTCGTTACGGGTTGTTGGAGCCCTCAAAAAGTCTAACGATTGGTCTAACTGCAATGCTTCGATATCGCCTTCGGGTTGTGGAGGCCAGACGGCAGTCGCTTCACGGAAAATGTCGAAGTTTAGCCAAAATAAGCAGTTAGACTGGTAAAGCGGACCCCAGACTCCAAATCTGAAAAAGCTGCGGATGCAACTGGGATTAACGCTGAGATGATGATGATGATTCTTGACGACCCATAAAATATTTTGTAATAAGTACCTAATAATATGGTCTTCAATAATGCGTTTCATTTTTGAAGAACCAATCAGAATAAAAAGATTCTGAATGAAAACTAAATTGCTGAAAGTCATCAACAAAAGAAGAAAAAGCATAGTCTTGCTTTTTATTAGAGCTTCAATAACTAACAATTTTTCCAGGCTATTTTGGCCAGCTTATGAAATACCTTATTTAGGTCATTTCTGTAAGTAAGACTTAAACTTTTCATTGCCCATAAAAATATGAAAAAGTATATTTTTTTTTTTTTTTTATGTTTATGGCTTACTTTTTTTGACTTTGGATTAGACAGCTTCTATACTATTACTGTAAGAAACCTTTTTATTGACTATTTCAATGATTTGAAAACTAAAGTCAGCACTAAGATGTTTGGATTTCTCAACAAGTATTTGTACAAAACTACTCTATTTGATTTTGCATATACTTACTCATCGACTTGTGGGGATTGTGGCTAGTAATAGAAATAATAGCAGCCGCATGGGTGAATCGACCAGTAGGTATTATTATACTGATCGATTGACCCATGCGGCTATCTATCTTATACTGGCAGTATGAGATGCGCTTGCCGCGATTGGTCCGTGGATCTTTACATACCAAGACCGTGATCCTGTGGGTCCCGTTAAGCCACTATCATTCGTGGATCGGTGATAGTTTTTATGGGTCGCCAGGAACCCGAAAGTCTTAGTCTTACAGCAACTCTTGCCAACAAATAGGTACGATAACTATTTGTTTCTTGATTCAGCTCTCTGAATCAAGAAACAAGTGTCTCTACACTACCTATCTTCATGTAATATATTGGTATTTAGCAGCATACGTTTAAACTGGCAACAGACCCCAAAGTTGTTGGAAAAAATAGGCAGATGATGATGATGCATAAAGGTGAGCCTAAAATATTAATGCCTTTGTAGGTAAGAAGGGTAATAGCGTAACACATTATCATCAGCAATGGGTTTTATTTTGACAATTCAACAACATTAATTGCGTTTGTGTAAGCATTAACTATCCTAATAATTTATCCATGCATTTCCATTTTCCATCTATGTTGCGTCAACGACGATTTAAATAAGCGCGGGCTTCTCTCAACTCGTGCTGGTGGCGCCTCTCTCAAGAGTGCCAAGAAAAAGAACTAAAAAAAAAAAGATGGCGGACTCAGCGCATACTACGCCGCGTCTATTCTAAATAATTTCGAATATCTGACTTCCTAAGGGCTTCACTGGCCAAATCAACCCTCAGTTTCCATATTGGTGGTGTGTCTGTGCTTGACGGGTGTAGGCAGTGAACAAGCAGCATCAAGTCCACGTAAAGGAGATAGCTGACCGGCCGGCGCCTGCCCCGTCGTTGGTGATTCCCTTTTCCTGTCCTGCTGGATCCAGGTTAGTGCTTTGCATGTTTGTTTTCCCTGCTTTGAGACCCTGGGGTTGATAGGAGAATGCAGTGACCCTTCCAGGAAGCGTCAACATTAATTATGGTGCCTCCTGTGAGGAATCTTCCTCGCGCAGTTATTTCAAAAATACCTACTATCGGAAATTAAATCCTTCCATTCTCGTTATTACGTTAAATACGTAATCCCAATTATAATTTATTTGTATACTTGCCTACTTAAGGCAATTTCAATTTGCCTTTCAAGTTCTAAGTGTCTAAATAAAACCTAGGTCATTCCATGATACCTAGTTATTGTTTCTTATTTGAGACCGATGGACTATTCAATCGTACATTCATACCTCGTTAATTCCCTTGTAATAAGCTGCATTTATTTGTATTAAATAACAAATTGCATAAATTACTTTTAAAAACGTGAGTTCGAAGTTTCTCGAATTTAGTACCGAGGTACCTACACTCGTCCTACTTGTCTCCGGCGGGAGACGGATTAGCCTTGAACTACCTCAAAGTCAAAACTTATATTCTAACAAATAACTTTGAGACGTGTGTGCTTGTATTTCATTCAATACGTTCTCGCGTGCATTGCTGCCGACCTACCGGCTTACGTTTTTTCCGTTTTACCTACTTTTATAACTTTTATCTTTTTGAGCGTGCGGATATCGTATACCAAGTGAACTATGAGCGAAGTGGAATTAATAACCGCTATTAAAAGGCGGGAATATGAATTTACAAGTATGCAGATACTTTACGATTTAGCCAAAACAGTTAAAGAAACTAAAACTAAATTTGCAGCTTTTCGAGCTAGGTACAAAAAGATTGACGAGATTCGTAATAGATTTTTGGAATGCAACGATGATGTTAACCGGTTGCAATTAAAGCTTAAACCTTCGTTTGTTATCGATCATAAAGTGTTACTGTCATTCGATGAATTGTATTACTGTGTTATTGAGTTTGCGGATTCTCTCGATGCGAGCGCAGGTAGCGACTGTCGCCCGGAATTAGGTCAAGGTCACGTGCGTTCGCAAGTGAAGTTGCCGAAGCTGGAACTTCCAAAGTTTGATGGTAATATAGAAAAGTGGCAAACATTTAAAGATAGTTATACAGCACTTGTTCATAATAATAGTTCATTATCCGACACTGAGAAATTTCACTATTTGCTGTCATGTTTATCTGGTTATGCACTGACATTAGCGAAGGGCGTGCCTGTGACATCGGCAAATTATTCAGTGGTTTTTGCAACTTTACTGGACAGATATGACAACAAGCGTATTCTTGCAACAGCTTATTTAGAAAAAATAATTAAAATTAATCCCATACAAAAACCATCTTTGTCTAACTTATCTGAGTTATCTAACACACTTTATGAATGCGTTAGTGCCTTGCGCGGTTTGTGTATTGATGATTTATGCGAATTTATTTTATTCTACATTGCGTCTAGGCCTTTAGATACAGAAACAAGAAAAAGGTTTGAATTACAAAACACTGAAGAAAATCCGAAATTTAATAACTTCATTACTTATTTACAAAGTTACATAAAAGTATTAGAAGTTAGCCAACCAGTTAATATTCCATCATCAAATTCTATAAGCAAACAAAATCGGCCTAATACAAATAAAGATTATTTATCGCGTCAACCAAAATCATCTCTAATTTCTTCCAAGAATAATAATAAAGTTAGTCAGATTGTTTGTGTGTGTTGTAATGAAAATCATTCAATCTACCGTTGTAGTAAATTGCGTTCTATGAATATGACACAGCGACAACAATTAGTTAAGGATTTAAAATTATGTCAAAACTGCTTAAGGCCGGGTCACACTGTTACCGATTGTAAATCTGAGTCAACATGTTTCATTTGTAATGCAAAGCATAATACTTTGTTACATGAAGAGCATAAGAGTTTACTGTCTCATACTAGTGAACTGGATTCATCCCAGCATCCCGATATGAACACTACTCTAACTGGTGCTACCCAGTCAAACATTTCAAATCAACCTATTAGCACAAATATTCTTGGTACAGCAGTAGTTCGTTTGAAGCGATCGGATGGTTCGTGGCAGTATGTCCGTACAATTATTGACAGTGGCTCGATGGATTCATTTATTACAAGTAGCTGTGCGCGACAATTAGGTTTACATATCAAGAAATGTAAATTAAATGTAAGTGGCATCGGTCAAAATTATGTGTAGCATTAAAGGTCACACCTTCGGTTCAATAATACCTCGATTGAGTGACACTCCTCAGTTTGATATTCAATTAGTGGTTCTACCTAAAATCACATCCCTGGTTCCTTCGGTGTCGTTGCCGACAATCGTCAAGGATAAGTTTACACATCTGGATCTCGCCGACCAGGACTTTGATAAATCCGGTCCGATCGATCTGTTGTTAGGAGTAGACTGTTTTGACCAGATATATACTGGCTCACGTTTCAGTCCAGGCCCGGGCTTTCCATGCGCACTCTCTAGTGTATTCGGCTGGGTGATAAGTGGTCAGTTTCTTCAAAACGTGGTAGCTAAAACTCCGGCTACACCCGTTACGCTCCTCGTCGCGTCTGCTAGTGCGCTCGACGAGATCGTTCAACGGTTTTGGGAATCCGAGGAGCCGCCGAAATGTAAAATTTCCGGTCCCGAGGATGAAATATGCGAACAAAAATATAAAGAAGGCACGTATCGCACCTCCGATGGGCGTTACGTTGTACCAATTATGCTTAAAGATGATGCTCCAGCCTTAGGAGAATCATATAAACAAGCGTTTAATCGTTTCCTAAATTTGGAAAAAAGACTAGCTAGTCAAAATGAGTTAAAAACTGAATACAAAGAATTTATGCAACAGTACGAGGATCTCGGACATATGCAGCCAGTGCAGTCCTCGTCTACTGACTGTTATATAATTCCCCACCATTGTGTAATCCGACCTGAGAGTACCACGACACGGTTACGAGTGGTCTTCGATGCTAGTAGTCGGACTTCGAGTGACCTGTCACTAAATAATATTGTTCATGTGGGTCCAAAACTTCAAGTAGACATCGTTGATCTAATCACAAAATTCAGAATTCACAAAGTTGTTTTTACTGCGGATATTCGTCGCATGTATAGACAAATATTGATAAGACCGCAAGAAAGATGTTATCAACACGTTCTTTGGCGTAATGACCAACTGAGGTTTTAAAGGAATACGAACTCAATACCGTTACGTACGGAGTTAGTAGTTCTCCTTACTTAGCCATTCGAACACTTCATCAACTTGCTGAAGACCACGGTGCTGAGTATTCTAGTCGTGCAGCACAGGTTATCCGAGAGGAGACATTTATGGACGATATCACCTCTGGCGGATCTTCTCTCGAAGAAACTATTGCATTAAAAAACGATATTATATCGTTACTATCAAAGGCTCAGTATGAACCCGGTAATGTAACCACGACCAGTTTGTTAATAGGGAAATCTAGAGTTGCCCCCTTAAAACCAACAACGGTGAATCGACTTGAGCTAAGCGCAGCTGTGCTTCTAGCAAAAGTTCTATCACACATGTATGATTTACTTAAAGATAAAATTTCCATCGATTCCATTCGAGCTTATTCAGACAGCAGCACTACCTTGTCTTGGCTTAACACTGACCCTCATTTACTAAAAATGTATGTAGCCAATCGTGCGGTTCAGACAACTGATTTAATTAGTCGAGATCGCTGGAACTATGTATCAACAAATGATAACCCCGCCGACTGTTGTAGCCGCGGAGTATCATGTCCAGAGATTCTAGATCACCCGCTGTCACGTAACGACAAGAAAAGACTTTAGAGGGAGACAGTATTTATTAAGTATACAGAAAAGACAAGATGGAAGTATAAAAATGAATAATGTAGATGAATGATTGATGGGTGATGGTGAAGGGCGGCCCCTGGTGGACCGGCGGCAGTTACGGAGGAGCGGCCCTGGCGGACCGGCGACAGCAACAGACGAGCGGCTCTGGCGGACCGGCGACAGCAACAGACGAGCGGCCCTGGTGGACCGGCGACAGCAACGGACGAGCGGCCCTGGTGGACCGGCGACAGCAACGGACGAGCGGCCCTGGTGGACCGGCGACAGCAACGGACGAGCGGCCCTGGTGGACCGGCGACAGCCACGGACGAGCGGCCCTGGTGGACCGGCGACAGCAACGGACGAGCGGCCCTGGTGGACCGGCGGCAGCTGCAGAGGAGCGGCCCTGGTGGACCGGCGGCAGCTACGGAGGAGCGGCCCTGGTGGACCGGCGTCAGCTACAGAAGAACGGCCCTGGTGGACCGGCGGCAGGTACAGAGGAGCGGCCCTGATGGACCGGCGGCAGCTACGGAAGAGGGACTGCCCCGGCGTCACAAGGCCGGCAGCAGTCGAAGGCTCCGGCGGCAAAGGGCCAGGCAGCCCCAGGCGCACCAGTTATATAGAGACTGGCACAGCAGGAAAAACCCTAGAAGGGCTCTCGAGGCAACGTTTACTGGAGACCTACTTTTAAGAGGCTTGTTTGGAAGCCAGAGCTCGACTGACCACTGCTCTGCGATGATTTCTAAAGAAACCTCGGAGAACGGTTGGAGGTCGAAATTTAAAATATTCGAAAATATGGACGAGGAACGGTAAATAATTTTACCATAAAAGAGTTCGAATAACAATTATAAAATAAAAATAGCAGACCAACAAGAATTTTGATGAGAAGGTTGTCATAGATACATCATCAACAATGTTGTCAAAAAAATGTCAAAATAATGAAAATGTTCCGTAACAATGTAAATATAAATGGTATTAAATTAAAAAGTGCAGTGTTTGATAGGAAAAAGTGATACAGTCCTGCATAGGTACGGCTTCCTACGCTAAGGGGTCAATAAGTCGCCGAAACTTAGGCTTAAAGTTGAGGACTGAGTCTGTGAACAGAAAAATGAGTCCTAGTGTGGTGGAATATGATCAAAACAGAGCCTCATAGTAATGGAATGCATATAATGGACCGTGGAAATGAATGATACATATATAAGTATGAATATGAGTATAAATAATAAGTGTAAGTATATCTGAATATGTACATAACATTACATTTTCCCCCCGACCCTGGAAAAATTTTCAACTGTAGAAAATTTTCTAATAAGATTTCAAGTAGGGACTGTAAAACAACACTTCACACATTCATCAATCTCCATTCACCCATTCATACCACCTCTCTTTCAAGCAATCTTCTTCATACAGGCATGGGTGGAGTTCACAGTTGATGACTGCCACTCATAGAAGTGTGTTTTAGAATGACGACAAGGCTTATTTTTGGAGTTGTCAGCCGCTCCAGACTGGAAGGAAAAAAAAGGAAACATTAGCTAAATGTAAGTAGAAATTTAAGCTCCTACGAGAGCGAAAGAGTTAGCATTTGGTTTAGGCTTATTTTAGGAGTAACCAACCGCTCCTGCATAGGCTTATTTAATGAGTTGCAATCCGCTCCATACGGTAAAAGAGTGAGACTTAAGAGTAGGGTCGAGCAAATGTAATGTAATGTTTGTGTAGTGAGTGATGTTAATATATACTATAAAAAATAAATAGAATGTGCAGCTATAAATAAAAGAAAGAAGTAATATTTACATAAATAATTAGTGGGTGAATTAATTGACATTTATAATTTAGAGTTGTTTAGAAAGAATTCAACATTTTATATCTTTTATGTGCCATTTACCTACGGCACCATCTGGGTCTTCTAATAAGTACACTAAAGGTGATAGTTTATTTAAAATTTTGGATTTGATAAATTTAGGGGCTAGTTTAGCATTGAAATATGAACCAGCATCGCTTAATGCATGATTCTTTCGCCAAACCGTATCCCCCACGTTGAATTCTTTGAACGACCTCCGAAGATTATAACGAGCGCTGTTTTTAACGTAAGCTATATGTAAGTTAGACTGAACTTTGTGAAATATAGACGTGAGTAACCCAGCATTTGTTGCGTAAATATCACGGGGCATAAAGATTAATTCTTCGAGGTTCTGACACGGGGAGTAAAAGGAACCGCAAGGAATTGTTTCCCTCCCAAAGACTAGAAAGGATGGAGTGTAGCCCGTTACAACGTTAGTAGTATTGTTCATAGAAAATTGAATTTTACTAAGATGTTTGTCCCAGGATCTATGGTCGTCCTCTACTAGTGAAGCTAAAGACGTAATTATTGTTTTGTTATAACTTTCAGTCGGGTTAAATTGTAGGCAATAGTAGGCCGAATGGAATATGAAAGGAACTTTGTATCTATTAAGAAAAGAGTGGAATTCACGTGACTGGAATTGTGGACCGTTATCCATTATACAAGTCTGTGGAACTCCATGAACTAGAAAAACAGAATTTTCCATAATATTAATTATATTAGATGCAGTCGCCTGTTTTAGAGGGAAAATCAAAGTATATTTAGTAAAGATACAATTAATTACTAAAATGAACCTATTACGTTTTCTAGTCATAGGAAGTGGACCCATTAAGTCTAGAGATATAGTTTGAAAAGGTCTAGAGCAAATCTTAGGTTTGCCCATTAGGCCATATGGAGAATGATTAGGATGTTTATAAGCAAGACAGGTTTCACAGTTAGAAATTATCCTAGCAATGTCTCTAAACATGCCGGGCCAATAGTAATAGTAAAGATATTTTTTTATATGTTTTAAAAATTCCTAGGTGAGGTTCTTGACTAGAGCCATGATTTGTTTCAATTATTAAACGTCTTTCTTGAGGTAATGGAACTTCTTTCCAAATGAAGTCGTCGTTCAGGCGGTCAGGCGTGTGAATACAACGATAGAGTTTATTCTCTCTTATCGTATAATTTGGGTAAGAATCAGGATTATTCGAACAGCCCAGAAATATTTTATTGTATTGTTCCAGTTCTCTAGTAGTATCATTCATAGAAATAGGATGTACACCTTGTGGTACATTACTATTTTCTTGTATTTCAGGGAGTTCTTGTGATTTGGCTCTTGATAGAAGGTCCGGTACTACATTATCTTTTCCTTTCTTATGTTTTAGAACGAAGTTGAAGCAAGATAAGCGTAAAGTCCAACGTGCAAGTCTTCCTGAAGGATTGGATAAATTCTGAAACCATTTGAGTGCAGCGTGGTCGGTGTAGATTGTGAATTCCTTCCCATTATCGAGATAGCAACGCCAGTGTTCTAAAGCAGTTATCACGGCAAGTGTTTCTCTTTCAGTAGTTGAGTAGTTCTGTTGGTTCTTGTTGAAAGCTTTGCTCATATAGGCAATCACAACTTCTTTGCCTTCCTGATGTTGAGTGAGCATTGCGCCAGTACCGTAGTTAGATGCATCACAATGAACTGAAAAAGGAAGGTCGAAGTTTGGACAGGCCAGAACAGGAGTAGTTATTAAAGCATCCTTAAGCTTCTGAAAGGCTGCATCCGCTTCTGTATTCCATCCGAATTTTGGAGCATTTTTCCCGGAGCAGGTTAGTTTGTTGAGTGGCGTAGCAATAGTGCTGAAATTTGGAATAAATCTTCGAAACCAGCTGCAGGTGCCAATGAATCTACGAACTTCTTTTCTGCAGGTAGGAATTGGGTAGTCCACAATAGCCTTGATTTTATCAGGATCAGCACGTAAGCCATGTTCATCCACTACGAAGCCAAGATATTTTAACTCTTTTCTGAAGAATTGGCTTTTGTCAAAGTTAATAGTTAATTTAGCGAAGGAAAGTTTTTCGTGAACTTTCAGGAGCAGTGATATATGTTCCTCGAAAGTTTCGCTAATTATGACAATATCGTCTAAGTAGCAGAACACTTTATTTTCAAATTCTGGAGTGAACAGCGTGTCCATTAATCTTTGTTGAGTAGCTGGTGAATTGGTGAGTCCGAAGGGCATTACTTTAAATCTGAACATGCCTCTTCCAGGTACATAAAAAGCAGTCTTGTCTTTATCAGCAGGGTTCAGAGGAATCTCCCAGAAGGCTTTCGCAATGTCTATACTTGACAGGTATTTAGCATTTCTGAGGTTGTCCAAAATTTCACTTATAAGTGGCAGACTATAAGCATCACGTTTTGTAATTGCGTTAAGCTTCCTGCTATCTACGCAAAAACGCCATTCACCGTTCTTCTTTGGAGTAATTATTACTGGAGATAACCAAGGGCTTTCATATTGTTCAATAACGTTCCATTTCAACATTTTATCAACTTCAGTAATCAATGCTTTTTGTTTTTCAGGAGACAGTCTGTAACATCTTTGTTTGATGGGTAGCGAATCTCCGGTATCGATCTTGTGAGTGATGAGATTAGTGTTCCCCAGAACACCCTTTTCTTCGAATGAGGTAGTCTTGAAGCGTTGGATGATATCATCAGCAATATTCTTCTGATTTGCAGTTAAATGATCATAAGGTAATACTTTGACATTCATTGTCTCGATGGTTGAGCACTCCAGTTCTGAAAGACCAGTCGATGAGAGAATATTCGGTAGAAGATTAAATTTTTTTCCAAAAGTCTATTCCTAATATTAAAGACGGTGAAATATCAGGAAAAATATAAGCCTTAATCAAGTGGGTCTGTTTGTTAAAGTAAATAGGAAGGTAACAATGACCTACAGAATTAATTTTCTGGTTATTGGCTGTAGAAATAGTAATTTTATCTGACTTGAAAAGTTTACAGCCTAGTTTAAGAAATTCTAAGTGAGAGTTATTACCAAGAATAGTGATTGAACTACCAGAGTCAAGTAATCCAGTCAAAGATAAATTGTAAACTTTGATGTTAACAAAAGGTCGTTTAAAATCCTTTTCATTAGAGTATAGAGTTGAAGAGATTTTATAGCATGAAAAGAAATTCTTAAGAGTTTTAATCCAATCGTTCCAATCGTTGGCATCAAAGTTTGTTTTACTTTTCAAGTCAGTCGTTAGTTTTGAACTAGAGTTAGGTTTAGGTGAACAATTAGGACAGTCTGGGGTTTTAAAACCTTTAAGACCACATTTAAAACAAATTAGAAAGTGACGTTGAGTACAAGTATTTAAGGTATGACCATGCATACGACAACGAACGCAAAATGAATTTTCTTGCGAGTTAGCTTGTTTTAGACTGTTTACTTGTTTGGGAGGGTTTTTGTAAAATCTATTTGTGTATGAAGGAGGTTTTGGGTCAGAAGTAGAAAATTCCGAAGAAGTTGGATGAATTTGTTTATAAGCAAATTCTGAAATAATGGGATTTTGTTGGTTATTTGGTTCTTTAAAATGTTTGTCTCGATCTAAGAATTTTTCATAATTTTGGCATGTAGCCAAGAGTGCATCAATAGAGTTAATATCTTTTAGTGCCACGAATACTGAGTAACATGGTCTTATATTTCTTAGAATGATTTCTAACTGTTCCGTTTCAGACAATTTTTTAGCCAGACGAGAGAACATTCCCGACATAATTGAGATATAAATTATGATTTGTTCATCACGACCTTGGGTACGACTTTTGATGGCCTCCAATAATTTAAAATCATAGTCAAAACCGCCAAAATCTTTAATTAGAGACAAAGAAATTTCATCCCATGTTAGGTCTGGATTTTGATTTATTTTAAATCTAAACCAATGTAGGGCACTGTCTGTAAAAATATCATACGCCTGAGTAATTAACAAATTTTTGGGTATATTCCGCACAAGACAATATTCGTCAAGTTTTTGTAAAAACGATCTAGGGCAAGATTTTCCATTAAACGTATATCGTTTCAGATCTTTGAATAAATTATGATTTGGAGAAGTTAAAAGAGAAGAGGAAAGAGGAGCTGTGAAAGGAGGGTAAATAGGTGGAGTAGAGGGAGCAGTGAGACGAGGAGAAATAGGAGGAGGAGAGGGAGTGGCGAGAGGAGTATGAATAGGAGGGGTAGAGGGAGCAGTGATATATGAATGAGGATTTATAGAGTTTAGATTTGAACAATAAATCTTGAAACTTCCTTCAAGTGTCTCAAATTTTGATTTTAAAGTGTCTAGATTAAGTTTATAGTCAGGGTTCAAGTCTGTGTCTATACGTTCCAACCTGTAAAATAAATGATTAATAAAAGATTCTATTAAGCGATGGTATTTGGAATTACCCAGTAATAGATTATCTATTTTAATATTTAAATAACTCAGAGTACTATCTATCTGAGCTAACTCCTCCTCTATAGGAATGGGAGAAGTTAAAATATCTTCCGATGGTGTAGAAGGAGCTAGCAGAAGTATCTGCTTCTTTAACAATATAACTGTTTTTGCTGGTTTCTCCAGTCTAATTGTAACTTCATATTCAAGCTCGTTTTTATTTAAGAGTTCAAATTTGATTGGACGAGACATATTTAAGTGTAAGTTAGAAAAAGATAGTTAAAGTATACCTTGTTTTCCTGTTAGGGAAAAAAAAGAAAATTAAGTTAGGTGTAGTAAGTATATATGAGTGAATGAGTTATGTGTGTGTTAAGAGAAAATGAAAGGGATAGAATAGCCAAAATATTTAACCAAAGAGCTGAGAATGTACGACACTAGACGAAGTGTTTCTTTTGAATTTAGGAAATTAAGGGGGTGCAGGAAATTTTAGTTGGGCGCCAAACTGTCGTATAACGACAAGAAAAGACTTTAGAGGGAGACAGTATTTATTAAGTATACAGAAAAGACAAGATGGAAGTATAAAAATGAATAATGTAGATGAATGATTGATGGGTGATGGTGAAGGGCGGCCCCTGGTGGACCGGCGGCAGTTACGGAGAAGCGGCCCGGGCGGACCGGCGACAGCAACAGACGAGCGGCCCTGGCGGACCGGCGACAGCAACAGACGAGCGGCCCTGGTGGACCGGCGACAGCAACGGACGAGCGGCCCTGGTGGACCGGCGACAGCAACGGACGAGCGGCCCTGGTGGACCGGTGACAGCAACGGACGAGCGGCCCTGGTGGACCGGCGACAGCAACGGACGAGCGGCCCTGGTGGACCGGCGACAGCAACGGACGAGCGGCCCTGGTGGACCGGCGACAGCAACGGACGAGCGGCCCTGGTGGACCGGCGACAGCAACGGACGAGCGGCCCTGGTGGACCGGCGGCAGCTGCAGAGGAGCGGCCCTGGTGGACCGGCGGCAGCAACGGAAGAACGGCCCTGGTGGACCGACGGCAGGTACAGAGGAGCGGCCCTGGTGGACCGGCGGCAGCTACGGAAGAGGGACTGCCCCGGCGTCACAAGGCCGGCAGCAGTCGAAGGCTCCGGCGGCAAAGGGCCAGGCAGCTCCAGGCGCACCAGTTATAGAGACTGGCACAGCAGGAAAAACCCTAGAAGGGCTCTCGAGGCAACGTTTACTGGAGACCTACTTTTAAGAGGCTTGTTTGGAAGCCAGAGCTCGACTGACCACTGCTCTGCGATGATTTCTAAAGAAACCTCGGAGAACGGGTAGAGGTCGAAATTTAAAATATTCGAAAATATGGACGAGGAACGGTAAATAATTTTACCATAAAAGAGTTCGAATAACAATTATAAAATAAAAATAGCAGACCAACAAGAATTTTGATGAGAAGGTTGTCATAGATACATCATCAACAATGTTGTCAAAAAAATGTCAAAATAATGAAAATGTTCCGTAACAATGTAAATATAAATGGTATTAAATTAAAAAGTGCAGTGTTTGATAGGAAAAAGTGATACAGTCCTGCATAGGTACGGCTTCCTACGCTAAGGGGTCAATAAGTCGCCGAAACTTAGGCTTAAAGTTGAGGACTGTATCTGTGAACAGAAAAATGAGCCCTAGTGTGGTGGAATATGATCAAAGACAGAGCCTCATAGTAATGGAATGCATATAATGGACCGTGGAAATGAATGATACATATATAAGTATGAATATGAGTATAAATAATAAGTGTAAGTATATCTGAATATGTACATAACATTACACCGCTTTGGTGGACAGGGCCTTCTTGGCTGAAAGAATCACCTGAGCAATGGCCTAAAAGGCAGATATTACTTCCGAAGGAGAACTTGCCTGAACTTAAATCAATAGAAAGTAGAAGTCTTCTTGTTACGGATGATGAGAATCCACTTTTGAACTTAATTTCTAAACATTCTTCATTTACAAAAATTCAAAGAATGGTAGCATGGTGTAATCGTTTTGTTTCTAACTCTAAAACGGCCAGGCAAGACCGAAATCTCTCCTCTTAGTAGTGCTGAGCTTGAAAAAGCAATGAAAGTGCTGGTTAAATTCAGTCAAGATAATTACATGACTTCGGAAGTTGACCGGGTGCGTAAAAACGAACCTAATACTCCGCCGATGTTTTGGAAAATGGCTCGTATCGTGCAAGTGCATGCAGGTTCAGACCAGGTAGTTAGAGTCGTTACTCTCCAAACTGCTAACGGAAAGACGTTTCGTAGGCCGGTGGTAAAGGTTTGTCCCTTACCAATTAATTAGTTTATTTTCCTTTTATATACCTAACTAGAGTATAAGTACACACTGTCTTTAGGTTATTTAAAATAAGCCACCAATTATTTACACTTATTGACTAGATTTTATGCATTTTTTCGGCAGTAGCTCATAGTCCAGCTATTGCTGATTTCACTCTTAATTTTTCGCATTCTTCTTGAAACCCTTGTGGATTTCAGGTGGGGGGAAATGTGTAAGCATTAACTATCCTAATAATTTATCCATGCATTTCCATTTTCCATCTATGTTGCGTCAACGACGATTTAAATAAGCGCGGGCTTCTCTCAACTCGTGCTGGTGGCGCCTCTCTCAAGAGTGCCAAGAAAAAGAACTAAAAAAAAAAAGATGGCGGACTCAGCGCATACTACGCCGCGTCTATTCTAAATAATTTCGAATATCTGACTTCCTAAGGGCTTCACTGGCCAAATCAACCCTCAGTTTCCATATTGGTGGTGTGTCTGTGCTTGACGAGTGTAGGCAGTGAACAAGCAGCATCAAGTCCACGTAAAGGAGATAACTGACCGGCCGGCGCCTGCCCCGTCGTTGGTGATTCCCTTTTCCTGTCCTGCTGGATCCAGGTTAGTGCTTTGCATGTTTGTTTTCCCTGCTTTGAGACCCTGGGGTTGATAGGAGAATGCAGTGACCCTTCCAGGAAGCGTCAACAGCGTTATTTACGTTGTTGAGCAGACACATTTTCGAACATAAGGAGCAATGGAATAGCAATAAGCTTGAAAATGAATCCAACTGACAGTAATGCTGTGTTACGCAATTAGGGTGCAGGATGAAGACATTTAATAAAGTTCATATTTTAGCTTTTTGTACTACGCTATTGAGTTCCTAACCTAGACATATAAAATTAAATAAGTTACAATAGGTTACATGAAAGTTCCATTCCGAGAAAAAAGGGCATAATATAGAGATAATCTGAAATCCATGCAACGAATTCATTAACGGGGCTTAGGACTCACCCGGTTAATGCACGTTTTACTGGACCGGGCCTTTGTTAGAAAAGAGTTTAGTATGCCATACAGTGAAGGAAATTTGTAATTTAATGGTATAATTGAAATAGGGATACGGTTAAAATTCGAGAGCTTTGAGCTTTTTAACCCGTCTGAAATGTTTTTTCAAGAACTGTGTGATTTCTGCGATGAACAATCATGGTCTTGTATAGATATAGATATATTGGGTTTACATTCTGGTACTTATACTTATTTAAGTGATGTATACGGAACGTATAGTTGGTTGGATCACTGCATTGTGACCCAGGCGGCTAAACGCACTGTTTGTAATGTTTATGTTAAATATGACACTACTTGGTCCGATCATTTTCCCCTTGTTGTTCAATGTAATTTAAATTTATTAATACCTACATCGTATGGTGATGTAAATACGAACAAGGGTATTAAATGGAGTGAGAGGAATGAAGCGCAAATAACAGTCTATATTAAAGAATGTCATTTGAGACTGAGCTATATTGACTTTCCTGTGGAATTTTCTCAATGTGCAGATAGTTATTGTGGAGACTTCGGCCACAGACGTATCATTGACAAGTTGTATTCTGATATTACAGCCGCCCTTCGTAATGCATCAGTTGTTAGTGGTATGGGCACGCGTGCCAGGAGTGGAAGGAGGGGCTCATGCATAGCAGGCTGGAATGAACACGTCCGTGGGGCTCACCTAGAGGCCCGCACGAGGTTTCTGGAGTGGGTTATGTGCGGGAGGCCTAGAACTGGGTGTGTATATGATGATATGAATAAAAGCAGAAAAGAATTTAAATCAAGGCTTAAATGGTGTCAGGATCATGAAGATCAGGTGAAAATGGATGCCATTGCAGAGAAACATAAATCCGGAGACTTCCGGAGTTTCTGGCAATCCACTAACAGCGTTACTCCGAAACCTGGCCGTCCGATGTGCGTCGGTGGGGTGAGTGACTCTAAAGAAATTGCTGACTTATTTGGAAGCCATTTCCGTGTTCGGTCTCCAGTAGATCAAGGAGTTGGGGTGCCCACTGCTGGGATGCCTAGTGGTCTTGTGGGGAATAAATTTAATTCTAAAGAAATTGCTACTTTTATAAAGACGATGACTAAAGGTAAATCCCCCGGCTATGATGGGCTCAGCATTGAGCACCTGCAACACGCAGGCCCGCATATATCGAGAGTGCTAGCAATGTTCTTTTCTCTATGTATGAGCCATTGTTACCTTCCTTCGGATCTAATGAAAACTGTTGTAGTGCCTGTGATTAAGAACAAGACAGGGGATGCTGCTGACGTGAATAACTACAGACCAATTTCACTCGCAACAGTTATAGCAAAAGTGTTTGATGGCGTGCTTAATAATCGCCTAGGTGAATATCTGTCATTTCATGACAATCAGTTTGGGTTTCGGCCCAAACTGTCCACTGAAACTGCTATTTTGAGTCTTAAGCATGTCGTCAGGTATTATACTGATCACAAAACTCCAGTGTATGCGTGCTTCCTGGATCTTTCCAAAGCCTTCGACCTAGTGTCATATAACATACTGTGGGAGAAACTGAAGAGTATTGGGTTACCCCCGGAACTCTTGAATATATTAAAATATTGGTACAGACACCAGACCAATAGCGTCAGATGGGCGGGTGTAATGTCAGAGCCCTATAAATTGGAGTGTGGGGTGAGACAGGGGGGGTTGACCTCTCCTGCGCTCTTCAACCTCTATATGAACGCCCTGATCGTTAGGCTGAGCAGTCAACATGTTGGTTGCCATGTAGACGGAGTATGCGTTAATAATCTGAGCTATGCTGATGACATGGTGCTGCTGAGCGCATCGGTCTGCGGTCTTAGAAAACTGTTAGGGACCTGTGAAGAGTATGCCTCGATCCATGGGTTGAAATATAATGCAGGTAAAAGTAAATTCATGGTGTTTGGTGCTAGTTTGCTGAAGAGTGTGCCTCCTGTATTTATAGATAAAGCTCCGCTTGAGAAGGTGTTGCAAATTAAATACTTAGGTCACATTCTTACAGCTGACCTGAAAGACGATCTGGACATTGAGCGGGAGCGGAGGGCGTTGTCAGTTAGGGGTAATATGATAGCGCGTAGGTTTGTGCGCTGTTCGAGGGAGGTAAAGATAACGCTCTTTAGAGCTTACTGTACGTCCCTCTACACGTGCAGCCTGTGGGCTGATTATACCCGTGCAGCATATAGCGCCCTCCGCGTCCAGTTCAATAATGCGTTTAGGGCGGTGCTGAGGCTGCCTCGCCACTGCAGCGCCTCGGGCATGTTCGCAGAGGCTCGTACCGACTGCTTTCACGCCACAATGCGTAAGCGGTGCGCGTCTCTGGTGCACAGAGTGCGGGGCAGCGACAACACCGTCCTCGCGATGATTGCCAACCGACTGGATTGTCTGTACATCCAGCAATGCTGCGGCAGACATATTACTGCCGTGTGAGGTTCTTGTTTGTTTTAGTTTATAAGTTTGTGTTTTATTTATAAGTCTCTTTTGTTGTTAACTATGGATATTTTCTGAAATAAATGATTTGATTTGATTTGATTTGGGAGCTTAGGTACCAGCAGCCGATCTTTTTATTAAAAATCAATCCACGCAAAAATTAGGTGAAATGAGCTTGGGACGGGCTGTCAATAGGGTTAATCCTTTAGATCCGATTGCCTTAGTTAGTTGGAACAACAGCCCACTTTACATAGGTTTTGACGGTGAGATAATTGCAGTGTCGGACAGCTGTTCTGAAAATAGACTAGAAGTTAAACTGCGCTTATTTTGTTCCATGACTAAGTACAAATCGTTATTTGTTATACAAGAGTGCAAAGTTGCTTTTTAACCGCGTGTTCAATTTTGATGACCGAGCAAGCGAAGGATTCTAAAATTGAATCACGAGCGCAGCGAGTGATTCAAAATTAGAATCCTGAGCGTTAGCGAGGGAATCAAAAGGACACGAGGTGAAAAATCTTTGCACTCGAGTGCAACACGTAACTTTTCATTCCACCTCAGCGAGGAAATGACTAAATGCAATAAAAAATGTTTACAATCACAAGATAGGTACACTTTTATTTCAGTTTAGGTATTAATTACTACATTATGACAGGTAAGTATTACAGAATAATCTTTAAATTATAATAAAATAATACTAAAGTATAATTAAGAAAATTTTAAAGTAACGTTGCAACAGTTATTTAAATTGAGTGTAATATTTTTGTTTGGTACTGCAATATTGGTGTTAGTCACTTGTGTACTGTTTTTCGGTAAACTGTCTGTCATACTTAATAGTTGTACCGATTCATCGGATTCCCTTGGCGTGAATGTTGGAGAGAGAGGGAGATGGTTAGGTGTTTCATAACGGCTTATTTTTGATGTAGAAGGGCCAGTCCAAGTTTCCGATTGAGGCTCTTTCAGTGTAATGGCTCTACGATGCCTTCACATATTTTAGACTTATTTTGGATGGAATCCTCTATGTATCCCTCTACAACTGCATTGGTCTTCCAGCCTCCGTGGCGCTTAAGGGACAGGAGATCAGCTCCGGAATCAGCCAAAAGTGTGGCTGAAGTTCGTCGGAAACAATGACCCGTGTACAACAGGGGTTCTGGAAGTTCAAGAAATGTTGCTATTTCTCGTGGGATACTGCCAATTTTATTAGTACCATAGGCTGTCTAACACACTTTCCATTGCGATACTGTAGAAAAAAAACGATTGATTGGAGTGTTAGGCGGCCGTAAGGCTTGATATTTCTCAACAATCGTTACGTATTCCTTGCGAATGACAAAGTTGCGGTCTCTTTTTGTCTTTGTATTAGGTAAATTAATTAATAGTAAGTCATCTGAATGTTTCTCAATGTTTTTGACATTAAGTTGTGTTAGTTCATTAGTTCGACATGCTCCGTTTATTCCAATAATAAGAACAACCTGCAATGTAAAGAGTATTGTAGTAGATAAATGAATAAAATTTATATGAACACATAATTATGCCTATCAACATTTACTAAGTATACTATTTAATTGAGATTAATATATGTACTTAAGTAGATACTGAATGTGCAACTGACTTACTTTTGCCGCCAAATATACGGAATCGGGTGCTTCGTTAAGAAACTTTTCAATATCAGATACTGTGAAAACCTTCGATTTTTTTTGGATGATGACCAGATGAGGCTCTTTTTAAAAATGCTACTAATTTAGGATAGGTATCGATATGTATGTCTTTTTTCATCTTTATTGTTGCTTTTAGCATCGAATACGTACTCCATAGAGTGCTTGCTTTCTTGTTCTCGGATAATTCTATAAAATATGCCAGCAAAACGTTTTCTGAGAAAGTTTTGGCTCCTTTTGCTAGTCGCCACGTGTTGAACATATCGTACTGTTTTAAATACTTCTCGCGTGATTGTTGAGGTAGAAAGCTCATTTGCGCATTATTAACAGTTTCAGTCAATTCTGTTGGCGTCAAACAAACTTCCTCGTCGCTAGAATCACTCATTTTAGTTTTTCACTTGTTTTCAAGTTTCTTTTTTTTAATATAAGGTTTAACAATGACGTGAAAAAATGCCGCGTAAAGAACCACGTACAAAGAAAATTGAAAAAAGAACACCAAGAAGGTTCCGAGTCTGAGTTTTTAACAAATTAAAAAAAGTTGTATAATATATTCGGCACCATAGAGGTAACAGTAAATAGGTTTAATGTTTTTTTTAATTTACAATCTTAGTGCACACGATGTTCTAAATTCAATTTACTTTATCCTCTAGAGAATAAAAACGGCTTTTCCAGTCAGATATTGAAGATTAAAAATACTCTTTCCGAGATGGTGGGATGAAAAATATATTGCAGTTGAGCCCTCCAATTCAAGACGTAAGTACCTATATATCAATTATAAAGGGCACGTTTGAAGCCTTCAAATATTATATCTGTTCCTTTCAAATGTATTGGCTCCTCTTGGCATGTAGCAAAGACAGTTAGATAGGTACTAATTCCTATTTGCAATTCGCCGTCACTGAAACGTAGATCGCCAAACCTGGTAACTCGGTTACGTATTAAAAAAACAACTATCAATGAGTGGGTTATTTTTTAATAAAGTTTATAGGTAGCTACACTTTTTTTTTATTGTTATTATATACTAGCGCTTGACCGCTATCCCACCTGATGGTAAGCCATGATGGAATCGTTGACGGTAAAGCGCTCTAGTTTATTAAGCCTATTCACTTACAAAAACTTAGTGAATAGGAAGTCATCATCATCATCTTTGCGTTTATCCCGGTTGCATCCGCGGCTTTCGTGTTGGAGCCCCTGGTCCCCTTTCTTGCTTAATTTCCTCCATTTCGCGCTATCTGTAGCATCCTGTGGTGTGAGATTGTTGGCCCGCATGCCATCTCTTACAACGTCAAGCCAGCACCTCTATGGTCTACCCCGCTTGTTCCGGCCCGGCGGTGGCGCCATGGCAAGACATTTGTGACCCACGTAACATGCCGGTTTTCGTAAGACGTGACCGTATCAACGTAGGCGACCCTCTTGCAGTTTGTCCGCTATGTCACGGACATGAAGACTGCCACGGATGCGGGAGATCCTGATGCGGTCCTTCCGCATAACTCCACACATCCACCGCAGCATATTCATCTCCGTGACACGCAGCTCCTGCTTGTGTCGCTCAAGCACAGGCCACGCCTCACTGCCATACAGAAGAACAGGTCTAATGATGGTCGTACAGACCTGCCCATTAAGCTTAACCGGCATTTTGGTGTCACAAATGACACCTGTCACCTCACGCCATTTTGCCCAAGCTGCGGAAATACGTGCCCTGACGTCGCAATCAATGTCGCCGGACGTGTGGAGTCCAGATCCCCAAGTATTTAAACTGAAGTGAATAAGAAGTCTTCCTTCCTATTTACTAAGCTTTTGTAAGTGAATAGGCAGTTGAACGTGGTGATGCAACGTTAAGGTCAACAATACGAACAACAATGCTGCCCTAGAGGAAGATTGATCTGGAGACCCTCAACGACCAAACTCCCGATACAACAACATTTGGCGTATCGTACCCGGCACACATCGCAACACAACAGACTCTCAGACCCGGCCTCCGTACGGCTTCACCAGACGTCATATCATATCAGAACACGACGAATCGCTTGGCGGCAAGACTTTGTGTGGTGTTGGGTTGGTGGCTACCGGCAGCCGATATTATGGCCTACCACCGATATACGTACGGTACGAACTCTATTGTTTTACATATAATGAACGTACACCTTGCTGTTATGATCTAATTTAGAGTTCCGACAAGTCACGTGTAATGTAGAACTTTCCGGCGAAGAGGATAAAGGTTTTTGTTTCGGTTAAAATTTAATATGTAATTAGGTACGCAACTACCCCCATTTTATTAATCGGCGTAATTGCCTGCTGTAATATTTATGTAAATACCGTTTTCTAGACATGAGGTGATTTAATTTTGTACTAAACGCTTTTTCTAGGACAGGGCTGAAATAGATTAAGCTGGGTCGGATTCAGTGGGATTATTCCTTCCAAGCTTCTACGCGCGGCTTCGCCAGTGTGGATGTCGGATATTATCTACTTGGAACTTGCTATCGGGACGAAAAGTAGGTACCTAATTTATGTAAGTTACTCCGTAACATCAGCTGACAGCCTCCGTGGCGTAGCGGTAGCGGACGCGGCCGCTGCGCAAGGTGGCGCGGGTTCGATCCCCGCACAGTGCAAGTATTTGTATGCATGAATATGAATATTTGTACTGGTCTGGTCGTGCCTCGGAAAGCACGTTAAGCCGTTGGTCCCGGTTGCCCTACGAACATCTAGTGGCAGTCGTTACGGGTTGTTGGAGCCCCCAAAAGTCCTACAATTTGTCTAACTGCAATGCTTCGATGTCGCCTTCGGGTTGTGGAGGTCAGACGGCAGTCGCTTCATAGAAAATGTCGAAGTTTAGCCATATCAGCAGTTGGACTGGTAAGACGAACCCCAGACTCCAAAGCTGAAAAGGCTTCGGATGCGATTGGGATTAACGCTGGGATGATGACTCCGTAACATCAGCTATCCGCCAGTAGGTATGTACAAATCGGTCAAGCAGTTTCAGATTAGCCGGAACAAACAAGACAAAAATAAAAGGAAATGTGTTTTTGTTTTACCCAAGTATAGTACAGACTTCCATAAAAGCGCATTTAGTAAATAGCTGTTTTTTTATATTAAAAAGAGGCATTTCATTTTTTTTTTAGTCTGTATATGTAACAGTAAGTTAACATACACCAATAAATCAAGAAATAAGATACAAACAGTACCGATCTACCTAACTCCACTTGTTAGGGGAGCGTCATATGCGACCTTTGAACATCGATGCTTCTCAGGACTCAGAGGCATTCCCAAAGCGACGCAATCTAAGATACAAATCAAACGTTGATTGGTTGCATCGGGATTTCGAGATCGACGATATCCTGTTACTGACGCTCGCTGTATGATCTAAATCTGTATGATCTTTTCCGTTTCATGGCACAGCCCACCTAATATGGAAATATATTTCGCCAACTCATTTCCTATGCTAGTTCTAACTTGGAATTTCTGTCTGTCACTTTAGGGATAGGTACCCTTGACGGCGACCCCCAGTAGCTTGGCTTGGCTAATGTTCAAATGTTCAAGATAATGCTTGAATATTATTACCTTCCCCCCTCCCCTTATCTACCTACGTTTGCATAGAAAAAAATCTGAAGTTATTTAAGTTGTAGAAATTTATATAAAGATCTCGAGAACGGAATTATTAACCAGAAGTAAAATTCCTTTGCCCAGCAGTGAGTATTAATTACATAGACACTACTAGATAAAGACCATTTCCTATGTCCTATGGCCTCTTAGCTATGTGTCAATTTATTATTTTATGTAAACAGTATAATCAAAGAAATACCACACATTAACTAAAATAAATACATAGTTTATTTAAATTAATTACTACTTTGACAACCTTCACGGCTCAATTTCAATTATTTATTTACTTATTTGCGGCGACTGTGGTGAATTCTTCGGTTTCTCGTTAACGTATGGAACATTGTTTGTTTGCGTTGCGGTATTTGGCTTAACCATGCTTCCATCAATTTTATTCGGATCATTTGACTGAGCGACGACTGGTTTTGAAGTACTACCTTGCGGAACGGAGTCATTTAATATCGGTTCCTTTGTTACATTATTTGGTGAAATAACTGTGAATATAGTCTTGTTAAAATTATTGATCATTTCGGAGAGCGGCGGCATCGTGCTGTGGACGATACTAGGATCTGATTCCTCGATACATCCGTCAGTTTTAAACCTTGAACAATAACCATTGCGGCAGAATGGGAGGATGTTGGCGCATTGAATCAAGAGAGCAAAATTCCCGGGAAAACAGTGGAGTGCGCTACTACAACTGAGGCATTTATATCCAGGCTGTAAACAACAAAATGAAATACTTGATATAACAAAAACACTAAAAAAATAATACAAAATATAATGAGGAACGATAACTATGACAAATTCCGGAAAGTATGCTACTCCTATTTCTTAGAAGAATATAATAGAAGTCACTATGCCTCTTTCAAAAATATACAATTATATATTATGTATGTACAAACGACAGCACATCAAGCTACTAAAATCTGTCAAATTTATTTATTAGATTTTCAACTTTATCTCCAAAGAATTAAGACTCAAGGTTGATTGGGAACATGTCACAGTTTCGGGTAACTTGTCCTGCTATCGTCCGTACCTACTATTTCACATGTTGAATATAACAAACTCGGAAGAACTTTTTGTATATACGTAGACTATATTATTATATTCACTACATAAGTACCTATTTATCTCTACCTACCTACTTTAGAAAGACCGAGTTGTAATCAATATACATGAATTGTTTTTGAAAGTTCATAGATGATGGAAACTGTGCCCTGTAAAAATAATTTGGTTTTACCTCACTCCTGTAATCGCAAACCCAGGGATTATAATGCGCCCTACTGAGCGCGCTAGCGTAGACGTCAAAGTGGGTGTAATTGTCTGGTCGAAAACCAGGTTCCGTTCCTGAAATACAATCGGTTTTATATTTTGTAAATAAGATAGGTATACCTATTAGGTACCTATAACACAAGAGCTCTTATCAATCAAATGCTTAACAGTGTGAAAACCATTGTAAAACCACCTTTCAGTACTTACCCACTTCAGTCCTTCCATGGATAAGAACCAGATTTATCTGAAAAAGTTTCACCGAAAGTTAATCTTAAATAATTTTCAATTTTTTTTTTTTTTTTTTTTATAATTATATGCTAGTGCTTGACTGCAATCCCGCCTGATGGTAAGCAGTGATGCAATCGTTGATGGTAAAGCGCACTAGTTTATTAAGCCTATTCACTTAAAAAACTAAGGAATAGGAAGGATGACGGCAGTTGAGCGTGGTGATGCATGCTAAACCCAAGACCAACACGACCAAACGTTGCTGCGCTAGAGGGAGATTGATCTGGAGACTCTCTACGACCAAACTCCCGACACAACAACATTTGGCGCATCGTACCCGCCACACATCGCAACACAACTGCTCAGACCCGTCCTCCGTACGGCTTCACCAGACATCATGCCGGAACACGACGAATCGCTTGGCGGCAAGACTTTGTCTGGTGGGTGGTAACTTCTGCCGGCAGCTGATGTTATGGCCTACCACCATGAACAATGAACAATTTTGTTACTTTTTTGTAATTATATAGCCACTACCTAATGGGTAGGTAAACAATATGTCTTTCATAAAATTTTAAATATCTACCAATTATTTAATTTGCATTTAAATAATGTTGCAAGATATTTTAGGGACTAAACAAAACCAAAATAAAATTAGATAATTATGTAATTACCAAAAATGAAAAAATAACTGTCAAAGCCATCTTCTGATTATCTGCAGAAAGAGATTTAAACGTTTGTCCCAAACTTCGAAGTTGTTTGTGAACCACGTAAAATAGATCGCGCTTATATACTGTGGAATAAATTATGTTAATGTGACAATATGCACGCTAAAGATATTCGCGATATACTTAGGTATGTACCTACAACAGATATATTAGAAATGTCCAGTTTAGTTACTAAGCGGAGGTAATTAACAGGAAACTAAAGCCGATCATAAAGTCTGCCTTAAAATAATTGATAAAATCGATTGCATGGTACAGAAAAACCTTCAAGAATCTAAACTAATCTCATAACAGTGACCAGTTGGAAGTTATTTGAATATCAATAAAGCGTAAACTTGAATTATCTACAGAGCATCGCGTGCAAGAACGGGGGTGTCGACCAGCTAAACGTCACAGAAGTAAAAAACACACGTTCTACCTCACTTTCTCACCGTTACACTCGAGTAATTATTATAGTGCTAAAATCTGAATACCGATTTGCATATACATTTTTTTATACTTTTACTAATTGCTTTCTTGCAATTAGTATGAAAAAGTGTAAATGCAAATCAGTCACGCACGCTAAATCTTAGCCAAGGGAAGGAAACAGACTTTTCCAGACAAATTATACGTTATTTTTAGGGTTCCGTACCCCAAAAGGAAAAAACGGAACCCTTATAGGATCACTTTGTTGTCCGTCTCTCTGTCTGTCTGCCAAGACCTCTCAGACCCTTTATCTCAAAAAGCGTGGACTTATCAAGCTGAAATTCCAAGCCAATCAAAAGATACAGCCGATTATGTCGATATTTTCAACAAATTTTCGACACTCGCAAAGGAATCAAAACCTACAGGATACTTCCCGTAAACTCAGAATCTTGAAATTTGGCATGAAGCATTGTCATATAATGCAAATATAGGAAAAATTGCGAAAATTACATTTATTGAGTTATATAATATAATCAAATATTTTAATAAAATGAAACTTACTACTTACCATATTTCTCACGAACGAATAAAGGTATCAAATTGAAATTTATACCAAATACATAGGTCTATTGTCCCTTTAAACAATGAAAAAATCAAACTTCTAAGTTAACGCGATCAAAAGATATAGCAGTTTATACCGACACCTTAGACGAATTTCCGTCACACGCTAGGGAATCAAAACCAACAAGGTACTTCCCGTGAACTAAGAATCTTGAAATAAGTAATTTGATTTAATACGTCATAAATTGTAAACCACTACGTTTGTACGGCGAAACCCTCGGTGTGCGAGTCCGACTCGCACTTGGCTGGTTTTTTGTTTATGCGACACCTGAATACAGTTTGTTCAGAATAAGCAACTGAATCGATTCCATTATTTTTTACCCCATGTTTTATTTTTTACCAAATACTAGATTTAGAAATTGTTACACTGTGGTTACCGAGCGCGCATGGTAATTCATAGTATTGCGCTCGCGCAACAGCTGATGCCAGAGGTCAACACCCCTGGTCGCCCGCCTGAGCAGATCGTGGATCATATTTTTATTGGGACAGCCAAGTAGGATAACAAGCTCACAATAACTTTGTGGTTTTTCATAATCTTTTCAAATTTTCTTTACTTAAAAATAATGGACACATGTTTAGGATTTCGCATAAATAAAAAATAATGTTGTAAATTATTATACCTACTGATTTTTTTAAACTTTGGCCTACACTTGGAAATACTCAAAATCAAAATCAAAGCATTTATTTCAAATAAACCAGTTACAGGCACTTTTGAATTGTCAGAAGGTCGGTCAGTCAATAAGATGAAGCTAGTCGCCCATTCCAAAGAGTAGGTACCTATGGAGAAGAACGGGCAAGAAACTCCATGGACATTCTTTTAAATTTTCAAGCTAATGTTACAAATATTTGATTACATCATTCATGTTGAAATCAACCGTGTGAGAACGATGCAGAAATAAATTGTACGCCGAGAGCGTTCATTATGAAAACACAACAAAAATCAATTCAGAAATTAAAATACGCCGTGGCAGCTAAGAGATGACCAGTCCTTCCGACGGCGTCCGTTCACGAACATGGCGGATGGATCAGCATCATTCAGCTCAACCATATTCAAGGGAACCTAATGACCCAACACACACGCCACCATCAGCGAGACATTTGAGTGAGCATGACATACTCTCAACAGCCAGAGCACTATCAAGTCAATAAAAAAGACTAACCTAACAAAAAAATGCCTTACAGCACATTCGTACATTGTGCTCACACGTTTGCCATGCAATTATACAATACTAAGAAATTGAATCTACACAATGCTAAGATAGTTTTGTCCAAGGTTCAGCAGCTCCAACAGTGTTCCCGAATACTAAGTTTAGCTCCTGTGTAGCTGTACAAGTGCCGAACACCACTGTCAGCGATACAATTCCGTAACGTACAATATGCTTGGCTACATAGTGTGTAATACAGGCTTTGAATTAATAACATAATCAATTACATATTAAAACTACAAGAAGAAAAATCAGAGAACAATCAGTGTACAGAAATCGGACGCAGCTCAAGCCCAAGCCTTTTTGTCCTCAATATAATCCTTCACACTATGAAATGCTTTCTGACACAACTTACGTTTAATGAAGGATTTGAATTTATTCAGGCTCAGATCTTGAACCACCTCTGGAAGTCCATTGTAAAAATGTATACATTGGCATCTGAAAGAGCCACCTATTTTCTTGAGCCTTGTTGTAGGTACAATAAATTTGTGCCTGTTCCTAGTATTTATATTATGGACATCACTGTATTTTTAAACAATTTTATATTTTTATGAGCATACAAAAGATTTTCATAAATATATTGAGACGGCACGGTCAGTACATTAATCTCTTTAAATTTTTCTCTGAGAGAGTGTCTCGGACTTAATTTATAAATTGCACGAACAGCTTGTTTCTGCAAAACAAATATTGTTTGAATATCGGCGGCATTTCCCCACAACAGAATGCCGTACGACATTACGCTATGGAAATAGCCAAAGTACACTAAACGGGCCGTCTCAACATCAGTCAAATTACGAATTGTTCTAACTGCGTCTGCAGCAGAACTTAGTTTTTTTGACAATTTTTCTATATGTGGACCCCATTGAAGCTTAGCATCCAGAGTTATACCCAAGAATACTGTGCTGTCATCAGATTTCAATTCTTCGCCCTTTATCAACACTTTAGTTTCCACCTGCCTAACGTGAGGTAGAGTAAACTTAATGCATTTGGTTTTTTCTCGTTTAAGAGTAAATTATTAACATTAAACCAATAGACTACTTTGGAAATCGCGCTATTTACATCATCAGTAACCTGCTGCTGACGTTTCAGTTTAAATAATAGTGAAGTGTCATCTGCAAACAACACTATGTCGTGGTTATCCTTTATTAGGTACGGCAGGTCATTGATGTAAATAAGAAACAAAAAAGGACCAAGAATTGACCCCTGTGGGACTCCCATTGTTACCAAAGACCCGGAAGATCTTGTTGTACTGTCGTGCAATGCGTTTAAAAGCACTTAAACTCACAATCACAAACGGCCAGACCCGTAACAACTGCAGGCAATACAATATACAAATATTTGTTTCGTGTGGGAATCGAACCCGCGACACGCAGCGCAGCATTAAATCGCTAGACTACTGCGAATACATCATGACCATCATCTCAGCATATAATCCCGATTGCAACCGCGGCTTTCGCGTTGGAGCCCAGAGTCCTCTTTCCTACATTTACTCCTGCATTTGGCACGATATTTGGCATCCCATAGTGTGAGATTGTTGGCACGCATGTCATCTCTTACAGTTACAACGTCAAGCCTGCACTTCTTTGGTCTACCTCGCTTGTTCCGGCCCGGCAGAGGCGCTATGGCAAGACATTTGTGACCCACGTAAACGTTTTCGTAACACGTGACCGTACCAGCGTAGGCGACCCTCTTGCAGTTTGTTTGCTATGCCATGGACACGAAGACCGCCACGGATGCGAGAGTTCCTGATAATCCTGATGCGGTCTTTCCGCGTAACTCCACTCATCTACCGCAGCATATTCATTTCCGTGACAAGCAGCTCCTGCTTATGTCGCTCAAGCCTCACGCCTCACTGCCATACAGAAGAACAAGTCTAATGATGGTCTTATAGACCTGTCCCTTAAGCTTAACCGGCATTTTGGGGTCACAAATGACACCTGTGACCTCACGCCATTTTGCCCAAGCTGCGGAAATGAGTGCCTTTCGCCGCTGCCTCGAATCTTGCGGGGAGCGAGGCGGCGGCGGCGGCGGCGGGTGAGCGGCAGGAAATCTATGCGTCCAATCAAACGGACCGGTTCTCGAAAACAGCGGCGCGGCAGCGGGGCGGTGGCGGGTAGCGAGCGGTGTACTTTGTAATGTTATGTACATATTCAGATATACTTACACTTATTATTTATACTCATATTCATACTTATATATGTATCATTCATTTCCACGGTCCATAATATGCATTCCATTATTATGAGGCTCTGTTTTGATCATATTCCACTACACCAGGACTCATTTTTCTGTTCACAGACTCAGTCCTCAACTTTACGCCTAAGTTTCGGTTACTTAGCGACCCCTTAGTGTAGGAAGCCGTACCTATGCAGGACTGTATCACTTTTTCCTATCAAACACTGCACTTTTTAATTTAATACCATTTATATTTACATTGTTACAGAACATTTTCATTATTTTGACATTTTTGACAACATTGTTGATGATGTATCTATGACAACCTTCTCATCAAAATTCTTGTTGGTCTGCTATTTTTATTTTATAATTGTTATTCGAACTCTTTTATGGTAAAATTATTTACCGTTCCTCGTCCATATTTTCGAATATTTTAAATTTCGACCTCCAACCGTTCTCCGAAGTTTCTTTAGAAATCATCGCAGAGCAGTGGTCAGTCGAGCTCTGGCTTCCAAACAAGCCTCTTAAAAGTAGGTCTCCAGTAAACGCTGCCTCGAGAGCCCTTCTATGGTGTTTCCTGCTGTGCCAGTCTCTATATAACTGGTGCGCCTGGAGCTGCCTGGCCCTTTGCCGCCGGAGCCCTCGACTGCTGCCGGCCTTGTGACGCCGGGGCAGTCCCTCTTCTGTAGCTGCCGCCGGTCTACCAGGGCCGTTCTTCTGTAGCTGCCGCCGGTCTACCAGGGCCGTTCTTCTGTGGCTGACGCCGGTCCACCAGGGCCGCTCCTCCGTAGCTGCCGCCGGTCCACCAGGGCCGCTCCTCTGCAGCTGCCGCCGGTCCACCAGGGCCGCTCCTCTGCAGCTGCCACCGGTCCACCAGGGCCGCTCCTCCGTAGCTGCCGCCGGTCCACCAGGGCCGCTCCTCTGCAGCTACCGCCGGTCCACCAGGGCCGCTCGTCCGTTGCTGTCGCCGGTCCACCAGGGCCGCTCGTCCGTTGCTGTCGCCGGTCCACCAGGGCCGCTCGTCCGTTACTGTCGCCGGTCCACCAGGGCCGCTCGTCTGTTGCTGTCGCCGGTCCGCCAGGGCCGCTCGTCTGTTGCTGTCGCCGGTCCGCCAGGGCCGCTTCTCCGTAACTGCCGCCGGTCCACCAGGGGCCGCCCTTCACCATCACCCATCAATCATTCATCTACATTATTCATTTTTATACTTCCATCTTGTCTTTTCTGTATACTTAATAAATACTGTCTCCCTCTAAAGTCTTTTTCTTGTCGTTATACGACAGTTTGGCGCCCAACGAAAATTTCCTGCACCCCCTTAATTTCCTAAATTCAAAAGAAACACTTCGTCTAGTGTCGTACATTCTCAGCTCTTTGGTTAAATATTTTGGCTATTCTATCCCTTTCATTTTCTCTTAACACACACATAACTCATTCACTCATATATACTTACTACACCTAACTTAATTTTCTTTTTTTTCCCTAACAGGAAAACAAGGTATACTTTAACTATCTTTTTCTAACTTACACTTAAATATGTCTCGTCCAATCAAATTTGAACTCTTAAATAAAAACGAGCTTGAATATGAAGTTACAATTAGACTGGAGGAACCAGCAAAAACAGTTATATTGTTAAAGAAGCAGATACTTCTGCTAGCTCCTTCTACACCATCGGAGGATATTTTAACTTCTCCCATTCCTATAGAGGAGGAGTTAGCTCAGATAGATAGTACTCTGAGTTATTTAAATATTAAAATAGATAATCTATTACAGGGTAATTCCAAATACCATCGCTTAATAGAATCTTTTATTAATCATTTATTTTACAGGTTGGAACGTATAGACACAGACTTAAACCCTGACTATAAACTTAATCTAGACACTTTAAAATCAAAATTTGAGACACTTGAAGGAAGTTTCAAGATTTATTGTTCAAATCTAAACTCTATGAATCCTCATTCATATATCACTGCTCCCTCTACCCCTCCTATTCATACTCCTCTCGCCACTCCCTCTCCTCCTCCTATTTCTCCTCGTCTCACTGCTCCCTCTACTCCACCTATTTACCCTCCTTTCACAGCTCCTCTTTCCTCTCCTATTTTAACTTCTCCAAATCATAATTTATTCAAAGATCTGAAACGATATACGTTTAATGGAAAATCTTGCCCTAGATCGTTTTTACAAAAACTTGACGAATATTGTCTTGTGCGGAATATACCCAAAAATTTGTTAATTACTCAGGCGTATGATATTTTTACAGACAGTGCCCTACATTGGTTTAGGTTTAAAATAAATCAAAATCCAGACCTAACATGGGATGAAATTTCTTTGTCTCTAATTGAAGATTTTGGCGGTTTTGACTATGATTTTAAATTATTGGAGGCCATCAAAAGTCGTACCCAAGGTCGTGATGAACCAATCATAATTTATATCTCAATTATGTCTGGAATGTTCTCTCGTCTGGCTAAAAAATTGTCTGAAACGGAACAGTTAGAAATCATTCTAAGAAATATAAGACCATGTTACTCAGTATTCGTGGCACTAAAAGATATTAACTCTATTGATGCACTCTTGGCTACATGCCAAAATTATGAAAAATTCTTAGATCGAGATAAACAATTTAAAGAACCAAATAACCAACAAAATCCCCTTATTTCAGAATTTGCTTATAAACAAATTCATCCAACTTCTTCGGAATTTTCTACTTCTGACCCAAAACCTCCTTCATACACAAATAGATTTTACAAAAAACCTCCCAAACAAGTAAACAGTCTAAAACAAGCTAACTCGCAAGAAAATTCATTTTGCGTTCGTTGTCGTATGCATGGTCATACCTTAAATACTTGTACTCAACGTCACTTTCTAATTTGTTTTAAATGTGGTCTTAAAGGTTTTAAAACCCCAGACTGTCCTAATTGTTCACCTAAACCTAACTCTAGTTCAAAAAACTAACGACTGACTTGAAAAGTAAAACAAACTTTGATGCCAACGATTGGAACGATTGGATTAAAACTCTTAAGAATTTCTTTTCATGCTATAAAATCTCTTCAACTCTATACTCTAATGAAAAGGATTTTAAACGACCTTTTGTTAACATCAAAGTTTACAATTTATCTTTGACTGGATTACTTGACTCTGGTAGTTCAATCACTATTCTTGGTAATAACTTTCACTTAGAATTTCTTAAACTAGGCTGTAAACTTTTCAAGTCAGATAAAATTACTATTTTTACAGCCAATAACCAGAAAATTAATTCTGTAGGTCATTGTTACCTTCCTATTTACTTTAACAAACAGACCCACTTGATTAAGGCTTATATTTTTCCTGATATTTCACCGTCTTTAATATTAGGAATAGACTTTTTGAAAAAATTTAATCTTCTACCGAATATTCTCTCATCGACTGGTCTTTCAGAACTGGAGTGCTCAACCATCGAGACAATGAATGTCAAAGTATTACCTTATGATCATTTAACTGCAAATCAGAAGAATATTGCTGATGATATCATCCAACGCTTCAAGACTATCTCATTCGAAGAAAAGGGTGTGCTGGGGAACACTAATCTCATCACTCACAAGATCGATACCGGAGATTCGCTACCCATCAAACAAAGATGTTACAGACTGTCTCCTGAAAAACAAAAAGCATTGATTACTGAAGTTGATAAAATGTTGAAATGGAACGTTATTGAACAATGTGAAAGCCCTTGGTTATCTCCAGTAATAATTACTCCAAAGAAGAACGGTGAATGGCGTTTTTGCGTAGATAGCAGGAAGCTTAACGCAATTACAAAACGTGATGCTTATAGTCTGCCACTTATAAGTGAAATTTTTGACAACCTCAGAAATGCTAAATACCTGTCAAGTATAGACATTGCGAAAGCCTTCTGGGAGATTCCTCTGAACCCTGCTGATAAGGACAAGACTGCTTTTTATGTACCTGGAAGAGGCATGTTTAGATTTAAAGTAATGCCCTTCGGACTCACCAATTCACCAGCTACTCAACAAAGATTAATGGACACGCTGTTCACACCAGAATTTGAAAATAAAGTGTTCTGCTACTTAGACGATATTGTCATAATTAGCGAAACTTTTGAGGAACATATATCACTGCTCCTGAAAGTTCACGAAAAACTTTCCTTCGCTAAATTAACTATTAACTTTGACAAAAGCCAATTCTTCAGAAAAGAGTTAAAATATCTTGGCTTCGTAGTGGATGAACATGGCTTACGTGCTGATCCTGATAAAATCAAGGCTATTGTGGACTACCCAATTCCTACCTGCAGGAAAGAAGTTCGTAGATTCATTGGCACCTGCAGCTGGTTTCGAAGATTTATTCCAAATTTCAGCACTATTGCTACGCCACTCAACACACTAACCTGCTCCGGGAAAAATGCTCCGAAATTCGGATGGAATACAGAAGCGGATGCAGCCTTTCAGAAGCTTAAGGATGCTTTAATAACTACTCCTGTTCTGGCCTGTCCAAACTTCGACCTTCCTTTTTCAGTTCATTGTGATGCATCTAACTACGGTACTGGCGCAATGCTCACTCAACATCAGGAAGGCAAAGAAGTTGTGATTGCCTATATGAGCAAAGCCTTCAACAAGAACCAACAGAACTACTCAACTACTGAAAGAGAAACACTTGCCGTGATAACTGCTTTAGAACACTGGCGTTGCTATCTCGATAATGGGAAGGAATTCACAATCTACACCGACCACGCTGCACTCAAATGGTTTCAGAATTTATCCAATCCTTCAGGAAGACTTGCACGTTGGACTTTACGCTTATCTTGCTTCAACTTCGTTCTAAAACATAAGAAAGGAAAAGATAATGTAGTACCGGACCTTCTATCAAGAGCCAAGTCACAAGAACTCCCTGAAATACAAGAAAATAGTAATGTACCACAAGGTGTACATCCTATTTCTATGAATGATACTACTAGAGAACTGGAACAATACAATAAAATATTTCTGGGCTGTTCGAATAATCCTGATTCTTACCCAAATTATACGATAAGAGAGAATAAACTCTATCGTTGTATTCACACGCCTGACCGCCTGAACGACGACTTCATTTGGAAAGAAGTTCCATTACCTCAAGAAAGACGTTTAATAATTGAAACAAATCATGGCTCTAGTCAAGAACCTCACCTAGGAATTTTTAAAACATATAAAAAATATCTTTACTATACTATTGGCCCGGCATGTTTAGAGACATTGCTAGGATAATTTCTAACTGTGAAACCTGTCTTGCTTATAAACATCCTAATCATTCTCCATATGGCCTAATGGGCAAACCTAAGATTTGCTCTAGACCTTTTCAAACTATATCTCTAGACTTAATGGGTCCACTTCCTATGACTAGGAAACGTAATAGGTTCATTTTAGTAATTAATTGTATCTTTACTAAATATACTTTGATTTTCCCTCTAAAACAGGCGACTGCATCTAATATAATTAATATTATGGAAAATTCTGTTTTTCTAGTTCATGGAGTTCCACAGACTTGTATAATGGATAACGGTCCACAATTCCAGTCACGTGAATTCCATTCTTTTCTTAATAGATACAAAGTTCCTTTCATATTCCATTCGGCCTACTATTGCCCACAATTTAACCCGACTGAAAGTTCATCATCATCATCATCATCAACCTTTTTATTGTCCCACTGCTGGGCACAGGTCTCCTCTCATACAGAGAAGGATTGAGCGTAATCACCACGCTTGCTCAATGCGGGTTGGCGATTTCAGACTTTACAAAGTCCAGGTTTCCTCAAGATGTTTTCCTTCACCTTCAGTCATTGGTGTTCAAGATATACTTAGAAAGTACATATAACTTTAGAAAAGTTACATTGGTACTTGCCTGACCTGGAATCGAACCCGAGCACTCATACTTGAGAGGCTGGTCTTTTAACCACTAGGCCACCACGACCGAAACGACTGAAAGTTATAACAAAACAATAATTACGGCTTTAGCTTCACTAGTAGAGGACGACCATAGATCCTGGGACAAACATCTTAGTAAAATTCAATTTTCTATGAACAATACTACTAACGTTGTAACGGGCTATACTCCATCCTTTCTAGTCTTTGGGAGGGAAACAATTCCTTGCGGTCCCTTTTACTCTCCGTGTCAGAACCTCGAAGAATTAATCTTTATGCCCCGTGATATTTACGCAACAAATGCTGGGTTCCTCACGTCTATATTTCACAAAGTTCAGTCTAACTTACATATAGCTTACGTTAAAAACAGCGCTCGTTATAATCTTCGGAGGTCGTTCAAAGAATTCAACGTCGGGGATACGGTTTGGCGAAAGAATCATGCATTAAGCGATGCTGGTTCATATTTCAATGCTAAACTAGCCCCTAAATTTATCAAATCTAAAATTTTAAATAAACTATCACCTTTAGTGTACATATTAGAAGACCCAGATGGTGCCGTAGGTAAATGGCACATAAAAGATATAAAATGTTGAATTCTTTCTAAACAACTTTAAATTATTAATGTCAATTAATTTATCTACTAATTATTTATGTAAATATTACTTTTTTCTTTTGTTTAGAGCTGCACATTCTATTTATTTTTTATATTATATATTAACATCACTCACTACACAAACATTACATTACATTTGCTCGACCCTACTCTTCAGTCTCACTCTTTTACCGTATGGAGCGGATTGCAACTCATTAAATAAGCCTATGCAGGAGCGGTTGGTTACTCCTAAAATAAGCCTAAACCAAATGCTAACTCTTTCGCTCTCGTAGGAGCTTAAATTTCTACTTACATTTAGCTAATGTTTCCTTTTTTTTTCCTTCCAGTCTGGAGCGGCTGACAACTCCAAAAATAAGCCTTGTCGTCATTCTAAAACACTTCTAAGAGTGGCAGTCATCAACTGTGAACTCCACCCATGCCTGTATGAAGAAGATTGCTTGAAAGAGAGAGGTGGTATGAATGGGTGAATAGAGATGGATGAATGTGTGAAGTGTTGTTTTACAGTCCCTACTTGAAACCTTATTAGAAAATTTTCTACAGTTGAAAATTTTTCCAGGGTCGGGGGGAAAATGTAATGTTATGTACATATTCAGATATACTTACTCTTATTATTTATACTCATATTCATACTTATATATGTATCATTCATTTCCACGGTCCATAATATGCATTCCATTATTATGAGGCTCTGTTTTGATCATATTCCACTACACCAGGACTCATTTTTCTGTTCACAGACTCAGTCCTCAACTTTACGCCTAAGTTTTGGTTACTTAGCGACCCCTTAGTGTAGGAAGCCGTACCTATGCAGGACTGTATCACTTTTTCCTATCAAACACTGCACTTTTTAATTTAATATCATTTATATTTACATTGTTACAGAACATTTTCATTATTTTGACATTTTTTTGACAACATTGTTGATGATGTATCTATGACAACCTTCTCATCAAAATTCTTGTTGGTCTGCTATTTTTATTTTATAATTGTTATTCGAACTCTTTTATGGTAAAATTATTTACCGTTCCTCGTCCATATTTTCGAATATTTTAAATTTCGACCTCCAACCGTTCTGCGAGGTTTCTTTAGGAATCATCGCAGAGCAGTGGTCAGTCGAGCTCTGGCTTCCAAACAAGCCTCTTAAAAGTAGGTCTCCAGTAAACGCTGCCTCGAGAGCCCTTCTAGGGTGTTTCCTGCTGTGCCAGTCTCTATATAACTGGTGCGCCTGGAGCTGCCTGGCCCTTTGCCGCCGGAGCCCTCGACTGCTGCCGGCCTTGTGACGCCGGGGCAGTCCCTCTTCTGTAGCTGCCGCCGGTCTACCAGGGCCGTTCTTCTGTAGCTGCCGCCGGTCTACCAGGGCCGTTCTTCTGTAGCTGACCAGGGCCGGTCCCGGTCCACCAGGGCCGCTCCTCCGTAGCTGCCGCCGGTCCACCAGGGCCGCTCCTCTGCAGCTGCCGCCGGTCAACCAGGGCCGCTCCTCTGCAGCTGCCGCCGGTCCACCAGGGCCGCTCGTCCGTTGCTGTCGCCGGTCCACCAGGGCCGCTCGTCCGTTGCTGTCGCCGGTCCACCAGGGCCGCTCGTCCGTTGCTGTCGCCGGTCCACCAGGGCCGCTCGTCCGTTGCTGTCGCCGGTTCACCAGGGCCGCTCGTCCGTTGCTGTCGCCGGTCCGCCAGGGCCGCTCGTCTGTTGCTGTCGCCGGTCCGCCAGGGCCGCTCGTCTGTTGCTGTCGCCGGTCCGCCAGGGCCGCTCGTCTGTTGCTGTCGCCGGTCCGCCAGGGCCGCTTCTCCGTAACTGCCGCCGGTCCACCAGGGGCCGCCCTTAACCATCACCCATCAATCATTCATCTACATTATTCATTTTTATACTTCCATCTTGTCTTTTCTGTATACTTAATAAATACTGTCTCCCTCTAAAGTCTTTTTCTTGTCGTTATACGACAACTTCTCGCGCTCGAATCTTGCGGGCAGCGAGCGGTGATCGAACGTTAGGAATACATTTGAATCAAAAAGATGTTGCCGCCATTGTTCAGACATTTCTTTCGCGAATAAAAACAAATATCTCGTCGACACAATCGTGTACACAACAGTACGCGGTTATAAAGACGCGCGATCTGCCCGCTAGTTTCGAGAACGGGGCTTCGATGCCCGCTCGGCTCCCGCGCCGCTACCGCCGCCGCCGCGCTGCCCGCAAGATTCGAGGCAGCGGCCTTAACGTCGCAATCAATGTCGCCGGACGCGTGGAGCACAGACCCCAAGTATTTAAACTGGTCTGTGCACTCGACCATGTCTCCGCCTATGCACACAGATATAGGGTCTGTCGTGTTGCTAGCCATGTACAACGTCTTCGCGACAGTGAGTTTTAAACCTCCGTTCTCAAGCGAGTTCTTCCATACATTCACCCGCCGCACTAACCGTTCCCTGTCCGCGTCTGCTAGCGTGATATCATCAGCATACATGAGCAGCCAGGGAGGTTGCTCATGTGTGTTCTTGATGCTGTCTGACACGACGTCCAATATCACGCTGAACAGAAAAGGAACTAAGGATGGATCCCTGGTGAACGCCGACGGTGATTGGAAAGGGTTTAGTGTCACCAACAGCGGTCCTAACAACGGAATCGGAATTGAGGTACGGACGACAACAGGTCAAGCTAACCCAAATTGTCGGATATTCCCAATCAACCTTGAGTCCTAATACTTTAGAGATAAAGTTGAAAATCTAATAAGAAAATCTGACAGATTGTAGTAGCTTGATGTGCTGTCGTCTGGAATTATGTCAACATAGGCTACTGATACCCCTTTGGACCTCAGTGCCCACCAGATCACCCCCCGGGGGAGCAGTCGAAGGCCTTTTGCATATCTATAAAGAGCATATGCAGAGGCGTGTTCTTCGATCTGTATCTCTCCATGGTGATCCTTAGGGCGAAGATAGGGTCTTCGGAGGTACACTCCTAAATAAAAGTCGTGGATACCGGAAAAACAGTTTAATTCACTATCACAATTATAGGCGTAACTTAACGCTAGTTAACAATGGTAGGAAAAACACTGAGAACACTGAGATGAGTTATGTTATGAGAGTTAAAGTCTACTCTGTAATAACGACTGCTTGTCGTAAGGTTTGTATACGTACTGCCGCGATGCAAGCCGCAAGCAGAGTTGGATATATTAATTGTTATTATTTTTATTAAAGCTCATGTAAATGACATAAAGAACCCTCATTTTATGCAATTAAAGCAAATAATCACAAAAAAATAATACCCTTGCCTTTGAAGACTGGAGTAATAATACTCAGCCTCAATTGGTTCGGGATTTTGCCGTTCAGGAGCACGAGGTTCAGAAAGTTCGTTAACATGCCCACACCGGGAGGACCCATCTCCATCCAGGCCTCAATGGGGACTCCGTCAACTTCGACAGCTTTCCGATTCGCCATGCGACGATGAGCCGTATGGACTTCCTCAAGCGTTATCGGGGGTACTAGTCCAAGGTTCGGAGGGAGTTCCGGTGTCTGCACCTCTTGATGCTGCTTATTCAGCAGCTCGTGGAAGTACGAGCGCCCTCTGTCCTTCACCGCGAGGTCTTCGCATAGCAGGTTGCCAGTAGGGTCTTTTACACAACGGCACTTGTATATATCCTGTGTCGCTTTGACCCTGGAACGTTTTAGCAACCTTGTATGCGTCACAATTGCCAGGTCAGCGGCCGCACACGTTCGGAGAATGTTGTCCCCTTCCGCGTAACGGCTACCGTAACTAAAGCCACCGTGAACACGCTCAACCCATTTCTCCCACTAAGTGCACCCGTGTAGATCAACTTGTAGCCATTCCCAATAAGCCGGGATCTGCTGCCTTTCCACCGAGTCTCCTGCAGGAGTGTGCGTTCGCGCAGCGGAATGTTGTTGAATTTAAAGATTTTAAATATGCAGATATTTAGTGTATGACGTCGTGTAATTGTGTATGGTAAAAAAAAATTTGTGCATGCAGCCATTGTGGAGAAATTCACCAAAAACTGATTCCGCTGGGCGAACGTTGTCCTGGCGGAACTTTTTTTAATCCATTGACTTTAGAAAAAAGAGATGTGTCCAAAAATTAGTGTGTATTTGTGTGTAATTGTGTATGTATGAATAAAATTTGTGCATGCATAGACTTCGGAGAAATTCAAGTTTCCGCTGCGCGAACGTTTGGCCATTAGCTAGTTTTCATATAAAGCGCTTACATAGAGAGCTGTAGATTTTTACATACGTTGTTTTGAATTTGTGCATATTTGTGTACAAAACAGATTTAGAAAAAAAACGTAGGGCTAAAAAGATAAAAATATAAACGTAAAACACGCTTTCTAGGTCATAGTTCTTAAAGTATGCACTTTGGGGTCTAGATTTTCACGTTTATACAAACCTTGTAAGTGTCTGCAACATATTCCAAAAAAATTTTAATAAAAAAAGTAGTAGTGTAGTAGTAGCAGTGAAATTTTAATTTTTTTTTTTTTTTTTTTTATATTCAATGATGTTCCTTTAGTAATTAAAGAGATATAGGACAATTTACCATGACAAAATCACTGTTTACAAAGCAGTCAAATATCACGACATTCTAAAGGAATTGCATTGTAAAATGTATGCCAATAATTAGTGTATTCATTCAACTATTTACATGCAAAATTTCATCTCATTAAATTCAGTAATTAAAGAAAAACAATAAAAATACTGACGAAGCATCGAAAACCTACATAACCCGACCAAGTTCGGATAGCTATAAAAAAGCGGCCGTGCAATATATTTAGGTAACATCCCAAAATTTACAGTATATTACCGGTATTGAATTGGTATAGGTGATAACACAATTGTTTCGATATAATATAAAGGTCATTTATTTTTGTACACCTACTTTTGTAAATGTATTTGATTATGACAAAGTAGGTACTATTTACGTAGTTACTTTATTTAAGTATGCGCTTGAGACTAGAGATATAATCTAAATATATTAATTTAGGCAAATAAAATTCATACAGCTAATTTCTATTGAATATTTCACGGGTCCGGATTCTTACTATAGACCCCTCAGGGAAATTAAATAATTACCACAAGTAAGTACTACTGTTTTTAAATGTAGATTTATTTTTATATTAGGCAGACTCTCAAACCTAAACAACTAAATAGTCTACATTATTGATCTGTGATTGTTAATCTGTAATTTTATTATTGGAACTAGAAAATATTAGGCATACTTAGAAATGTTGAGGTTATTTACTGTATTTGCTACTCATTTAAAAATATTTCTTGAAAATACCTTTTTTATACAAATGTTTTAGTTTATAAGCACTTTTTTAATGTTAACAACTGAATAGTCCAGTTATGTGATCGATTTTAATTTTTATTGAAGTTCGAAATATTATACTTACCCTTATATTCATAATAGTTTATTAAACCTATTTTAGTTAAAACACATTTAAAGTCTATTGCTGCCGTTGCAAGCGTATGTTAACGTTATTATAATTACATAATTAAGCATTATATGTAATTAAAAATATTTTTGTACACGGATATTTAAATAGAGAAGTACTTGTTAATTGAAGATTTATTTTTGTCGTAAATAGTGGCGTTATTATAAAAAAAAATATTTTTCATTCAAGAAATGCAATTGTTTTATTTTTTCCTAACGCTTGTGTACGCAACTGTGCCATATTAATAAATACTATATTGGAAGGTTAAGAACGTTCTTAAGATATATGGCACGGCCGCTTTTTTTTAGCTATCCGAACTTGGTCGGGTTATGTAGGTTTTCGATGCTTCGTCAGTATTTTAATTGTTTTTCTTTAATTACTGAATTTAATGAGATGAAATTTTGCATGTGAATAGTTGAATGAATACACTAATTATTGGCATACATTTTACCATGCAATTCCTTTAGAATGTCGTGATATTTGACTGCTTTGTAAACAGTGATTTTGTCATGGTAAATTGTCCTATATCTCTTTAATTACTAAAGGAACATCATTGATATTTGGCAATATGTTGCAGACACTTACAAGGTTTGTATAAACGTGAAAATCTAGACCCCAAAGTGCATGCTTTAAGAACTATGAACTAAAAAGCGTGTTTTACGTTTATATTTTTATCTTTTTAGCCCTACGATTTTTTCTAAATCTGTTATGTACACAAATATGCACAAATTCAAAACAACGTATGTAAAAATCTACAGCTCTCTATGTAAGCGCCTTATATGAAAACTAGCTAATGGCCAAACGTTCGCGCAGCGGAAACTTGAATTTCTCCGAAGTCTATGCATGCACAAATTTTATTCATACATACACAATTACACACAAATACACACTAATTTTTGGACACATTTCTTTTTTCTAAAGTCAATGGATTAAAAAAAGTTCCGCCAGGACAACGTTCGCCTAGCGGAATCAGTTTTTGGTGAATTTCTCCACAATGGCTGCATGCACAATTTTTTTCTTACCATACACAATTACACGACGTCATACACTAAATATCTGCATATTTAAAATCTTTAAATTCAACAACATTCCGCTGCGCGAACGCACACCCTGCAGGAACGCCACGGCCACCTTCCGCCTGCGGAGAGTATCAGCCAGTTCTCTCGTGCGTCCAGTTAGCGTGCCAACGTTCCACGAAGCGAAACGGTGTTTCCTGGTTTGGGCTAGCCTACAGGTCACAGGAGTCAGGCGGGGCTCCTGCACGCCGTTTTGCGGCAGCGCCCTAACCGTAACACGTTCCTTTCTACAGTTCCTGTTCATATTTGGTTTGAGTGCGACTGCCGGCTGACCACTCAACCCCGAAGGGGAAGCCAACGTCAGGGTCCTGTCCGTAAATCAGCAGGCGGACCGTCTGGCAGGTGGGGTTGACTTGAGTCCCAAAGATGGTGATGGCATCCCAATACACCCAACTACTACGAATGCACCGTCTACATGTCGCCGAATTGAGGATATAATATCTTCTATAAGACAAGTAACAAATCCTCCATTAAACTCTTTCTCTAATAAGGGTTTTATTTGACAAAGAGTTTAATGGAGGATTTGTTTCCATTTAACCACTGAATTAGTTGTATCGGGTAGGAATAGGTAGTTGTTGGGTAATGTTGAAACAATAATGAAAAACAAACTGTAGGTATAAAAAAATATCATTTATACTCTGAAAATATACATTTGTTCCTTACATCAATATCAATACATAGTATAAAACAAAGTCGCTTTCGCTGTATGTCCGTATGTATGCTTACATCTTTAAAACTACGCAACGGATTTTGACGCGGTTTTTTTTAATAGATAGAGTGATTCTTAAGGAAGGTTTGTATGTATAATAAATGCATAATATAGTAGAGAAACACTGAGAAATCTAAAAAGCGCGATAAAACCGAACTCCACGCGGGCGAAGCCGCGGGCGGAAAGCTAGTAAAATATAAAAACCTTAACAGAAGTGTCAATAACGTATTGGACGGTTGTATTGTTACGGGCTAGGGGTACTAAAACACCGATTAAGGGTTACGAAGTTTATTGACGACGAGGGTACAGACGATAGTAGGCAATGACAGTATGAACAAGACAGATGTAGCTGACGTTGCACCGAAGTCTTCCCTTACGTCCACGAAGTCCGTGTCGTAAACACACAATAACACTACAGATGTTACTTCACGTAGTACTCAAAGTTCTCTTTACAGTTGTCGCAGTAGGTATTCTCAAAGATCGCTTCTTAACTGTCGCTTGTTCTCGTATCGCTAGTCGAATGCAGACTGATCGAACATTCCAGATTCGTCCAGACGTAATAATAATAGCTCATAACTTCGAATACATTCACACACATACAGTAGGTACCTACGGTATTTCCCGGAAACGAGTTTCTAGAAATTTCGATGTCGTCACTTCGTTGACAAAATTGTTTAAACCTGTACCATTCGATAGGCCACCCTAGGTCTAGTAATGCGTTTTTTTTACGGTACCTGAATAATGTCTAGATTTGGAGATATAGGGCTAAAAAGTTACACACTGCATGACACGCGATATTGAACCTTATGCCATCGACATAAGGTCCATTCGTAACATTGCCCCCTTCTTAGTCATGCTCGTCCTGAGCATGATTTGATCCATAATAGCGAGCTAGGCGGTCTACGTGTACGATCTTCAGCTTCCCTCTAGGTCCTTTTTTAATCCGGTAGGTGACATCGTTTATTCTGGTTACTATCATGTACGGACCCTCCCATTTGGCTTGGAACTTTAGACTCCTTCCTTATCTTCTAATGGGGTTATGTAACCATACCAAAGTTCCCTCTTCAAATCCGGGCACGTTAGCTTTGCGATCGTATCGGATCTTCATTTTCTCACTGGTTTTCAGACCATTCTCTCTCACTAGCCATCCAATTCCATCCAACACAATCCATCCAATTCCTCCCATCCGATTTCTTTCCATCTAACTTACGCCGCAGGTCGGCCACGTAGTCGACTGCTAGGATAGGAGTATCGGGAGGTGTTCCGGTTAGTGCATCTATGGGTAGTCTAATTTCTCGGCCGAAGTTGACTTTCGCCGGTGTGCAATTTGTGCTATCATGTGTTGCAGAGCGGTATGACATTAAGAAGAGGGGCATGTATTGATCCCAATCCCTCTGGTGTTCTTCCACTACTTTGGCCAAATGATTCTCTAGCGTCTGGTTGAATCAATCGACCATTCCATCTGACTGAGGGTGATATGGTGTTGTACGGGTCTTATGGATGGAACAGTGAAGACTCGAAATTTCTACCCTGATCAGAGTGTAACTCCAAAGGAATACCAAATCGACAGAACACCTCGTGAACTAGCTTTTTGGTGACTGTATGAGCTTCTTGGTTAGGTACTGCAAAAGCTTTTGGCCATTTGCTGAAATAGTCTTGCATGACGATGATATACCTATTCACTTCTTCAGTAACAGGGAATGGCCCAGCTATATCGACAGCAACTCTTTCCCACGGTGCACCAACATTATACACTTTCAGCCGACCTCTGGCCCTCGTTTGCGGTCCCATTACTGAGGAGCAGGCGATACATTTTCTACACCAGTCCTCTATGTCTTCGCGGCAATCTTTTTCTCACCTTCTCCAGGGTTTTCTTTACTCCTAGATGTCCTCCGGATACTCCGTCGTGCACCTGTCGTAGCACTGACGCGACTTTATCACCAGGAACAACTATCTGTAAGGTGACCTCCTGTCCACTGGGTGATTCCCATTTTCTCTTGAGAACTCCATTATCAATTTTCAGGCTGTCCCACTGAGCCCAGTAACTTTTTACTGTTGGGCTAACCGCTGATATTTCACTGCAAGCGGGCCTCTGGCCACGTTGTTTCCATTCGATTACTGCCTTCAGATCACTATCTTCCTTCTGTGCGTCTTCCAATGATTGATTATCCCAGTCTTCATCCAAAGCGTTCACCTGGATAATCCGCAAGTTCTCTCTCTTTTCCTGTTTGCTTTCTTCACCTCGGTCCTTACTCCCTGAAGTTAGCTGGCGGCGGCGGTCCTTTTGCCTTGCTTTTTTTTCGAGGCGCTTCTTCTTACGTGCCTCGTCGTCGACTTCCTTGTCCCGCCTTGCGTCTGCCTCACTCCACGACCTTCCGCGCGGCCGCTCGCGCTCTTGTTTTCGCTTGCCGGAACGTTGGCCTTCCTGGTCTCGGTCTCGCTCCCGGTCCTTGACGCGTTCCCGCTCTCGTTCAGCGGGTCGCTCGCGGTGCCCGCTCCGATCGCTCCGCTCGCGCCACTCGACTCGCTCGCACGGGCGCTCGGGCTCGACCTTCGCATCGCGCTTGCGCCACGCCATCACCGCGGCCTCCTCACGTGACCAAGAAGTTCTTCTTCCTTTAGCCTTCCTGGGACAATCAATTCGAATGTGCCCTTTTTCGCCGCACTCATAGCAAGTTGGTCCTCGTCGTGCTTTTATTTGTGCGGTTACCTCACGAATACGGTCGAGTTGTTGGCCATCTTGGCGTACTGCTTCCACCTCCAGAGCATGCGTCAAAGCTGCCTTCAGGGTCTGATGGTGACCCAGACGTACAGCAGCCTTGGCTTCTGCATCTCGAATTCCATCAGTAAAGAATCGCAGAGTAGTAGCGCCAATCAATCCCGGTGTTGATGCATACGCCTTCCGAACCATACGTTCTATCTCTGATGCCCACTGTTGCAGACCCTCACTGCTCTTCTGTGTGCGGTCGCGGAGTTGAGCCCTGTAGACATGTTCGAGGTGTTTCTCTCCATAGATATGGAGAGTAACACCTCGAACATGCGTTGGAGACTAGATAATCTCCAACGCTTCTAACAGACAGGCTAGGGTATTGCAATCGCCGGAAATATTCTCGAGGATTCGTACGGCATCACCACGCAAAGCAAGCATAAGGGCCGTTAGAGCTTGATCGTCGTCCCAGTTCTTGCCTTTTGCGACCTTTTCGAATTGAAGGCGGGAGGCCACCCATGACGTTGTGCCGTCAAAATGAAGTACTTGGAACGTCGGCAAAGCACTAGGTACCGGTGTTACACCTTTAATACCTCCTTTCTGCACCGTTTTATGGAGAAACTGTATTTCTTTCTTACACTCCATGATGGTATTGTCTAGTTTTTCCATACGCGCATCTTGTTTGTCTATGCGCGTATCTTGCTGGTCCATACGGGCATCTTGTTGAACTGTTTTTATTTTAAGTTCGTTGACCTCTTCATTGGTTCTGTTCCATTTTTCATTTAATTCCAATACCAGTTGCTGGGATTCCTTTATTTGTGACTGGGTTGCTGCCTGGGATTGTTTTATTTGAGCCTGGGATTCTGCTACACTTTTAATCTGCGCCTGGGTTTTTTCTATTTGTGCCTGGGTTGCTGACTGGGATCGTTCTATACTCAGCTTTATTTGCGCCGTCAAGTGAGCCAGTAACGCCGAAAAATCGGGTCCGCTGCTTCCGGGAATAGCGGTGGTAGTAGGCGCACTTATACGTGTTACGACGGCCGCTTCTGTTTCGGGTGCAGGGACACCAAGCGATTCTTCCTCTTGACGCGCCAAATCCATCGCTGCTTGTCGTCGCGTACGAACTCTTTCGTCTTCCTTGGCGTGACCGGCATTTCTCTTCTGACACTAATTGTTACGGGCTAGGGGTACTAAAGCGCCGGTTAAGGGTTACGAAGTTTATTGACGACGAGGGTACAGACGGTGCTAGGCAATGACAGTATGAACAAGACAGATGTAGCTGACGTTGCACCAAAGTCTTCCCTTACGTCCACGAAGTCCGTGTCGTAAACACACAAAAACACTACAGATGTTACTTCACGTAGTACTCAAAGTTCTCTTTACAGTTGTCGCAGTAGGTATTCTCAAAGATCGCTTCTTAACTGTCGCTTGTTCTCGTATCGCTAGTCGAATGCAGACGGACTCTGCGCCGGCGTCACGGCGCTATATATAGGTCAGCTGATCGAACATTCCAGATTCGTCTAGACGTAATAATAATAGCGCATAACTTCGAGTACATCCACACACATACAGTAGGTACCTACGGTATTTCCCTGAAACGAGTTTCTAGAAATTTCTATGTCGTCACTTCGTTCGACAAAATTGTTTAAACCTGTACCTACCATTCGATAGGCCACCCTAGGTCTAGTAATGCGTTTTTTTTACGGTACCTGAATAATGTCTAGATTTGGAGATATAGGGCTAAAATGTTACACACTGCATGACGCGCGATATTGAACCTTATGCCATCGACATAAGGTCCATTCGTAACAGTATTATAATATGTATAACATCATCACCTTGTTTACATTTCAGCATTTACATTTTTAATTACAAACTAGTCTCTAACTGCGATTTCAAACTGTTTAGTTTGCTTTCCACATATTCCAGATCATGAATTCTTTCCAACGTATCTACATTAGATGGCTGAGTCATGTTTAAATCACTATATTCTAAAGGTATTTCCACACCAGTAGCATTCACTGGTATATTCCAAATGTGCTTGGTTATCGTAGTATTCTGATTGTTTACATTTATTCTGAGTACATTTTTTATTTCTTTGTCATTATTACGAGTCTCTTGGTTTGCTGTTTTGGAGTAAGTAAGCTTCGTAGTAGACAACATACTTGTCATTTCGTGCATTTGGTTTAAAATATCTGTAACAAGATTTGTATTTGTATAAAGACAGTAAGAAACGTGTATACAACGATAATTTGGTTTATGCGAAATCTGAATATAGTTTGTTCAGAATAAGCAACTGAATCGTTTCCAATAGTTTTTACACAATGTTATATTTTTTCCCCAATACATTTAGAAATTCTTGCAGTGTGGTTACCGAGCGCGCCACGCTGCTTACGATAGATCATAGTACCATCTGCACACGCCCGCCCAACAGCTGACGCCAGAGGTCAACGCACGGCTCGCCCGCCCGAGCGGAGCATGGTCCATATTTTTTTTGGGATAGCCAAATAATAATGAGCCCGATGTAGACTTCTTAGCTTCCGTATCCTGGCTACGATTCAGTGACCTTTTCGGGGAAACTGAAGGTTTCGTCTGTGCAATTATGGACGAAATTATCTTGACGAATAGCTACCGGAGATATATTATGAGGGACGGGACGATTGACGTGTGTCGGGCATGTCACCATTCGGGTGAGTCCTTCAGACATATTATCTCTGGTTGCTCTCGTTTAGCTAACGGCGAGTATTTGCACAGGCATAACCAAGTAGCTAGGATTATCCACCAGCAACTTGCTTTGAAATATAAACTTGTGGATTCTGAGGTACCGTATTATAAGTATGTGCCCAACCCAGTTCTTGAAAATGACCATGCCACGTTATACTGGGATCGGTCTATCATTACTGACAGGACTATGGTTGCAAATAAGCCTGATATAGTAGTGATAAATCGATTAGCGCGCCTCGCAATGATTGTCGATGTTATCATTCCACATGACGGGAATCTCGTGAAAGCTGAGAAAGAGAAACAAATTAAATATCTCGACTTGGCGCACGAGGTTGTTGACATGTGGAATGTGAACTCGGCAGTCATTGTACCGATTGTCGTATCGGCCAATGGTTTGATAGCCAAGAACCTCGACCAACATCTTTTGAGGCTCTCGTTAGGCAGTTGGATCAAAGGCCAGATTCAAAAGGCAGTACTCGATACGGCCCGCATCGTGAGGAGGTTCTTGTCTCTGGAGCCCTAACCACCAGTAGCTTGGACCCTGCTCCCGCTATCGGAGGAACACTATTTTTTATATTTTTAAATGTTTTTATGTTTTTATAAATATTTAAAAATGTAAATGAATATGTCGATGTAGATAAAGAAAGGGAATAATAATAATGACAGCCTCCGTGGCGTAGCGGTAGCGGACGCGGCCGCTGCGCAAGGTGGCGCAGGTTCGATCCCCGCGCAGTGCAAGTATTTGTATGCATGAATATGAATATTTGCACTGGTCTGGGCGTGCCTCGGAAAGCACGTTAAGCCGTTGGTCCCGGTTGCCATACGAACATCTAGTGGCAGTCGTTACGGGTTGTTGGAGCCCTCAAAAGTCCAACAAATGGTCTAACTGCAATGCTGCGATGTCGCCTTCGGGTTGTGGAGGTCAGACGGCAGTCGCTTCACGGAAAATGTCGAAGTTTAGCCATATCAGTAGTTGGACTGGTAAAGCGGACCCCAGACTCCTCCAAAGTTGAAATGGCTTCGGATGCGACTGGGATTAACGCTAAGATGATGACGATAATGAATAATATAATAATAATAACACAATGTAATATTTTTTCCCCAATACATTTAGAAATTCTTGCAGTATGGTTACCGAGCGCGCCACGCTGCTTACGATAGATCATAGTACCTACTACACACGCCCGCGCAACACAACGGCTGACAGCCAGAGGTCAACGCACGACTCGCCCGCCCGAGCGGAGCGTGGTCCATATTTTTGTTGGGACAGCCAAGTAGGATAACAAGCTCATAACTTTGTGGTTTTTCATGATAACTCTTTGAAATTTTGTACATAGCTTCTTTACTTAAAAATAATGGGCATGTGTTTCAAGTTTCGCATAAACAAAAAATAATGTTGTATATTAGGTGGTGGTAAATATATTTTTGAATCATGTGTGCTTGTAGCGGCCTGGAGTACGAGCCTAATCAGCACACAATAACAAATTCACCTGTGTATGAGTCCGATAGTAATTTAAAATACAGTTTGGTTAGTGGACAAGGGAATCGGCTGCACTGATATTCTATTTTTTTTTTATACAGCCTGGAAGAGATTGCATTAGCGATAAGGCCGACCATTGTATATTTTGTAGTGTTAAATCGAGGAAAAGTGCAAAAATTAGAAAACTTCAGAGCCCCTGTAAAGTTGATATCAGGCTATCATAATCAGCCCATAATGTTCCCACTGTTGGGACACAGGCCTCCTCTCGATGAGAGGGAGGATATCAGGCTATAAGTACCTGTTATTTGTAGACTTGTAGTTGAATCCATAAGGTCTTCCTTATCATAAGTCATATTTTTTTCATCATTAACTTCTATGTCTCTGTAGGCAGGTGCTGGCATCTTGCACTGTCTATTCAAGACTGCTTTCCTTAACGACGGTCGATTGCGGATCGGCGAAAAGTTGTAAAGTACTGAGAATGAGGAATCTCTCACTTTGCCCAGCTGCTTATTTACAAACACTGTTTCGTCACAAGCAGCATTTTTTTCGACACCTGGAGTGCTGAACAGTTGGTCGAGTTGAACTGAAAAGCTGAGCTCGCTACACATCCTGGTCTTTAGGCGCTTCGTTAACTTCGATAAGGGAAAGTTCCTTGTAGAAGATCGTACATTGGTCCTTCCAAAGATGCTTCTGGATATAGTATTGACCGGTTTCCGGGGAGAATGTACGTAAGTTTCAAAATTCTTCAGCACCGTGTGTGTGGCGTTTTTATAAACCATTTGAGGCTCCTCTTCACCTTCACAGCCAAGCCACTGGTCCTCATTATCTTTGGGATGATGTAAGCCGTGAATTCTAGTCACTAATGTATATAGAAGTTTCAATCGTTTTATAAGTTGATCTAAGGATACTTCTTTATTATTTTTCGGCATCTTAACGTCGTATACAAAGTCGTCGTTTGAGCTGAGAAGGTTGCTTACTATTTTGCATTCCTTTTGCACTGTAACAGTAAAATCCTAAACATTAAATTGAAATAAACTAATGGGATTTTTCGTCTAATTTTCATGTTTTTCATTTTTATACCTTTATCCAAGTCAGCTAACAACAGCAGCAGTTTCTCATGGTGGCCCAAGGCATCAGGCTCACACTTGTCATACACATGAAAGAAGTCATACACCATGCATCCCATATTAATTACTGCACACACACCCACATTGTTGTAGTAATTATCTTTTAACACTACCAGTAGTCTCTGATGCATCATTTGTTTTGATTTCTGAAACCCAAGATATTGTGACATCAAGCAACAGTCAGTAAATTTAATTGTAAAGAAATATAGACTCACTATTTTAAAAAGTATATATCGAGTAGAGCCATAGAGAAAGCTGCTAGCCATACACTTGCTGTCCATTTGTTCATTGCCCAACGCAGCTTTATTACAGCAATACAAACGGTAGTGGTGGTAGGGTGCTTCATATAAGGAAAGTGTCACAATGACATTCGCAACATAAGCCAGTCTATGACAATCAATATCAGATGCTATCAGACACCTACCACCAATTCACGCCAAAAATGTCATGGTAAACTTGATGGACATTTTCTGACTTTTGCTAAAGCTAGTATAAAAACATTATCTAACTTTTATTATTTCATACCTCAGCAAAAGCACTGGGATCCACAATCAAGAAAACATTATCTCGAATCTCCTGAACTTCATGCATCCAGGAGTTGATCAGTAGTGTTACATGGTGACTGTCTCGAGACATCAACAATGCTGGCACCAGATGTGGATCCAGAGCTTCCAAGCTGGCTAGCCCACTGCGAAGAGCCAGGATCCCTAAAAAAAATTACAGACTTTCTTTTTATCTTTATTTTCTACTATCTACATTACATTCCCTGATTTATTTGCTTACTATTTTGATCAGAAGAGCAAGAAATAGCAAAATTTCCAATCTGCAGCAATCTCTCATTGTACAAATCATAATCCTTCACAAATGTACAGTTTTCTGTGACATCATCATCACTATTAACTAAGCAGGAACATGTTCCTTTAGTATCATTACTAAAATGGTGCCTTAGAATGGCTATAGGAGACTTGTTATATGTAAAACAATGTCCTACTAGTGCTAGTAGAGCAGTGTTTGTGTTTGTCTCTAATGCATACAGAACATCTTTCAGCACATCAATGAGAACATTTACATTTGATGGCATTACAGGCAGCTTCAATGACTCTGGTGTAGCTTTGACAGTTGAACTAAGGTCTCCTTGTATTAATTCACTTAGTAATGCCTTTGTTTCTCTCAAAACCTGTAAATAAAAAAAGAAGATTTATTGACATTTCATAGATATTATTTTGCAACCCCAATGTTCGACCCTGTTTGTGTGTGTGGAACAGATGTTGGTGATCTAAATCATATCATCCTCTCCTGTCCTCTTTATGATCGCACCTCCTTTATAGATAGTCTTTTATCTCTTAATATTCCTTTTCCAACTTCCATCATTGTCTTACTTCACACTAACGACATCAATGTATATAAAAGTATAGCTACATTCATCTCATTAAATAAAATAAAACTGTAAATATCCATCCATTTCATATCCTCATCCTCTTTTGTAATATGTGTAAATATTTTTTCCTACTGATCCTATAACTTACAGATAAATATCCAAATTTTACGTTCCATTTTACCTTTATTCCGTTTCCCTACCTTTTACTCGTCATTGGCTAACACAAACCGTGGAGTGCCAGAACAAAAAAAAAAAAAAAAAAACCCCAATGTTCAAGGTGGAAGTCTCAAAACTGAAAGCCACCCCCAACATTGATATTGTGTGTATAGTGAACATTCTATGGAACACCAATGAAATAATCTCACGCAAAGATCCCATCTAATTATATAACAGAAACAAAAAAGAAAGTACTGCATATATACCACTTGGCAGCGTGCTTTCACAATGAGTTGATCATCAGCCAGACAGTACCGGCACAGAGTCATTGCTGATAGAAGAAGTTCATCAATTGTCACATGCAGTTCACTCACACACTCAACCATCTGAAAAAAAATATTAGAATCACTATATTTTCATTTTGATAATAATTTACCAATATTGTTGGTTGAGCCATTTTTGAGTTTTTCAAGACTAACAATTGATTTACGTAGATCCTATAAAAACTTACATAATCCTTCCAGTGGGTATAAAGTATGTCAGACTCTTTATAGTCCGTCTTATAGATGGCATCAGCCAATTTACCAAGAACTTCGAATGTGTGGTCAATCCAGTTGACAAAATACATAGTGGATAAGTTGAAAGAATCATTGACACTTTCATCCATGTGTGATGAGAGTGAATTTTTCTCCAAATAATTCTCAATTGACACTAATCTATTTATACACCATGATAATCTTTCCAGATTATACTGACGACTTTCCTGAAACATGATCATGCAAAAAGTTGAGCTTATGGATTTGTATTTATTTTATGAACTAGCACTTAAGCAAACTATTAAGTTCGGCAACAATAGAAAAATTTGAAAATGTGCCTTGTTATTGACAATTGGTACAGTAGTCAAATCTGAACAATTCTAAGGCGAAAGCTACCCTGCTTTCTACATCTCCATGTTATTAACATGATATCAGTGGATATTTCACTTCGTTATTTGTCTCTGACACTAGGTACTCCACCAACTTCATAAAGAGATCACACATAATGGAATTATATTCCTAAGTTGGAGAAACAGGTTGAATCTGTTTACCTAAATATTGGTACTAGGTATGATTATGATGTAAAACCTTCTTGATAGAAGGTAATCACACAATGTAGGTACTGGCCGCTTATACTTAATTTAGTTTTATTGTTTCTTTTTTCAGGTTTGTTTGTTTTGTCCTTTCTAAGAAAAAATATGTGTTATTTTTCTTATAATTTGTTAATAATCTTTATTTTTTCAATATTCTTTGTTTGGCAGTAAACCCTTAGATTGACAAGCACTTTTATTCCATTGCTGCCGATAACCAACAGATTAATAAAAAAACATCTGTTTACCTGTAAAAGAGTATGATTGTGAAATTCCACTTTGAAGACTTCGAATAAATTAATCAAACATTTATTTATTTGACTTGAACATAATGTGTAAACATCTTGAATTTTAGAAATATTCCCTGCATTATTATCATAACTCAATAGTTTATGACGTAAACGAAGAATAAAAGGTTGAATTTTCTCCATTAACAAGCTCTGAAAAGGAGTTTCAAAAGGTTGTACAAGTACAATTCATCATTTTATCAAAACTGAATATCAAGCCGACCTAAAGTTTACCAAGATATGTTTAGTAGCTGCGCGTGCATCTTGAGGTATCACAGCAAAATCGCCGATACTGGTTTCCATTTTTGTCTCAGAAACAAAACTTTCATTGAACTTCAAAATTCAATTCAACTCTTGATTAATGGCCTTTGTGGGAGAGACGCCACAATTTTGCCACGAACATGTGCGAACGATTAACCATCAAACGTTGAAACGAACTTCAAAATTCAAAACAAATAAGTCTAAAGTTAATTCAAAATAAACGACAGAACCTTTTTTTTTTTTTTTTGGTGCATTTCTTTCCGTTCGGGCGAATGGAAAAGGCAAAGGCATAGTACGCCATACAGCCAAGTCTTCAGTAATTTTTTCTTCATTATAGTACATTACGATATTAGTGCGTAATGATGGTTATAACATGCGAGGCGGAATTTCAGCCCGAGCCGAAGGCGAGGGTGTAATTGAGCCGAGCATGTTATAACCAATACGCACGTATATCGTACGAAGTTTTTTAACACACTTGCGAGGAAACAGAAAAAGAAGTATTTTATATTTTGTTCATTTTAAATAAACTCAATCTGTGAATACACACTGTTGCTTTCCCTCCATTAGTATTATTATTTGCCATTTCAAATATGGAACAGCGCGCAGCGCGAGCCGTGCGGCGGCGATCAGTTCCATAATTACTTGAAATGGAAAATAATGCTGTTATGAAAAATAATGCTGTTATGGACTATAACTTAACTATTTGCTTTGATAAAACACGCGTTTGTTATGGCCTGCTTTACATATTTAAAACCGGTGGAATTACATCAGCTTTACGAGCAAGGGTGTTAAAAAATATCTATCCTAACTTATCCTAATTTATCCTAACTTATCCTAGCATAACTTAACCTAAACTAACTCCTTTCGTTTTACGCGTTTGGACGATAAGGAGCGGTTTAGCGTAAAGACATGATGAGGCCACTATGCTACAATATTTCACTGTTCTTTTTGAATTATTCACTGTATGCACTTTTTACTACATAAATCACGCGTTTTTATTTAGTAAACGACACTATAAATAATTTTAAAAGTCCAATGAAAAATGAGCGTGACACTCATCTTGACATTCCCGCCAAACCTCTTTTTGGTTCAATTCTTTCCGTTCTTCTGAACGGAAAAGGCAAAGGCATAGTACGCCATACAGCCTAGTCTTCAGTATATATATTCTTGAGTAAACTTCTATCCTAACTTATCCTAATTAATCCTAACTTATCCTAGCTTATCCTAAACTTATCCTAACTAATCTAACTCCTTTCGTTTCCCGCGTTTGGACGATAAGGAGCGGTTTAGCGTAAAAAACATAAATCACGCGTTTTTATTTAGTAAACGACACTATAAATAATTATAAAAGTCCAATGAAAAATGAGCGTGACACTCATCTTGACATTCCCGCCAAACCTCCAGAACCATTACGTTTTGACAGCCTGAGTAAGTGTTGTTTTTTTTTTTTTTTTGTAGTTTGGCACTAGTTATGACTTTGTGCCAATTTCGAGTAAAAGGTAGGGAAACATTTTATAAGGAAGTTTAAAACGGAAAATTAGGAATTTGGAAAGGTTCAGGAAAGGTAATGGATTATTTTCATACGGGTAAAAAAGGATATAAATAAATAAATACATATGTACAGAAGTCAGTACTAATTACACTATAAATTATAGAGTATTTACATAACTAAATTTTTATATTATTTTCAAGCATGAACACAGATATCAAGTTATAATATTCTATAGGTTTCATTACTATGCAAGAGACGCAAGTGGGAAGGGGAACATTATGGGAAACAAGAGAATGAAGGAATGATGTACGGTGTGAGAGATTGTTAATCTATGACAAGACTCTATGGTCGAGAGTCGATGGTTGTCGCCGAGGCCGGAGGCCTGTCAGGAAAATTGAATGTGATCACCTGAGCTGTAATGCCTACGTAATAAATACTTATGAAATATTAAAAGGTGTTTTAATATAATAATAAAACACCTGACATGGCGCTGAGGACAATTCAAAGAATATAAGAATATATAAGACAACTGTAAGTCGACACGGAAGAAACTAAATGAGAGTAAAATGGAGCAATTACAACCGCCGCCGCCATTATCTTTGGTTGGTTCGAAGTCCAAGAAAAGAAGCTTCGCGAATTGGAAACAGCGATTTGACTTGTACTTTCTAGCCAGTGGAGCAGAAACGCGCCTAAAGGACGATCAGAAGAAAGCTCTGTTATTACACTGTATCGGTGAAGAGGGCCTCCTAATTTACAATAGTTTCGAGGACAAGGCAAGCATATCATTCAATGAGGTAATCACACGTCTGGAGAAACACTTCAGTCCACCCACAAATGAAACATATAACAGATACCTATTCTTCTCGAGAAAGCAAAAAACAGGTGAACAATACGAAGAATATTATACAGCACTAAAATCTCTCAGTTTAGATTGCAACTTTGGAGACCTAAAAGATAGTCTTATAAAAGATCAAATAGTGCTGGGAATTACGGATGGTAATATAAGAGAAAAATTACTAAGAATACCGGATTTAACTCTTGAGAAATGTATGAGTATATGTAAAGCCGCACAAGTAGCACAAAGCCAAATAAATACTTTAAACAGCACTGAAATGTCAAATGAAGTAGGTGCAGTGAACAAAGGAAGATGCAGTCGACCATCAGCAAGTAAACGAGAGCCGAAACCCAGGAGTCGTAGTAGAAATCCAGGTCAAGAAAAGTATGGGGTGAGAGGAACGTCCAGTGGCAGACAATCAAATCATCAAGAAAGATCAGGTGAACACTTTAAAAGAGATGGCAGTACATCAAGAACATGCAGAAAATGTGGCAAGTTTCATGGTTATGCGAAATGCCCTGCCTATGGTAAGAAGTGTGTAAAATGTAACAAATATAATCATTTTGCTTCTTGTTGTACATATAAATGTTCAGTAGTCAACAGTGAAAATACAGAACAGTTCAGAATAGATACAGTTTATGCAGTAAACTCTGTAAACAAGGAATGGAACATAAATATTCTAGTAAAAAACAAGTATATAAAGTTTAAAATTGACACAGGTTCTCAGGTGGATATCATAAATAAAAATACAATGAATCAATTAGAATTACAATTGTATACATGTAAGAACATAAGGTTGACAAATTTTGATGGATCCAACATCAAAATACTTGGAACTTGTGATGCAAAATTAAGATATAATAACAGTGAATGTATATGTAAACTCTTTGTAGTAAATTTTGACACCCCTAGTATTTTAAGTTATGCAACGGCTATAAAGCTTGGGATTATCAATACGGTGAATACGGTAAATAAAAATCACATTGTGTCAGAATATAGTGAATTATTCACTGGGTTAGGAGAGTTAAAATATAAATATGATATTAAATTAAAAGAAAATTGTACTCCCATTGCAGAAAGACCTAGAAAAATTCCATTTAAATTACAAGATCAAATTAAAAGTGAATTAGATAAATTGGTGAAGTTAGGTGTTATTAGAAAGGTAAATGAGCCTACTGAATGGGTTAATTCTATGGTTGTAGCTAAAAAGAACGATGGTTCTATCAGACTTTGTTTAGATCCACAGAATTTGAACAAATGTATAATCAGAGAAAGATTTAAAATAAGTACTTTTGAGGAGTTAGTCGCTAGAATGCCTAATGCTAAGTATTTTTCGGTACTAGACGCTTCTAAAGGATTTTACATGATTAAATTATCAGAAAAGAGTCAATTATATACAACATTTAATGCTGGTGACTTTGGCAGGTATTGTTATAAAAGATTACCCTTTGGTTTAAATTCAGCACCTGAAGTTTTTAGTAAATGTTTTCATGACATATTTTGTGACATTGAGGGGGTAGAACAATATGTTGATGAATTGTTAATATGGGGAGAGTCTAAGGAATCCCATGATAAGAGATTAAAACAAGTTTTGAATAGAGCTAAACAAGCAGGAGTAAAGTTCAACAAAGATAAGTGTCAGTTTGGGGTCACTGAGGTCAAATATGTAGGCCATATATTGAGTAGCACAGGTATCAGACCTGATCCAGAGAAAATTAGAGCTATTATTAAAATGAAAGAACCCTCAAGTAAAAAAGAGTTACAAACATTTTTAGGAATCATAACTTATGTATCTAAATTTATACCTAACTTATCAGATATTACAAATTCTTTGAGAGATTTGATAAAAAAGGATTCAGTATTTGTTTGGGGTAAAAATCACAGGGAAGATTTCAATAAATTAAAACAAATCTTAACTACAGAACCAGTGTTAAAATTTTTTGAGATGAATAGTCCTATTACATTGTCAGTAGATAGTAGCAGTACAGGTTTAGGAGCAGTTTTATTGCAAAATAATGGACCAGTAGCTTATGCTTCCAAAGCATTAACTGAGTCACAGAAGTCATGGGCACAAATTGAGAAGGAATTGTTAGCAATTGTATATGCGTGTGAAAAGTTCCACCAATACATATATGGCAAACAAATAACAGTAGAAACAGATCATAAACCACTTGAACAGATATTTAAAAAATCTATGAATGAAACTCCTTTAAGATTACAAAAATTAAGAATGCGCATACAAGGTTATGACTTAGATATTAAGTACATACCGGGTAAAGAACTCTTAGTGGCTGATGCTTTATCTAGGGCATATGTACAAGATAATATATGTAATCAGGATATTGATGAGAAGATAGAAATGCATGTATGTATGATTATAGAAAATTTAAACATTAGTGAGCAAAAATTAAAAATATTTCAAGAGGAAACAGCTAAAGATGAAAACTTGAAATTGCTTATTAATTATATTCAAAATGAATGGCCCAAATATTCAGATATTCCATTTCAATTAAAGTTCTATCATTCTATTAAAGAAAGCTTATATGTAGCTAAATGTTTAATATTCAAAGAGTCAGCTTTGTTAGTACCAAAATCATTACGATCTGATATGTTAAAGCAAATTCATTACAATCACATGGGTTATGAAAAGTGTAAAAATAGAATAAAAGGATTGTTATATTGGCCACACATGTATAAGGAAATAGAAGATATGATAAAAAATTGTGACATTTGTTTACAGTTTCAAAAGAGTCATAGTTATGAACCATTGCAATTAAGGGAAGTTTCCGATAAACCATGGTGTACAATAGGAGCTGATATGTTTTTCTTTAATAATAAAATCTTTCTGTTAATAGTAGATTATCTTACTAAATATGTAGAGTTAAGTGAATTAAAAAATCAATCAGCTGAGGAACATATAAAAGCATTACAAGCATCATTCTCTAGATGGGGAATCCCTGAATTATTGTATACAGATGATGGAGCTCAATATAGAAGTTCTGTATTTGTAGATTTTTGTCAGCAATTTGGGTTGAAGCATAAGACATCAACACCATATTATGCTAGATCTAATGGGATGATTGAGCGTCACATTCAAACAATTAAAAAGATGTTTAAAAAATGTTTATTAGAAAATAAGAATATAGATTTAGCTATGTTAGAATACAGGAATATGCCTATTGATAATGAGTTGAAGTCGCCAAATGAGATGATGATTGGTAGACAAGTAGCCTCTTTGTTACCTGTGAATAAACATGGTTATGAAACAAAGTATAAGAAAATAAAAAATTATGTACAAAAGAAAAATGAAAGGTATAAAATGTATCATGATAAAAAATATAAGGGCAAAGGATTGATATTCTATAATGGACAAAATGTTTACATTAGAGATAGAAACAAGAATAACTTAATCCCAGGTAAAATTGTAAAAGAAGGGGATAAGGATAGATCTTATGTAGTATTATTAGAAAATGGGCAGAAAGTTCTGAGAAACAGATATAATATATTTAAAGGTTCAAAATACAGAAAATTTAATGTAAAAAATACATATGATTATGACGACGAAGATCTAGATTGTATAATACAAAATAATATGTTAAATGAAAGATGTTATGATGATGTAACAAATGTATCTAATGGTGACTGTGTTGACAATTTAGCTTTAGGAGATATAGAATTTAATAATCGTAGCAAAGATACTTTAAATGACATTGTGGGAAATAATGATAATATAAATTTGGAAGATGTTAATTCTGATGATGATAATTTTGTAGATTGCTCTGATGAACAGACTGATCTTGGAGTTAAAAACGACAGAGTAAATAGTAAAACTAAGAAGGTTGTTACATTTAATTTTGACAATGTTGTTGTAGAAAATAGAAAAACCAGAAGCGGTCGAATGGTTAAGAAACCAAGTTATTTGCGTGAATATTGTAATGATTAATTAACTATTTGTATGAAAAGAAAAGGGATGTGAGAGATTGTTAATCTATGACAAGACTCTATGGTCGAGAGTCGATGGTTGTCGCCGAGGCCGGAGGCCTGTCAGGAAAATTGAATGTGATCACCTGAGCTGTAATGCCTACGTAATAAATACTTATGAAATATTAAAAGGTGTTTTAATATAATAATAAAACACCTGACATACGGTCATGGCGGGGACAGGAGAAGAATATGTGGTCTAATGTGCCAACATCCTCACCACACTCGCAAAGGTCGCTATCTACAATATGTAACTTAGCAAGGTGGGAAGGAATACAAACGTGACCAAGCCGCATACGAATTATCATGCTAGCAATAGACTTACAACATTTTATTTTAGAAAACCAGGGTTTGACTGGAATAGAAGGTTGAATAGAGGTTGCCCTTTACTCTAGAGCTTTCCTTCCAAAGCAGATCCCAAGAATTCCGCAGATATTCCTTAGGAAGGTTGACAAGATCATGGCAGAAGTTTTTATAGGGAAATATGTCACCATTCTGCACCGCTAGTTTTGCTAATTGGTCAGCTTTTTCGTTCCCCTGAATTCCAGAGTGACTTGGGATCCAAGCAAACTGTACTATGTAGTTTTTCAATGAACATTTGTGTAGCAGTTTTCTAATGTCAATTATAAGGGGTAGGAGGGTTTCATTTTAAATATAAATTTTTCTATGGTTTGTAATGCACTTTTAGAATCACATAATATTATGACGTTTTTAAGTTTCGCGATCAAAACATACTCCAATGCCTTAAACAAACCGAAGCATTCTCCAGTGAAAACTGAAGTTTCAGGAGGAAGTTTTACCATCTGAGCAATTTTATACTGAGAATGGTATATACCAACTCCCACACAACTATTCTGGGTCTTTGATGAATCTGTAAATATGTAATGGCAATTACTAAAGTCTTTTTCTATAGCTGCATTATATTTTATTTTAGCCCCTGCATCATTTTTTCCTATGCCTATGTCATAGTGTATTATCGGAGAGACTAGTAAAGGTTCAAATGTTTCGCAATCAAATAAAGGGAGAGTAGGTGAACGATGAACACTTGATGTTATAGAATTAAACTTTCTGAGACTTTTCACTAAACACGGAACATCTTTGTGGCGCCAGTAGGAAGAAATTTGTATAAGTTTATCCAGCATTAATAATTTTGAATGAAGCAAATGTTTAGAAAACTGCATCAATTTAAATAGAAATCGATCACATAGATATTGCCTTCTCAGATGAAGTGGAGGTTCTCCTACTTCTACCTGTAAGGCATTTAGCGGACTAGACTTCATGGCTCCCGAAATTATTCGAAGAGCCTTAGACTGAATGCTATCTAATTTCTTAAGTCCCTTTCTGTTTCCGTCTTGAAGGAAGAAAGTTCCGTAATCAAGTATGCTTCGAATGATTGCATTATACAGCAATTTAAGACTAAAAGGATGAGCCCCCCACCATACTCCGGAAAGACATCGCATAATATTCAGTTGACGCTCGCATTTTTCAACCACAAAATCAAAGTGTTGTTTGCCAAAAAGTTTTTTATCTAAGACTAATCCTAAAAATTTAACATGATTTTTCACAGAAAGGTTTATGTTGTCATAGGTAACGACTGGAGAAGGAATATTACGTTTTCTTGAAAAAACTACTACAGTACTTTTTTCTATTGAAAGACTTAACCCATTAACTTGTAACCAACCCTGCAAAAGACTCAGGGAGGCAGTTAATGCAGTACACGCATCTGAAATGTTGTTGTGAGTAGTATAAATTAAAAGATCATCAGCATATTGTAAAACATCAGCAGATTTTTGTAGAGATGATTCTAAATCATATGAATAAATGTTGTAAAGCAGAGGTGACAATACTGACCCCTGTGGAAGGCCCTTGAACACTATCCTCGTTATTTTTTGGTCACCAGATAATAAAGAAATAAATCGGACTGATAATAAATTTATTATAAAACGGATGATAATAGTGGGAACATTTAATTTTGTTAAAATAGAAGTAATATTCTGGACTATTTTACCTCTTATGTATTCTGCCTTAGATCGTCCGAAATACGAGAAGTAAAGGAATGAAAATTGCATTAAGCTTCAATCATTATATTGTCACATTTAAACACAACTATCTAATTACAAACCACGTTCTTTAATATTAATAAATTATATTTTGTATTTTACAGCAGTCAAACATTTTTAATACCGATGACAAGACAGGACTTCATTTTTCTTTTTATTCGAATTTTAACATTTTTCGAATCGCAGTACTAAAGTAAACTAAAAAGGTTTTTCTGTAAAACGAACAAACCTTATTTTCAACACACCTCCTTGAGTTTTATAGAAAAACATAAAAACATAACCTACACGAATACACAACAATATCACATTCAATAAACAATCAGTATCATTAAATTACAATTTCTTAATAAACGTTAATCAGTTGTCTCAGTTTTTGAAATTTAGATTTGCCCAACGCCTTTGTCAAAATATCTGCCAATTGATCATCAGTGTTTATCTTTGTCACATCAATTACTTTCTTTTTTTCATAATCATTTACAAAGTGATAGCTTACGTCAATATGTTTAGAGTTTTTACAAAATTTACCGTTCTTTGAAAGGGATATGGCACCACTATTGTCTTCATAAATTTTAACTGGTTTGGAAATTTTAACATCTAAATCACCTAATATGCCTATCACTGGTAAAACTTCTGTTACACAATCGGCTAACGCATAATATTCCGCATGAGTTGATGCTCTTGACACTATTCTTTGTTTATGGGTCTTCCACATTACTGGATTATTAAACACTCTTAATATAATTCCTGTAGTTGACTTTCTGTCATTTTTATCCGCAGCCCAATCAGCATCTACAAATGCATCTAAGCAATCATCATATTCCGCATTAAAATTAAGTGCCAAATTTCGGGAATGATATAAATACTTTAGAATCCGTAATGCATAATTATAATGTGTGACGCTATAATAATTTTGAAAACGACTCATAAAGTTTACGCTATACGAAACATCTGGTCGCGTCGCACTAGCAACATATAATAGAGCTCCAATCAAATTTCTGTACTTCAAATCATAATTTATTTCTCCATTTTCAAGTGATAAATTCTGCTCCATCGGTGTCTCATATTTCTTAGAATCTTCTATATTATATTTTTCTGCCAAACTTTCTACATATTTGCACTGACTCAAAATCATTCTTTTAAGTTCCGGCTTATAATCAATATCAATACCTAAATATTGTTTTACTTTTCCTAAATCCTTCATCCGAAATCTATCACTCAACAGTTGTTTAACTTTCCTAATCGTGTTCTCTTTTTCGGCACAAATCAAAATGTCATCCACGTATAGACATAGGTATACTTTTCACTATTGATACATCCTGTATACAAACAATAATCATAATCAGATCTTTTAAAATTAATGCTGAGCATAAATTCATTGTAACACTCATACCAGTCTCTTGGACTCTCTCGCAATCCATATAATGCTTTTCTTAGTTTGCATACTTTGTTGTCTTTAACTTTGTAACCGTCTGGTGGATAAATATAAACTTCTGATTTAATAGTTCCATTCAAGAAAGCTGTCTCTACATCCATACATTCTATATGCCAACCTCTTACACAAGCAGTTGACATCAAAGCTTTCATTGTAGTCATTCTAGCAACAGGCGAGTAAATCTCTTCATATTCATCATAAACTTGTTGAAAACCTTTTGCTACTACGCGCGCTTTATATATGCCATTAGATTTAATTCGAAAAATCCATTTTACTTCGATTATATTTTTATTTATTGGTTCATCAACTATTTGCCATGTTTCATTTTGTTCTAAACTATTAATTTCATTATTCATTGCATTTTTCCACAAATTTGCTTAAGGACTACTAATTGCTTCCTCGTACGTTTCTGGTACACTTACATCACATACATTTACATATACTATGTGATCGTTCAATCTTGCAGGTAATTTTCTTTCCCTTCTTGGGCGACTTGGTTCGCTCACCTCCTCAACATTAGATTTCTCTCTTTCATTTTCTTCACCTTCAACTGTATCAAAATATTCATCATTATTGTCAGTATGTTCTCTTAATTTCTCATTTTCATTTATCTGTGTTCTTTCTTTGTCTTCATTCATGTTCCTATTTTCACCATTACTATCCTCATTATCTGTATCATGATTTGGATAAGATTGATATTTAATTACTTTTGCTTCTGAATCAATAAAAATAACATGTCGACTAATAATAATTTCATTATCTACCAACACCTTGTACCCTGTATCTGTATAGCCTACTAAACATCCTTTCACCCCTTTTGGGTTTAACTTTGAAGTTCTCTTTTCTTCAGGTACACGGACAAAACATTTACTACCATATAATCTCAAGTACTTTACGTCTGGTTTCCTTCTATAAAATATTTCAAACGGGCTTTTCTTTTCCGCAGTATTTGTCAAAATTCTATTTCCTAAATAAGCTGCTGTGAGTACACATTCAGGCCAGTATTTTTTATCTAATTTTGCTTCTGTCATTAAGCATCGTGCTCTATCCATAATTGTTCTGTTATATCTTTCAGCAGTTCCATTAAGTTCGTGAGTATAAGCTGGTCCAGGATTCAAAAATATTCCGTTTTCTTTTGCAAAATTATAAAAATCTCTATTGAGGTATTCACGGCCTCTATCACACCTTATTTCCTTCACTCGCCTTCCTGTTTGGTTTTGCATCCGATTCACATAAGTTCTGAAGCAATCAAACACTTCACTTTTATTTTTAATCACACACACTGCGGCATGTCTGCTGTAATCATCAATAAATGAAACGAAATATCTTTGTTCATTATAACCTACCGGAGTAATTGGTCCATTCACATCAGTATGTACGATTTCTAAAATTTCCGTAGCTCTACGTCTATTATTTTCGAAGGGTAAATTCGTCATCTTGTTTTGTAAACAAATTTCACACTGTATGTAATTCCCGTTTAGTCTGTCAGGTAATCCGGATAATAATTTATGCCTACACATTTCTTTTAATTTTGAATAATTAACGTGACCAAGCATTCGATGCCATTTCTCTTTCAACGACATTTCTTGTACATTTGTATTTACATATTTATCGCCACTTATTTTACCTTCTAGTTCATACAATTTATTCTTTTTTCTAGCTACAGCTACTAACTTATATTGCGAACTATATATATTAGCAATTTCATTTTGGAATTTAATCATGTTCCCTCTATTCACAATACTGGATACACTAAGCAAGTTTCTTTTCATATTAGGGACATAATAAACATTGTCAATATCAATTTTGTGCAATTGATAGTTTGCATAACAATGCATTGTAATCTTTCCTATCTTTTCCGATTTTAAAGGAAAACCGTCACCTACTCTAATATTTACTGGATTGTCTAACTTTTTATACTCACAAAAGTATCTGTCATCGTTCACGATGTGGTCACTACAGCCGCTATCCAGGAGCCAATTCACTGTATTTGCTTCAGCTGTCAGCACTTCGACGTTGAAGCCAACCGACGAATTTCCTGCTGTAGGATCGTTATTATAGTTATTACCTCGCAGTCCTCTATAACCTCTGTAGTTACGTCCTCGGTAGCTTCGATAACCTCGTCCACCTCTATGGAATCTTTCACGGTATTGTCCACGCTGACTATTTTTCAATTTAGGACAATCTCTTTTAAAGTGTCCTTCTCTATTACATTCGTAACAAGTTTGTTTGAAAGAACTGGTACTTGCAAATGTCTGCTCACTACATTCAACGTTCTCTGTTTCTTTCTTTTTATACTCCAGTAACAGTTTTGACTTAACGTATTCGACAGTTTGACTTTCTTTAGGTAAAGCGTCTACAATATTCACAATGTTTTCAAATTTGGATGGTAGGGCCAACAATAAATAGTTTAATTTGTCTTCATCAGTAACTTTTTCTCCTGCTCCTTTTAAATCATTTATTTGCTTTACAAATGTCTGAAAGAATTCCAGCGGGTTCCCATCTTTGAATTTCGTTTGCAATATCTTTCTTTTAAGTAACAATTTGTTGGCACATCCTTTAATCAAATACATGTCATCTAGTTTTTTTATCATTTTATATGCAGTTCCTTCAGCTATTATAATATCTAACTGCGAGTTACTGATACTGTTAACTACATAGTTTTGAGCCTTCAAATCTATCTTTTTCCAATCATTTTCCGTCATAGGCTCCGTCTTTACTTCCTGCTCTATGGCCTGCTCGCAGTTCTTTAATTGCAGTAACAATTTCAATCTGAATTTCCATTGCTCATAGTTAGTACCATCAAATATAGGTAATCTCAATTCTTCCTTTCCTTCCATAATTTAAATCTATCTAATATACTCCTTCCTCTCTATTTCAGCAACCACGCTCTGCTACCATGTTAAAATAGAAGTAATATTCTGGACTATTTTACCTCTTATGTATTCTGCCTTAGATCGTCCGAAATACGAGAAGTAAAGGAATGAAAATTGCATTAAGCTTCAATCATTATATTGTCACATTTAAACACAACTATCTAATTACAAACCACGTTCTTTAATATTAATAAATTATATTTTGTATTTTACAGCAGTCAAACATTTTTAATGCCGATGACAAGACAGGACTTCATTTTTCTTTTTATTCGAATTTTAACATTTTTCGAATCGCAGTACTAGAGTAAACTAAAAAGGTTTTTCTGTAAAACGAACAAACCTTATTTTCAACAAATTTAATCAGCTTTTGTTTGAGAACAGATATAAGAACATTGTCATACGCTCCTGTTATGTCTAAAAATGCGCCAACAACTGATTTATTCTTAGAGAAAGCTATATTAAGGTCAGTGGTAAAGACACTTAAACTGTCAGTTGTGCTTTTTTTCTTTACGGAACCCAAACTGACTGCCTGATAAAAGTTCTTTATTTTCTTTAAACCACTCTAACCGATTTTTAACCAAATGTTCTGCTATTTTAGTCAGGACAGATGATAGTGCAATGGGCCGGTATGATGAAATATCTTTTGGATTTTTATTGGGTTTCAGGATCGGTAATATTTCCTGAGAACGCCAGGATTCTGGAATATTTCCAGAAACCATAACAGAATTAATTATTTGTAAATAGTACGATGACGCATCATCACTACAATGTGAGAAGAATGAATATGGAATACCATCTTCCCCTGGGGCCGAGTCTTTCAAACACGCTAACACTCCTCTTAATTCATACATTGAGAAGGGAGAGTTCGAAGACAAACTATTATTAATACCTAAGAAAGTGGAATCAGGGTAAATAAGCTCATGTTCTGGAGCTGTTGCTGGGGCTAATTGGTCAAGGAAACTATTGGTAAGAGATTGAGGTAACTGTGAGAAGGGAGCAGTACTATCGCTAAAAGCCTTTCTGAATCTTCTGATACTGCGCTAAACTTCTGACGGGCATGTACTGGGCGATAGAGTCATGCAAAATGACTTCCATCCTTGAAGTTTTTTATCTTTGAGAAAAACGCGTGTATCATTAATAATGTCTCTAAGCTTGTTTAAATTTTCCGCTGACATGTTCTCGGCATATTCTTTCTCGGCTTTCTTTCGCCTATTGATTGCATCGGAACATGATGAGTCCCACCAAGGCGGCATAGGAATTCTATCTCCAAATTTCTTTTTAAAAGGGAACACCCGATCAGCTACTTCTACTATGCACAGCGCCAAAGCCTTAGCGCAATCGTTTTCTCCACCCTGAGTAATTTGCGGGAGCTTAGCCACTTTAGCATCAACAAGTGTTTTAAATTTATCCCAGTCTGCACCTACAAGTCTATATTTTAGTCTAGGTGGCCTTTTCTGTATGGTAATAAACTTTTCCGAGGAAACGATTACTAAAGGGAAATGGTCACTTCCAAAGGTAGACGAAGAGAAGCGGACCAAGATAAGGATGAAGCCAAGCTAGGGGAACAAATGGATAAATCCACAGCACTAGCACTTTCACCTACATTAGTTCTACGAGTAGGTTCGCCAGTGTTTATAACACATAGATTGTGGTCGTCTATAATTTCTAACAATCGAATTCCTTCCCTTTTTGTCTCACCACTTCCCCAACACCGATGGTGACAGTTAAAATCACCCATTAATAAAAATGGACTACGGAGGGATGACAAAATATTTTCAAGTTCTTGTAAGGCGTTGGCATTAGCAATAGGAATGTAGATGGAAATGTAGGTAATATTACCAACAATTACCCCTACAATATCAATGTCAGAACATGGAAAGAAAGAAACGCGTGAAAATGGAGTATTATTTTTAACCAGTATGGCCACACCGCCATATCCGTCAGCTCTGTCATTGCGTAGTGCGTCACAGAGTACTTTTTTATGTAGTGCGTACACAAACTTAGCCTGGAATACCAAATATTTGGTTCCTTTTACTCCAGGTTTCACATAATGCTCAATATTTGGTTTAAATTTATTTAATAAGTAAAATAGGTCAGGTTTTTTAGGAATTACTCATCGACAGTTCCATTGAACTATTGTGTCCATCGTTTTGGTTTTTATTAACTGTTAAAAAACTGCTTATGCGCTCTAAGTCGTACGGTTGTAAAGATATATTTTTAGATAATAACATTTTGATTAAGTTTATAATAATATCAACAACTTGCTCATTCTCGGGTTCCTTAGGCAAAGCACACCCATTCGCAGGAGATGGGGGTTGAAAGTCCTTAACAAGAGCATTATGAGCCGCTCTGTCATACCCCAATGTTAACTTGGGAGGAGTTCTTGGTTTAAGAAAGACAGTCTTTTTGTGTGATGGAGAAGTTGGTGCTATAGGTTGTGAACTGTAGTAATTATTTCTTTTATGAACACCTGAAGGAGCACCTGTACTGACTATATTTGCATACGACTTTGAGATAGCTGGATGTGTTTTGCTTGCCTCTGCATATGAAACACACGAGTGAGCCATTGTATGTTTTATATTTTTTTGTCTCTGAAATTCAGGGCAAGTCTTATTTGTTGCATAATGTAACCCAGAACAATTTATGCAGAATGCAGAATCTTCTTCTACAACACATGTTTCAGCTAAGTGGTTTTCACCGCATTTAAAACATCTAGGTGTAGCAGATCAACACTGGTTTTTAGTATGACCATAAGGGCAGCACCGGAAACATTGAATTGTTGGATATACATATGTCTCCACAGTTAATGCATTATAGCATACATATATACGTTTAGGCAACACTTGGCCGTCAAAGGTTATCACTACAGTTTGGGAAGGTTTCCAAGTAGGTAGATGACCCATCCACTTGGACTTTATAATTCAGCCGCCTAACTTTTAATACTGTGCCAGTACCTATGGGAGTATTTATATTTTGTTTAATTTCCTCCTCACTCCATTCTGATGGGACACCTCTAACTAGGCCCATCCGAGTGACATTGTATGTGGGAAGAAAAGCTTTAAATTTGTTTACTGACAATAGATTACTTTTCATAAATAAGTTAGCAGCCATTGGATTAGTGAATGCCACTACACATTTATTTCTGCCAATTCTTTTTACACTACCAGAAACAATATTTTCAAATTTGCTATTCTTCAGGAAATTTCCAAAGGCAATAGGGTGCAAAATGGTGCCACTGTTAGCAGTATCAGTTATGCGTTGCACATGAACTAAATAGGGCCCTGAGTCAGAACCGTTGTATTCTGTCCTACCTACTGGTTGACCAGTATGTGTTACAGGTCGATCTAGCTGTGAGGATGAAGAGTCAGCAATTTCAATAGGTTTATATTCTGAAACTGTTTCATTATTATTTTGAGATGATTCTGTATGGAAAGTGCATGAACAATCAGTCTCGAGAGGAGGCCCCTCAGGAATGATCCCCTGCCTACTTTTTTTAATTTTGTTGCATTTTTTGCAAACTTTATGTTTAAGTGAGCGCCTCTTACGGGCAACACTAATTTTACGGGAGGCTGACGCGTCGCTTGCTGTGGCTACAGACCCATCTGTGTCCATACCATTCATGATATCTGTATTTGCTGCAGATATGGTGACATAGTTGCTAACAGGGGGACTTAAGCCAGGGCCTAAATTTATAAATGTTATGCGGACGACACGCTTGTCACTGCCCGGGGGAGCTCGCACAGGGAGGCGATGTTGATAGCCACGGCTGCGATGTCACAGGTGGTGACCCGCATCCGGCGCCTGGGCCTGGAGGTGGCCCTTGACAAGTCGGAGGCCATGGTTTTCCATAGCCCCCGGCGTGCGCCGGCGCCGGGATCACATATCGTGGTCAGTGGTGCCCGGATAGCTGTCGAGTCCACCATGAAGTATCTGGGATTGGTGCTCGACAGCCGATGGGAATTCGGACCCCACTTCCGGCGGCTGGCGCCCAAGCTGATGGGTGCAGCAGGCGCGCTGTCAACGTTGCTTCCTAACATGGGGGGCCCGAGCGCCGCCTGTAGGCGGCTATACGTGGGAATCGTGCGGTCCATGGCCCTGTATGGGGCCCCTGTGTGGGCGATGGACCCGACGGCCGGAACACTCGCCATTCTGCGCAAGCCGCAGAGGGCGATGGCCGTCAGGGTCGTCCGCGGGTATCGCACGATTTCCTACGAGGCGGCTTGCGTCCTGGCCGGATCCCCGCCCTGGGACCTAGAGGCGAAAGTACTCGCTTCATTATACCGATGGCGTGAGGAAGGGCGGACACGGGGCTCCAGTCCGGCGCAGCGGCAGATCGAGCTGCGCCGAGAGGAGCTCCGTCAGGTCCTGGTGGCGGACTGGCGGCAGAGGTTTATGCGCCCTACCGCCGGCCTCGCTACCGTCGAGGCGATCCGGCCAGTACTCGACGACTGGCTCGGGAGAAGGCACGGCTCCCTGTCGTTCAGGGTGACGCAGGTGCTGTCGGGGCACGGCTGCTTCGGCAAGTACCTGTGTCGCCTAGGCAGGGAGCCGGACGCTCGGTGCCACCACTGCGTCCAATGCGGGGAGGACACGGCGCAGCACACGCTCTCCGAGTGTATAGCTTGGGAGGAGCAGCGCCGTGTCCTCACAAATGAAGTAGGAGGCGACCTGACGCTGCCGGCAGTAGTGCGGAGGATGGCCGGCAGCGCAGAGTCGTGGGACGCGGTGGTGTCCTTCTGCGAGGACGTGATGTCGCAGAAGGAAGCTGCGGAACGGGAGAGGGAGATCTCAACTCCCTTCCCGGGCCGCAGAAGACGCACCGGGCGCCGAAGAAGGGCGGATAACGCCCTCTTCCGCCCCCCATGAATGGGTCCAGGGGCGAGGGACATGGGGAAGTCCCCGCCCCCTATTCGATGGACCCCGCGGCGGAGGCGCGCGCAAATGATGTAAGTCGTGGTGGCCTAGTGGTTAAAACACCAGCCTCTCAAGTATGAGTGCGCGGGTTCGATTCCAGGTCAGGCAAGTACCAATGTAACTTTTCTAAAGTTATATGTACTTTCTAAGTATATCTTGGACACCAATGACTGAAGGTGAAGGAAAACATCTTGAGGAAACCTGGACTTTAAGTCTGAAATCGCCAACCCGCATTGAGCAAGCGTGGTGATTACGCTCAATCCTTCTCTGTATGAGAGGAGACCTGTGCCCAGCAGTGGGACGGTAAAAGGTTGATGATGATGAATCATAGGCGGTTCGTTCATACGACCCGCGATTCGTCTTCACTATTTTATAAATATGTACAAAAACTTACCTATATACAAGAATTATCTACACATATTATTTACACTAAAAAGAAAATATAATTACATAAAAACCTTAACTGAACCTATTTTTAGTTAAATTTACAATATATAAAAATTTGCCGCAAAAAAAATCACCCGATCCAACCGAAATTTCCCGCGCTTTTTTCAAAAGTACAAGTGTTGTTCATTGCCATGTTGTTACACTTAAAAAAAAAAAGTTATACCTTTACGTAATTCTAATTATACCTACCATTTCTTGGGTGCGTATTACAGAACGTCACTCAAAACTCAAGCTCTACTTATGTCTCGTTTGAAGCCTTTTGATTGGTTGAAACTAGTTTTAAGTAATGCTTAAGCAGAGATCAATGCTTGAGTTTCCTTCTGGAATACGGACCTTAATCACAATGCCAGATACTAATCTGGCATTGTGATTAAATGTATTATTTAATATGATTGTTTTCAATTAAGTAGCTTTTATTGATTTTACAACTTAATGTCCTTTAAATAAAACAAGCTTCTTGTGTGTGCTTAGATTCAAAACCTCTTGCTGCGTGATGGATACGCAGTTCTGTATAGTGCACGGAGATTGCCTTAATGAGTAAAATTTTTGTGGTTACTAGTTTACTAGTAAAAGATTGACTTTCAATATGATTGGTCGTAAATACAGGCACCGTTTGAAAGTAGTTAAATAAGAACAAACTACAAGCCTTCTTTTCACATACTTCAAAAGATTCATAACGTACTGTACTACGTACCTAATGACTTTTATATGCGCAATCACAATGTAAACAATCCTCATTCTAGTGTTAACAACAACTTTATCAGAGGTTTCACGGTTTGAGCACCATATGCATAAACAACATCCAAAGATAAAAAATTGTCGCTTGGTTTAAATTAAAGCACAGAGCAAGTAATCACTACGTTTTAGGTGCGTATTACAGAACGAAACTCAAGCATTGATCTCTGTTTAAGTATAACTTAATGAAGATGAAGATAATCTTGAGCAACTAATTAACGCACAGAGTGATCGAATTCTGCGAGACCGATCATTGATCAGACATCCGGTCAGGTTCAAAGATTATGTTATGGTTACAAACGGATTTGTCGAACCAACATGTTACAGAGAAGCAATATCCTGTAACGAAAGTGAACTTTGGAAGAAAGCCATGGAAAACGAGATAAATTCTCTTAACGAGAATGACACGTGGGTTTTAAAAAAGTTGCCAAAAAATAGAAAAGCGATACCATGTAAATGGGTTTTTCGCGTGAAGCTGAATGCTGATGGATCAGTCGACAAGTTCAAAGCAAGACTAGTGGCTAAGGGTTTTCGCCAGAAAAAAGGAGAGGACTATGATCAAACTTTTAGTCCTGTTGCGAAAATGACCACGGTGCGGACTGTGATTAGCGTAGCAGCAAGCGAAGGTATGAAGATGTGTCAGTTTGATGTGTCGACGGCATTTCTATATGGAACACTTTCAGAAGAAGAAATTTATATCAAGCAACCCGAAGGCTACGATGATGGTTCTGGAAGAGTATGCTTACTGAAGAAAAGTCTCTATGGGTTGAAACAAGCCCCGAGATGTTGGAATCAGAGAATTCTTAGTTTCTTCAAGGAAGCTGACTTTAAAATCAGTGAAGGGGACACTTGTTTATTTGTAAGAGAGAAAGACCACCGGAAATTGATTGTGGTTCTCTACGTTGATGACGGGCTAGTAGCTGGAACAGATCAAGAACTCATTGATGAATTTATTGAAGAGCTCAAGGAAAGGTTCAAGATAACAACTAAACCAGCTACCTATTTTCTAGGTATAGAGATTTCAACCAGAGAAGGTATTGGAACAGTAATACATCAAACATCTTATGTTAAGAAAGTTTTTGAACAGGTTTGGAATGCAGGACTGCAAACCTGTGACTACACCAATTACCAAGGAGGACATAGTCTCTAAAAACGAGAACGATGAGTACGTTCTGAAAAACTATAGGCAAATAGTTGGAGCACTTGCATATTTAATGGTCGGAACAAGACCTGATATTGCATATGCAGTAAGTGTAGTGTCAAGGAGGCTGGAGAAACCGACTCAAGCGGATTGTGTCAGAGTAAAACGTATCATAAGATACCTTCAGTACACAATTGATCTCGGCATTATGTATAAAAGGAACTATAAAACTGGAATTATAGAATCATACAGTGATGCTGACCACGCAGGCGATATGGAAACTGGAAGATCGACTTCTGGAGTACTTTGCCTATATGCCGGAGGACCAATCTCCTGGATGAGTCAGAGACAGCAGAGTGTCGCTATTTCGACGACGGAAGCTGAAGTGATCGCTGCAAGTGAAGCTGCGAGAGAATGCGTATGGTTGACTCGGCTCTTAGGAAGTCTTGTACAACTGAAAAGTCTTCCTGTGTTACAAGTGGATAACGAAACAGCAATAAAATTAGCTGAGAATCCAGAGTTTCACCGACGCACCAAACACATCCGTACACGTCACTTCTTCGTAAGAGAGCTTGTGACTAATGGAGAGCTGCTAATAAAGAAGGTAACAAGCGAGCTTCAATTAGCGGATCTTCTAACTAAGCCATTGCCCAGGGCTAGGCTTCGTAAGCTTGTGGATATTATGGGACTACATTGAGAGAAGGTGTTAAAGTTTATGTATAGAAACTTTTTGTAGTGCAATGTGTGTCACCATAGAAACAAAGCTGTTATCTTGTCTTGTCAGAAAATATAAAATATATTGAACATGAGATCGCGTTTTCTTCTATCTGATATTGTTTAAATCGAGATTAATCATCTCATAATAAAAACTAGTTTCAACCAATCAAATGACTTGAAACGAGACTTAAGTAGAGCTTGAGTTTTGAGTGACGTTCTGTAATACGGACCTTAGGTCCGTATTACAGAACGTCACTCAAGCATTGATCTCTGCTTAAGCATTACTTAAAACTAGTTTCAACCAATCAAAAGGCTTGAAACGAGACATAAGTAGAGCTTGAGTTTGAGTGACGTTCTGTAATACGCACCTTAGAGTCTAAGGTGATTACTACGATTATAAGTGCGATTATAAGTGATTACTTGCTCTGTGTTTGGTGATAACATCGCTGATACCTTGCTGATACACATCATTAATATTTTCCCGAGCACCACTCCTATTTGTTTCTCTCATATTTAACACATTTCTTCTATGTATTGTCCAAATAAATTTGGAAAATTAATAAAAATTGCAATATAAAACAAGTCAAAAATAAATCAATGACATTAACCCTATCCTATCCTACTAATATTATAAACGCCAAAGTTTGTGAGTGTGGATGTTTGTTACTCTTTCATGAAAAAACTACTGAACGGATTTGGACTAAATTGGCACACATGTGGTTTAAAACCGGGATTGAAATTTGTGTGGGTGAATGATACCGCGGGACATAGCTATAAAGTTTAGGGCTGAAACTGCGTTAAGCGGGCATTGCAGGTGTGCAGTCTCATACAAAAGTGCTCTGTCGCGGAGACCCGCGCGGACATCCGTAACGGGCAGGCGCACTCCGCACACCAGCGACAAGGTCCGCCTCCGTACGACGAAACGCGTCGCAGGGGCACGCGCGGTTCCCGCCAGCGGTAAATACGCACCAAAGGTTTTTTTTTCTAATGTGAAAAAAAAACCTGTAAAGAAAACTGTTTTTTTTTTTCTGGACCATGTTTTTTTCAAGAGCGTGAAATCTGAAACTGTTATGGCATTTACCGTTAAATAATTAATACTTAAGAGTACGATTATATATATATATATATATATATATATTCTTTATTGTACACCAAACAAATATCGAACAAAAACAATCAACACAAAAAAACATGCAAAAAGTAACAGGTTTATTCTTGAACCTGCGGAACTTTTCTGATAAAATAGTACCAAAATTTCATAAAAATATATAGTGAATTATGAATAAATAATATTGTGACTGATATACAATATGTTAAGAAAACCCTGTCCGACCCGTAAGGATAATAAAGGTTAGGTAAACACATGACCAAATAAAATATGAAAATTTAATAATCATCGTAGTAACAATACTAGTGAATTTTGAAATAATCTTTTTTTCCCGCGAATTGTTTCCAACTTCCCCAAAATTTGGTAAGTTTTAAAAAGTGACAACATTATTTTAGGCGGTATAATTCTGAGCGAATAGCGATGCGGCCGCGTGCCGCGTGCCCTGCCCTTCTTCGCCCGCGCCTGTATGGTCTGCCGCACATGTTTTAAGTTACCTCTTTTTGCGAAACAATATTTATTTTTTTAAGGGGATTTTTTTTAAACTTTAGCCCGGCTTTGTAGGCATTAGTAGAATCAGTTATCGATACCTAACAATACCTTCACGGATCGGACAGGATTTTCTTAACATATTGTATATTGTGGCTGATATAGGCAACTAGCGACCTCTGTTATCGACGGGAGGTGATAGCATCAATGAACGAGTTTACGCATAATATTAGTAACTGCTTGCCTTTCGACACCAGGGGCGCTGTATTATGAATGAAACAGTTATAGTGGGAACTGTAGTACCGCCTTTGAACGCTAAGGACGCTGCTTTTGTGAATTAATCACGATTATTGAAAATTATAGTTGCCCGCCTCTCGGCACTAGAGGCGGTAAGGTAGACACGTTTCGAATGTTCTAGAAAACTCTCAGACCCGGAAGTTGATTTAAAATATCGGCTCTCTTCCGCCCTCATACTGTTGTTACGGCCCCCTTTCTGCTTCGAGACGCCGAGAGAGCGGGTGCGATAATGTTAGTCTCATAAAATGTAACCGTGTTTTAGATTGCAAGACTGCATCGTAGCTATACTTGCCTGAATCCAAGGATTGTATACTTTTAAACCTGTGGAAATACCGATAATAAATCTGGTAGTAATATCCGCCTGTTTTTCATTACTATTTAGTATTTCTTTTCATTTTATAAGGGAAGTCCGCTGTCCTCAACTAATATGTTGATTTATTATACAAATTACAAGTTTAATTCATAATTGAACTAAAACGTAGGCTAGAAAAAAAAACAAATTTAGAAAAAAAAAACAACGACGCTAAGTTTTTTTTCATGTTTTTTTTCAAGAAAGTGATAAAAACAAATTTGTTTTTTTTTTAATTTTACATCACTATGCTCAGAAAGTCAGAATACCTGTTTATTAATTGTTGTCATATCATTACGTCCCTTTGAGTATTGAGATCTGTATTGCCTTGATATTTTATACTCCAACTGACAAAGAAAAATATAATTATGTTAACTTACAACTCCAACAAAACATGATACAAAAAACCCACATACAACCTACTCACAACATTCATTTAAAAAAAAAAGACAAAATAAACTTGATCATGCCAACCCTATGTGCGCCGGCACACGTCAGGCTGCGCACGTGGGCCGCGGGCGTGACATTTGCCCCTTAAGTGCAGCGCATGACGTCATCACCGCACATATACAAATCCTACATTACATACCGCATGTTGTATATTGTAGTTGTAGGCGATAATGTTATGAGTTTATTAGAGACCATTCACCATTATATTTCAGTCCCTATGTATCAATTTAATTGCAAAACGTCATGAGTAAAATGATCTCATATTATGACGCTTTATCATCAAAACAACATAAAATAATTTGAATAACATAAAAAAAATTTGTAAATAATTTATATTTTATTAACATAACTCTCATTAATTTTATTAGGTACAAACGGGCAGGGCAAGCACCCCAGACGAAAGTGGTAACGGGCTGGAGGAAAGTAAGCGATCGCGGATCGGCTGAAATCCACCACATCCCCCCACTTGGACTCCATACCTGCACGCCTCGACTCTATCGCTGACACGACAGCCGCGATCGACTCGTTCACGGATCACGTACAGTCAGTCCTGAACGAATGTTCAAGGGAGGTTACAGTGACAGAAGACTGTCGCTGGAAACTCCCTGTTGACTTGAGTGAACTGTTGACCGAGAAGAACGCGGCGGTCCGTGCCTACAGCAACTTCCCCTGCGCGGCTAACAAAACCCATATGCGCTATTTACAGAGAACTGTAAAAAGACGCATATCGGAGTAGCGTGAGGCTAGCTGGGATAAGATGCTGGATGAGTTAGAGCCCACCCATCAAGCCTTCTGGAACCTTCAGAGGAAACTAAAATCCAATGAAGTTGTGACCATGCCTCTCCTAGTTCGTCCTGACAATTCCATCGCCTTCGATGACAATGACAAGGCTGAATGCCTCGCCTCCTGCCTGGAAGCCCAGTGCTCCCCCAGCCTCCTACCAGTAGACCAAGCTCATCTCCTTGAGGTTGACGCTGAAGTCGAACGTAAAGCCTCCCTCCCACCCGTTGGCGACCCTGAGGATCCACTGCCTCCCATCACCCCTGATGAAGTGCAGGACATCGTCAAAGGTCTACAACCCAGGAAAGCGCCCGGCTCTGACGGCATCACCAACAGAGTGATCCACCTCTTCCCTGCTCACTTAATCATCCTCTTGACCACCATCCTCAATGGTGCACTGGGGAATAACATTTTCCCACAAACGTGGAAAGAAGCCACAGTCATAGGCATTCCCAAGCCCGGTAAGCCTAAAGCCGAACCGTCCATTTACCGTCCCATGAGCTTACTCAAAGTTCTCGGTAAGATCTATGAGAGGCTTATATATAGGCATCTCAAAGCCTACGCCGAGAACAAGGGCCTTATCCCATTAGAACAATTCGGGTTCCGTACCCAACACTCCTGTCCGCAACAGATCCTACGCATCACTGAACATATTCACGCAGGGTTCCTGCGTGGTATGTACACAGGCGTAGTTTACTGCGATATAGCGAAGGCGTTTGACAAAGTCTGGCACAACGGCTTAATCTATAAGCTGTACCGACTCGGTGTGCCTGATCGTCTCGTCCTCATCTTACGGGACTTTCTATCAAACCGCAACTTTCGCTATAAAATCGAAGGAGCGCTCTCCTCCCCCCGCCCCATCCGTGCTGGTGTTCCCCAGGGCTCTGTATTAGCCCCCCTCATTTTCATTCTTTTCACCAGCGATATCCCGAAAAGCAGTAAGGCTCAACTCTCTCTGTTCGCAGACAACACAGCCATCTACTGCTCGGGACGCAGTCCAGACTGGATTCGCCTCCATCTTCAATCCGCGGTCAACAAGCTCGCTGACTGGTTTATGAAATGGAGGATTGAAGTCAACCCCCTAAAAAGCCAAGCGGTACTCTATAGGAAACCGCGAGTCAGTGTCACCCTTCCACGACCCATCACCTTGGACGGCAAGCCGATCCCTTGGGAGAAACAAGCCAAGTACCTAACACCTAAAAACAGTAAAAAAGTACCTAAAAACCTCAACTTCTCAGAGCACATTGAGACGGTCCGCGCTCGCGCCGCCTTCGCTCTAGGTCGACTCCACCCCGTCCTCAACCCGCGTAGCAAGCTATCGCTCGGGTGCAAATTGCGCTTGTACAAAGCTTGTGTGGCGTATTGTGTCACAACACTAGTTAATATTAATAATAATAATAATAAAGTTTTATTGACATAAAAAGGAGTTACACTTAATTTGAAGCCCTGACTCCCGTGCTAGGTGGTACCTGTGTTACAGGAGTCAGTGTCTTCACCCGATTTTTTGGACAAATAACTTTTCATGCTACAGTATTAACATAAATATGTAGATATCATTAAATGAGTTGCATGCTCGTGTGTGGTGTGTAGTGTGTGTGTGTGGTGTGTAGTGTGTGTGTGTGGTGTGTAGTGTGTGTGTGTGGTGTGTAGTGTGTGGTGCGTCTGTGTATGTGTGAGTGTATGTGTGTGTGTGTGTGTACTTCTTACATTAGATACTAATGGGTTTTCCCGCTTAAACTTGTTTAAGTAAATTTTCGGTCTCTAGGTAATTTAATGTTTGAAGCCATGTGTTTAACTTCAACTTGGTTTGTTTTTTTGTTAGTGGGTTGATGTTTTGGATTTTGTTAATTTTATTGTAGATATAGGCGGCTAGGTAAAGGTGTTGCCGTCGAGCGGATGCGGTCTTACATTTGAATATGCGACACACATTAGGGAAGGTTCTTCTATGTGTGGTTGCGGGACTTACCGGTGTGAGTTCTTGCTGTTGCATTATAAGATTGAGAAGGTGAAGTTGCCTCACTGTGAGTACTTGGCAACTCTCATACAGGGCTTTTGTAGGATATCTGTATGGCTTGAAGGTCATTACTTTTAAGAGTGATCTTTGAGCTCTCTCGAGGTGTATCATGTAGGTTTTGCAAGCACCTCCCCAAGCCGTGATGCAGTACCCTATAATTGACTGTGCCAATGCCAGGTAAACCGCACGGAGAAGCTTGAAATCAGCTACTTGTCGTAACCTCTTAAACGCCCAGATAAGCTTCCTAACTCGAGAGGTAGTCTGTTCAATATGGGGGCGCCAGCTGAGCCCCTCATCCAAGATCACACCCAGATACTTCATAGTCTTTTTTTGTGTAATTGGAAGACATGAGCATGGAAGATTGTCGTTGGAGTCACCACATGAGTGGACTTTGAGGTTTATTGTTGGAGGTTTAGTTTTGGCGAAAGTAAATTGCAGAAATGAGGTTTTCGAGATGTTTAGAGTCAACAGATTTGCATCTAGCCAGTGAGAGATTTTACGTAAGCCCGTCTCCGCAACCTGTTGTGCTGTATCCCAACTCTCTTCATGAAATACCAACACTGTGTCGTCCGCATAGCTGAATATTTTCCCGTTTGTAAGAGACTGCTGGCATAGATCATTCACATAAAGCAGAAAAAGACTCGGGGAGAGGCAGCTACCCTGAGGCACACCATACTCAACACTAGCTTCATTGCTAATGATCTCCCCAATCTTTACCTTTTGTTTCCGGTCTTTGAGAAAGTCTGTAAAGATACTTAGAGCCCTCCCCCGAATTCCGGCGTGTTCTAACTTGGTCACAAGGGTTGGAATACAGACCGTGTCGAAAGCCTTAGCTAGGTCCAGAAAGACACCCAAACATTTTTGCTTTCTATCCACTTTTTCGGTCACATAATCAACTAGTTGATTAACTGCGTCTGTGGTGCTTTTTCCGGTCCTAAATCCAAATTGTGTGTTCGAAATTATTTTAAAGTGCTCTAGATATTTCATGAGTCTACGGTTTAACATTTTTTCCAGTATCTTTGACAGTGCTGATAAAACTGAGATAGGCCTATAATTTTTAACATCATCCTGGTTTCCACCCTTGTGAACAGGTGTGATTAGGGATTTCTTAAAGATTCGGGGGAAAACTCCTTGCTCAGAACAGGCCTCAAAAAGCTTTGTGAGAGGCGGAACTAACGCGTCTTGACTAAGTTTGAGAAGCTTAGCCGGAATAGAATCCCATCCTTTGGCACAGTCATTTTTTAGGTTGTTAATTTCTAACTTTACTTCAGCTTCGTCCGGAGAGAGTAGGACCATGGAATCCCGGGCAGATGGTGTATTCATTTCATATGGGGCAAGACAGTAGTTTTTCTTCTTGATAATGTGGTCCGCCAGCAGTTTTCCGACGTTCGAGAAATACCGATTTACTTGCTCAATAGCATTAGCTGCATTCATGGAGTTGGACATTTGCGAAGAAGTAGGTAATAGTTTGTCAGCTGATGTTTGTTTCTTGGGTTGGTTGGTGATGGATTTGATAATATCCCATGTATCTTTGTTGTCCTTGGAGTTTTTTAAAGCGGAAGTTTCGTGCTCGTTTCTTAGTTTTCTAAGCAATAGGTTACAATGATTACGATACCTTTTATATGATAACTCAATAATTCCGTTTTGTGGGTCTGCTAGGAGTTTTCGGTGAAGGTTATCCCTGTGTCGAATACATCGTAAGAGACCAGGTGTGATCCAAGGTTTTAGAACCACTTTACGGTTTGAGATTTTTACTACTTTTGAGTGTTGAGTTACCGTGGACATAAGACATTCAACAAAACGCGCAGCAGCCTCATTTGCATCACTATTAGGTGTGATAAAAGAAAAATCTGTGGTTTTTAATTGTTCAACAGCGCTTTCGTAGTTTAATTTTGTGATGTATCTTTTTATATGATTTTTGGTGTTAGAGGGGGAGTTACTTAGACATAGCATTACCGAGGCGTGGTCGCTGACAGTGGAGTTCATTACCATGACGGTCGCACAAGTAGTGGTATTAATCATGACGTGATCTAAGCAGTTACGCAGCCTCGTAGGATGCGTATGTCCCGGTAAAAGCCCGAGTTCTGCAGTTAGATTTAGATATGATGAGCAATTTTTATCTGTACTATTTGGTTTTATGTCTATATTTATATCGCCTATCAGAATGATGTTATTCGCTTTTAGTGGACTTAAAATATTTTCTAGTGAGTTAAGGAAACTATCAGTACAATAAGTAGATGGAGATCTATAAGATCCTAGAATGCAGATATCAGGATCAATTTTTAATAGGAGAAAATTAGCACCTATAGGGTCCGGCTCTAGAACCGTACACCGGAGATTATTTTTGACAAATATTGTAATACCGTCGTTTTGATTTAAACATTTTTTGCTAGAATATGTCACATAATTTTCCATTATAGGTATCGGTTTGTCTTCATGTAGCCAACACTCTGTCAAGATTATGATGTCGATTTCACACGATAACCTAGCTAGCTGTGCCTGAAAACTATCAAAGTTTTTATAGATACTTCGGATGTTTTGAGTTATAATTTTTAACGATGTCTTAGATGTTGTTAGGATTTCATTACAGACGTCCACATCACAGTAATAAGAAGATGCCGCTGTAAAATTATCTATTTGTGTTGAAATAATAGTGTTTGTATTAGCCATTAAGTAAAAGTATATTATTTTTGTTGTAAGTGAGGGTGCATATTACTATAGTAAATGTGGTGAGGGTAGTAACGAAACAATTTATATTTAGGATACCCATACGAGAATAGTTTATAAGTATGTAAGCGCTGTTATGGAATGTGAAGTGTGTAGCGGGTATTTGTGTGTTTGTGTTAATAGGTTTTGACTGAGTGTATTTGATTTGTTTTTGTGTATATGTTTTACAATAAGAGAGCAATCGCAGATAAACATCTAATAAAATAAAAAATAAAATCAAGTTAGGTGGACTTGCAAAACCTCCATTCAGTCATTGTATTAATGTTGGTTTTAGCTCAGCTTCATTTTTGACATGTATGTGTTGATAACCTTCCTTTTGCCGAAGAAAAACTTTTCCAAATGAGGTCCAGCAGAACTTAAAACCATTCTCGCCAGCAAATTTCCTCGCTAGATAGAATAGCCGTTGTGCCTTCATAGTCAAGCTTTCTGACAGGTAAATTGGTTTTAGATCACCTGGTAGCTTTAGGTGAGTTGTATTGAGCTTGTTTTGAGCGTTATTGCGATTGAAGGTACGGGCCTTTTGCAAAATATTTTCTTTTGTAGTTACCGACACAAAGTCGACCATAATAGACGAACTTCCACCCTTTTTATTTATGCGGTAAATATCCTTAATGTCACGTTTTTCGAGTGAGATTTCCAGAACTTTAGATGTTTCTGACACTATACGGTGCAGGTCCTGTTTCGTTTCTCCTTCGTTCTTTGGGATATTTCTCATCTCCATTTTTGTGAGACATAATATACGCTCCAGGTGCTCAACCTTAGTTTCGAGCTGGTTAATGTAGGCAACATTGGTTTTTCGCTCGCTTTCTATATTATCCATTTTTTCAATGATATCGTCATATTGCTTAGTGACAAATGAAAGCGATTTTTTAAATTCCAGGTTCTGTGCAATAATTTCGTTCATTGATTCTTGTAATGACGTAAATTTACTTTCCGATTTCGCATTAGCCGATTGTAATAAGTCCCGGATTTCTTGCATAAAACCGACCATTTCATCTTCACGTTTACGTTTGTTTCGAGACGTGACATTTACGTCCATACTGCACAGGTTTGGGGCGGAACTAGTTATTGCGATAGTCGGATTTCTTACATGAAGGGTTTCAGAGTCGCTCGCTACGAACGTGGCTGGCGATTGTGGTGGTGTACGCCTCATGTTGTCAAAGATTACGTAAATCCGCAATACCTTATAGCAGTGGTCGACGGCGACGTCTGCACGTACCTCTCTTGGTGCAGTACGAAGTGGTAGGTGGTGAATCACGGTGCGCGTAGTTGCTGTGCAAGCGGGATGGCAATTATGGAGAGTGTTCTTTTCTCGCGGGGGTGAGGTGGGAGCGCGCGGGTAGCACACTATGTGAGCTTGATGGCCAGCCGATATCAGTCCGTCACTATGCGAAATTGATCACTTTTGGCATTTACATACAGGTGACAATCCTATATGCGGTTGCGATGAAGATTAATATTATTTTTAAAAAAAATTAACACACGTCTACTTTAAGTCACGGTCACCGGCGAAGGGATTACAACCCTCAACACTTAATGTTTCCGACAAAATAAACACAACTCTGCTCGCGGCTTGCTAGCCGCGCGCAGAGCGCGATGCTTCGCAGCAGTACGTATACAAACCTTACGACAAGCAGTCGTTATTACAGAGTAGACTTTAACTCTCATAACATAACTCATCTCAGTGTTCTCAGTGTTTTTCCTACCATTGTTAACTAGCGTTAAGTTACGCCTATAATTGTGATAGTGAATTAAACTGTTTTTCCGGTATCCACGACTTTTATTTAGAGGTGTACCTCCAAACTTGCATACGCCTGATTATGACCTACGCTTGTCCAGTCCACATGCCAAGCCACGTCATATCCATAGGATGCAAGTAGTCCAAAACCCATTCTTCCGTAAAGCTACAAACGCCCCTTGGTTCGTCCGAAATGAGATCCTCCATCTTGATCTCAAAATCCCCACCATCCAGTAGTTCATGAAACGCCTTTCCAAGCGTTTCTTTGACAGTGCTGCCAAGCACCGCAATCCTCTTATAGCAGCGGCCGCCAATTACACTCCCTCCACCATCTCCCGACTTCGCCGCCCTCGGCATGCTCTCTCAGACCCCGATGACCACATTACCCTCCTCCAAGAGGCCAATAGGGCCACCAGCACCTTACACAAACACAGACCGACCTACCGACCTCGCCGCCGAGGTCCACCGCGACGCGCTCCACGTAGTAATCCCCTCCCCCGTTCCTTGTCCGATGAAGGCCAGCCCGCGCCGCAGCTGAGCCAGTAATATCATAATGTCCCAAGAATAATCTCTGAGTTTGTTCCGGCGTTTCTTCTCAGAGCTAGTACCTACTAGGAAACGCCGCGGTCATCAAACCATTAAGTATAACTTTCGATCCAGCCGTCCCCTGCTGTCCTCTCTAGCGACGCCCTAAGCCGAGGTTCGTACCCCACAGGGGGTGCCCTTAGTGCGTAGTCGCCTAATTTTAAGTTAGTTTTAAGTGCCCCTGGCTGGAGGCTTTAATTTTTAATTAAGGCATCCACAGGAAAGTCCAGTTAAGTAGTTACGGCCTCTAATGGCCACCTACGGGATGCCACATCAAAAAAAAAAAAGTACAATCGGTACCGTCCGAATGACGTCACAGAGCGAGGTGCACTGTTAAGTCGCGTGAGTTATATGTACAACTATATTTAACTATTGATTTCAAATACGGTTATCTTAAAATAAATCTCAATTATCTGACGATTAGTTTTTATTTAAAAACCGTACATACATATAGATGTATGTATGATGAGGTGTAAGGATAGCTTACATCCTTAACTTTGACAGCTGTCTTGTCAAAGAACGCCATATCCATTGTTATTTCGATTTCGGAATAAATCACGGAATTTTATTTATAAAAGGATTTAGAAAGTACGGAACAATGAGTGAATTAGTTTGGGGAATTAAAAACGGCGATATTGATCAAGTAAAAGACATAGTAGAAAACAAGGTAAGCGTTTCACGTTGCATCTGTAAATCGGTTTTCATTCTACGTGAACGTTAGTCGTTGGCAAGAGAAAGCAATGTTTCTCATTAATTTCAAGCCCATTTTAGTTCCAAATTAAGGAAAAACAATTAACGACCAGTACATCACACAGTATTCATTATTTTTAAGTAATCATGACTGCAGAGCTTAAATTAATTAAAACATCGTGAAACATTGTTTCCTACCTTAGTATTTAATTATTGTCAAAGAGGTATTGCATGCCCTCAATGCAGGCGCTAATTAACTGGCTACGCCTATAAGTATAATGGTTGCAATGATGATTAATATTTTTTTCATTGTGTTTCCCTAATTACGATTCCTAATTATTATAAATTCAAGGGAAGTATACTTTTAAATTTTAGAAAATTGATGTCAATGCTTTAATTGATGGAAGAGTGCCTCTCCATTATGCTGCCGATTATGGACAAACAACTGTTCTCAACTATTTGCTGGATAAGGGAGCAGACCCTAATGTAAGTGTATACATTCAAGACAATATCTTTGTATTGACAAATATGTACTATTTGATTAACTTAAAATACATAATATTCCAGATGTTGGACAAACATGGCATCTCTGTACTGCTAGCAGCTATTTGGGAAGGTCATACAGATTGTGTTAAGACATTACTCAAAAATGTAAGTACAATAGTTGATGTTACTTTTTGCAAAATTATTAAGGATGACTTGCAATTTTAATTATGGTAAGAAATTAATTTCTTGCATCAAAGCCATGTAGGTAACTAAATATGAGTATTATACAGTATTTGGATGAATCTATTATTCAATGTAAGAGCTGAGTAATCTAGTACAAAGATATCTGTGAGTCATGCATCTTATTTGTTTCATACTCAGAATGACTGTCTGTGTGTAGTCTATCAGAAGCAAACAAACTGCAATATCTTACAGGGTGCATCTAAAAATGGAAAAACCCCGGATGGAACACCATACATCGAAGCTGCAGAAAAAGAAGAAATCAAAGAACTACTTACATAGACAGAAATCTTATATTCATACTGTAACCAGTAATCGCTCAGATTTTGTTTTGATGCTAAGGTAAAATCACCAAGATCAAACAAAAAAAGAAGTATTCATTATAAAATATTTTTACAAGCATTTATTTACAATGTAATGAATTATTTTTATACGCTCAACATATTGAAGTATAAAATATGTATTTGATTATGCGTCCATTTAGTAGTGTGTGTATTTATAAAGGCCTGACCTTCCTTATGGAGGTAACAGCAATCATCTGAAATGTGATGGCTAGCTCATCCTTCCAGTGCTTGCATGAGATTTGTAAGAAGCCCCATAATCTAAATTTAGCAAATAAATTATTTAATATTAAGGTATAATTCCAACAAATAAGATGTAATTTTTATTGCTAAAATAATAAACTGATATAAACTAATCAATTTTTTATTTTCATATTAATAAACTGGATATGAACAAAACAAATGATAAAATATTTTATATTTCAAACAAAACTGGTTCAACCACCAGGAAAAGAAATTAATCTCTTCAAAAGTTTCTTATTATTAATTTTTCAGAATATAAAAACTTTCTTGATTCACAACTTTAATAATTGATCTTATTACTCTAACCTTAGCCCTATTCCTATATAAAAACTATACCATTCCATAAATTTTATGGGGAAATAAATAAATCTTACACAAGTATCACAAAACTGGCATTATGGCATTCTTTGGATCACTAAGGAAAAAATTAAATACTTGTGCCTATTATAAATCTCCACTTCCTGGATATTTCTTATACTTGTTATTTTTGACTGGGGGACAGTAGCATGCATTTTTCTGTGCATCCAAATATGACTTACAGCCTAGAGTTAATGTGCCAGTAAATAACAATTTTGCTGCAGCTTTGCAACCTGAAATCAAAAAAATAATATTTCAGAAAATATAATAGACATGAAGCTGTAGTTGGTTAAATGGAACCCACTATATCTCAAACAAAAAAAAAACATTAATAAACAACCTTTTGTGATTGTGTCTCCTGCTACATTAACCGACTTGTAACTGTCACAGTAATTGTAAAGGCACCTTTTGAAGTCCAAGTCACATGTTTCTTTCCCACTATTACAAGTATCATAGCAAATATCATGAGTGTCACAACATTTCGTCATTTCTTCAAGTGGTAAGTATTCCGAGGAAACCTCAAAGCCGAGGGAACCACAGCCATCCGATGTCGGGATGTGATTTCTATTGCGGACTGGCCTAGATCCTGAAAATAAGTACTTTTGTAAATTATTACAGTTTAGTAAACAATACGATTATCAATATTTCATTCTACAAAATACCTTCAGGGCAGGTAAATATGCATTCTTCTTCTACAGCAGCATCGAAAACTTCATGAAGTGATCTGAACCTTTCAGCCACTGTTATGACATTTTTAAACATATCACCAAAAACTGATTCAGCTGATAGAACTGCATCCTTTAGATTCCTTAGCATAGAAGAGCCCATGCCAGTGTATGCATAGGCCACAAAAGTTAATACGTAAATAGCTATTTTTCTGTACGGAATCTCCATGTTGAACAATATTACTATGATGGACTATTGAAAAATGATAACATTCCTGCTAAATCTTAACTATCCTTTATATCCAGTGCTCTATGAACACGTAATTTTTAAATTTCGGCTTGGATTGTAGCCAAAACAAAAATGTCATGCTATGCTATTTTTTTTTTTTTTTTAATATTTTTACTGGCCTGGAATCTTTGTCCTTTAGGCCATGTCTTAATTGTGTTATTTAATTAAGTCTTCAGTTTGTAAGGTTTTGTTTTTATCGTCGTCAGTCACTGTTTGTTTAATTTTATTAGGATTTTAACACTCATGAGACCTAATCATAACTCATAAGTTTTGCACAGTATTTTTAATAAATTTGTACACATGAACAAAACAGTCTTCATTTTTTAGAATGTTCTTTAAGCGGCGGGAGGAATCAATGTTTAAATTACTATCACAGGTGTTTTCATCACTATTCACTTCAACTTCAATAAGTTCACTAACTAGAACAAGCCTCTCAATGGAGAAAGAACGGCATTGGAATATAATATGTTCTATATCTCCAACTTCGCCACTGTTACAATAATGACAAGTATTTTCCGGTATAATCTTCAATCTTCCAAGATGTCCAGGAGTTTTATGATGGCCAAATCTCAGCCTATTCATAGTGGTTATAAAGTCACGGGTGGCATGTTTATACCTCTCTTTACAGTACCACGGCTTAACAGGTAAGTCTGTCTGAATCGTACCATACCATTTTCCTTTCTCTTCTTGATCCTTCTTCCACATTTCATTCCATAACCTCTTACTAATAATCTTGATAGAGGCAAAATAATCTGTAAATGGAACTCTTACAGGACCGCTATCTTCTACTTGATTAAGTCCATTAAATGCAATATTATCTACTTCTTCATTTCCTATGATACCTTTGTGAGAAGGTATCCATTTGAAGATTATTTTAACATCAGTCAATTGGAAATAATAAACTAATTCCCTTATCATATAAATAATATAATTCTGTTTATATACTAGTTTAGTATTTTGTAAGCATTGAACTAAGCTTAAAGAGTCAGTAAAAACTATGAATTTTTTACAATTATTTATACGCTTAATATACTGCAAAGCCTTAAACACTGCATAAGCCTCGGCAGTAAATATGGTACAATTTATATCTAAATTATAACTTTCTTTAAACTTAGTGGTGGGATCATATATGGCACTTCTGACATGGTGCTCAGACTTGCTTCCATCTGTAAATATCTTATAATATTCAGGCTTATTATCTACATACTCTAAATAATCTACATTATTATTTACTATTACTGTACATGTTAAAACTTCTAAAGTTTTACTATAAAATGTGCCTGAATAACAGGGCCATTGTGTGTAATAATTATGAAACACATTAGAGAACTCATTGTATGCATATGACAACAATTCTTTAATAGTGGGATTAATACCACATAGAAGATTAACTGCCCTGGTAAATATGTCAGTGTTAATAGGAGGGGAGCGTACTATTCTATTAATCACAGGTTCATTTTTGGATGAGATAAGCTTCAGACAATATCTTAATCCTAATTCTACTCTTCTCAAAATTAAAGGCATGCTATGCTATTTAAATGAATGAATGGATGTCATAGCTTTGCAGTTGTCATCACAGCTGATTGATACATTCAACTTCGGCCACAGAACACAATTACTCTTAGCGGAGAAGAAGGTCAACTTCATACAAAAAAAGTAGGAACGAATTTTAGTTTGAAAGTGCTGCCATCTTAAGTTAGCCCAAGGTAAACTATGTCGGCGTAGTAGGGCGGGAAATTTAAACCACTTCATGATGACTATTGTATTTTAAGTTTTAACATTTTAATAGACACATCCAGACCAGGAGTGCAGCCTCGAGATTTTTTCCTCCTCTCGAGACCACCCTCCCGATCTGAATGTATCAGAAACGGAAAATAGAATGAATCTAGCTTAGAGAAAAAAACTTTGTAATAGAAAAAAATCTAACGGGCGCCGTCCATTTACAAAGTTGACACATAATGTACTCTGTGGTTGACACCGGCTGACTTCGGCTTACGTCAGTGAACGAATTGAGAATCATTTTGGTTGGTCAATCGACTAATTCCGACTTTTCTTACCTACATCCGCCGGGCCCTGGACAATCAACTTCTGTCGATGGCTTCAACCTTTCACAACGATGCTAAATATAAGTTCCAATCGGCCCCTGTCGCCAAACAAAATCAACTTTTTATTGTACGAAAGCAGGTAAAGTTACCTGAAATTATCAAATATTTCCTTGGCGTTATCGCAAAGATCCGGCGGTACTTCACATCTGGGCAGCTTCTAATGATGTACCTACAAAGCACAGGTCCGTTCGTGTGTGGAGTACTGCAGCCACATTTGGACTGGTGCTGCTTAAGTGTCACCTGGCCACTTTGGATTCAGTGGAGAGGCGGGCGAAGAGGCTGATAGGTGACCCTAATTTAACTCGAGATGGTCTCCAAAGCCTAGACCACAGGCGTAGAGTAGCCAGTCTTTTGGTGTATTTTGGGGAATGCGCGAGGGAATTGCATGATTTAATTCCCCCATCTCCGTTCGGACACTATCGGACGACCCGAGTTTCCACCCATACGTTGTTAACACCACTACGATCCGGTCGACGCGTTTCGCCTCCTCCTTTATACCGCGTACATCGAGGGACTGGAACAACTTGCCGGCAGCGATGTTTCCGTCAGACTACAATTTGAGTGTCTTCAAGGCTAGAGTGAATAGGCTCTTAATAAACTAGTGCGCTTTACCACCAACGATTGCGTCACCGCTAAAGATGGGCGGGTGGTTAAAAAATGGGTGGGTAAAAATTGGTAAAAAAGGGTAGAATAGGTAAAAATTAAAAAATACCCATTTTTACCGGGTATTTTTAATAAATACCGGGTATAAAATAAATTGTTATTTAATTGGCTTCGTCATCAATACTACGATCAGGTACTGGAGTGCTTTGGGGTCCTACCACCATCTTTGGGACCCAAGTTAACCCCACCTGCCTGACGGTGCACCCGCTGACTTACGGATGGGGTGCTGACGCCAGTTTTCCCTTCGGAGCTGAGTGGTCTGACAACAGTCGCACTCGTAAAAGCAAAACAAGCCAAACTATTATGAATAGGAAAGGAAGAAATGCACGTGACACAGTTAGGGCGCCGCCGCAAACGGCGCGCAGGAGCTACGCCCGACTCCTGTGACCTGTGGGCTAGGTCTAACGTGTCAGAGGCGGATACGGCTGAAGAAGCGAGCCAAAACCAGGAAAATCCGTTGTGCTTTTCCTGGTGTGGTGACGCTGAAAGTATGTTGGTCTGGATCCAGCTCGAAGGAAAGTTTCACGGGATACCGTTATCCCAGCGAGTGTTTCTGGGTGGTGATTTGAACAGTCATGTGGGTGAGAAGAGTGTCGGGCTCGAGCGTGTTCACGGCGGCTTTAGGTACGGCGGCCGCACCGCAGAAGGAAACAACATTCTCCAAACGTGTGCAGCCGCTAACCTTGCAATCGTGAACACCTACTTCAAAAAGAAGCAGGGGCACATTGTCACCTTTCGCAGCGGGCGAAGCGCTACCCGAATAAACTTTCTACCGACTAGGAGACACCACATCGGCAAAGCAGCCAACTGCAAAGTCATAGCCGGTGAGAGTCTCACTGGCCCATCGTAGACGTGTAGAGCACTGCCGGCACCAAATTTGGTGGCGGCTGCTTGATGAAATAAGTCCTAGGAGTTCGCATCGGTTATTAGAGACAAGTGCGCTGGACCGATGAAGAATATGTCCAAGACCATTGGGGCAGGATCCAGGCAGCTATTATTGGGGCGGCGCGGGTGGTGCTCGGAGTCTCTAAGGGCGGCCGCAAACGTGAAAAGGAGACCTGGTGGTGGGACGACACAGTCCAGAGGAAGACTAGGGTGAAGAAAGCCCTCTTTAAAACGTGGCATCCAGATCGCGACGCATATAAGGTTGTCAAACGTGCCACTAAAAGAGTTGTAGCCAGAGCCAGAGCCAGAGCCAGACCACTTTCAAGCGCTTTACGAGAAGTAGGAATCATTTGAGGGGCAAAAGATCTTTTCCAAATTGGCATGTTCCAGGGTCAAAGCGGCATAGGATATATCCAAGTGCCGTTGTGTAAAAGACCCTACTGGCAACCTGCTATGCAAAGACCTCACAGTGAAGGAGAGATGGCGCTTGTACTTCCACGAGCTGCTGAATAAGCAGCACCAAGAGGTGCAGACACCGAAATTCATTCCAAATCTTGAATTAGTGCCCCCGATAACGCCCGAGGAAGTCCAAACGACTTTTCGGCAAATCGGAAAGCTGTCGGAACTGACGGAGTCCCCATTGAGGCCTGGAAGGCGATGGGTCCTCGCGATGCGGGCATGCTAACTAACCTTCTGAACCGCGTGTTCCTGATCGGCAAAATTTCAAGCCAATGGGGACTAAGTATTATTACTCCAGTCTTCAAAGGCGACAGCCTCCGTGGCGTAGCGGTAGCGGACGCGGCCGCTGCGCAAGGTGGCGCGGGTTCGATCCCCGCACAGTGCAAATATTTGTATGCATGAATATGAATATTTGCACTGGTCTGGTCGTGCCTCGGAAAGCACGTTAAGCCGTTGGTCCCGGTTGCCATACGAACATCTAGTGGCAGTCGTTACGGGTTGTTGGAGCCCTCAAAAGTCCAACAATTGGTCTAACTGCAATGCTTCGATGTCGCCTTCGGGTTGTGGAGGTCAGACGGCAGTCGCTTCACGGAAAATGTCGAAGTTTAGCCATATCAGCAGTTTGACTGGTAAAGCGGACCCCAGACTCCAAAGCTGAAAAGGCTTCGGATGCGACTGGGATTAACGCTGGGATGATGATGATGACTCCAGTCTTCAAAGGCAAGGGCTCGGTACACACCCTGAAGAATTTTGAGAGGATTATAGACTCTCAGATTCGGCAGGAGTATGCTGTCTTGGGAGTGTCAATATGGGTTTCGTCCAGGGTACGGAACCATGGATTCTATATTAACACTAAGGTTCACCATGGAGAGATACAGATTGAAGAACACGCCACTATATAATGCTCTTTCTATGTAGAAAGAGCATATGCAGTCCCCGTACAGGCCTCAGCATCCATGATCCACCTCCCTGGTTGCTCATGTATGCTGTTGGATGACAGTTGGAGCGGCGTGTGAATTAGGCGGCTGACCTGTCCCACCGGACCGGACCGACAGTGGCGGGCCAGCATCAATGGAGGATTGCGGAAGCAGTTTTCGTTCTCGCAACCCCCGGTGTAGGTGTGAGATGAAACACTTTTTAATCATTAAGAGTCCGACAGACCCGTCGCCCGCCCCAGGGCGACGGACATCGCATGAGGATGTTCCACCCCGGAAACAAAAATAAAAGGATTTCGGGGCGGCGCCGGCAGCGGCGCGGGAGCCGGGCGGGCATCGAAGACCCGTTCTCGAAACTAGCGGGCAGATCGCGCGTCACTATAGCCGCGTAGTATTGTGTTCACGATTGTGTCGACGAGATATTTGTTTTTATTCGCGAAAGAAATGTTTGAACAATAGCGGCAAGAACTTTTTGATTCAAATTTATTCCTAACGCTCGATCACCGCTTGACTTTAAGTACACCGCTCGCTGCCCGCCCGCTGCCCGCAAGATTCGAGCGCGAGAAGTACACCGCTCGCTGCCCGCCACCGCCCCGTTGTGCCGCGCCGCTGTTTTCGAGAACCGGTCCGTTTGATTTAACGCATAAGATCTTGCCGCTCACTCGCCGCCGCCGCCGCCGCAACGCTGCCCGCAAGATTCGAGGCAGAGGCCTAAAAAGAAACCGTGGCCCTGGCGCACAGGCACACACAGGCACAGGCCTAGACGGGAGAGGTCATTTGACGATTTCTCATCCAGAACAAAAAAAATGGTAGTAGGCTATTTGACAGTATTCATTTTTTTGGGATTTTTTGCTTTAATTGCATAAAATGAGGGTTCTTTACGTCATTTACACGAGTTTTAATAAAAAATGCAATAAATGAGTTTGAGTTTGAAAATAATAACAATTAATACATAGAAAACACAAAAATATGTTTAGCTTTTTGTTTCTCGCGCCACACATTGTGAAACGATCCGGATTGGCTAATGTCGCGATGACGTCATACGCGCATCAACGCTTGTTTTCGGACTTTTTTCAAACTTATATACTGTTTTTTGGGGGTTTTTATCGATTTATTTGTACAACCCTGTACAGCACACCACTTGTAAACCATTTTATTATATAACAACAACAAATAATAAATAAAAACAAACACCACTGAGAACCGAAAACCGCTTGTGACGTCAATTACAAAGCTCGACGCCATATTGCTGAATAAATCGTTTTCGCGGCTTATTTGAATTTTTTATGCATATTTCTTACGAAATACGTATTTAAAATTTAAAAAAAATACTTTCGGTGAACTTCTTAACCGCAACCAAGTAATTCGAGATAAAAATTATAAATATGTCAAATAGCCTGTTCCGTAGTGACAGCCCGTGTAAGTCAGATTTTGTCGAGTTTTTTGCAATTTACTGGTCAGTGTCAGGTTGTAACTTGATCAAAATATGATCTGCGATAATAATAACGATGTAACTGCGGATCTACCCTAAATTAAACTGATTATAATTTTTACCCGGTAAAAATTAAAATTGGGTGGGTAAAAATAGGTATAAATGGGTATTTACCCATAGTTCGGGTTTTTACCGGGTAAATGCCCATCTCTAGTCACCGCTTACCATCAGGCAGGATTGCGGTCAAGCGCTAGTTTATAATTTCATTTTTTTTAAAAAACCGTGTTCCTCCACTTGCCTGTGCGCCAGGGACACGGTTTTTCTTACAACCAACCCGTAGCCCTGGCAGGCATTGGTTTCCGTGGACCCCGTCACGATGTGCTGTCAATCTGTCATCATCCCCGACAGGGCGGCGAGCATTATGCAGCTCGCCGCCCTGCGCCCTGCCGCAAAAGCACGCCTGCCGAAGCACGATGGCCGGGAGTTCGATGTTGTCGCCAGACCAGGGCGTCTCCTGCGGCGGCTAGAAGCGTGAGGGTGATGATACTCATCACGCGCTCCGCCTCTTTCCTTGCAAGTATAATTGCTTCGTAAAACGAGTTGACTGCCTGCCATGCACTCTCGCTCCAGACCATGTCCTGGACCAGGGCCGGACGCGAGAGATCGCCGCCGATCGCCACCATGAGGAGACGGTGGCTCCACCCAAGGTGGTGACACCCTAGCGTTACTCTCGCCTTATAAGGGTTCGCATTAAAACATACAAAACTTTCTACTTTTTTAACCGACTTCAAAAAGGAGGAGGTTTCTCAATTCGACCGTATATATGCTTTTTTTTTTTTTTTTTTAAGTTTGTTCGCGCATAGCTTCGTCGTTTATGAACCGATTTTGATAATTCTTTTTCTGTTGGAAAGAAGACGATCCCAAGGTGGTCCCATGATAAGGATATCAGGTTTTGATGGTGGAAGACCAGAGAAAACAAGGGAAACTTTCAAAAATTGCGGGGGCGACTAGTGCATTTCTTAGCATTTTCATTAAGTATTTTAAAGCACTACAATTTAATAAAGGTCTGGAGTAGATCTGATGATGGAGCCGGGAGACAGTCGAAGGAACTCCTCAACAATTCACAGCAGCTACCTTGTGTTTGGGCTCGATTAATTTGTATTGATAAGAACTTTACACCTAGATGGGTTGTGACTGTCATAAGAGCTCTGATGATGAAGACAAAGGCCAGTTCCGGGAACTCCTCAACGGTTTACAGTAGCTACTTTGTGGTTGGACTTCATTCATTTATATTGATGAGACCTTTGCACCCACCCATTGGGTTAAAATAATGGTCTGCAGTAAATTTGATGATGAAGACCCCGTAAGTATTCCCTCAACTGCCTATGCAGTTGAGGGAATACTTACGGGTAAAAATTAAAGTAAACCAAATTACGTCGTTTCCCAACTATATTTGCGTCAGCTTCCAGTTTGACCGGATGCAACCGAATACATAGTACTTTAAACAACTAAAAAGTGTAAAATAAAAACTTTTTTACAAAAAAAACAACCGACTTCTAAAAACCACTACAAAGTGAAAAATAACTAATTTCGGAAGTCGGTGTCAAAAAACGAATATACAAAACCAAAGACACCGACTTCCGAAATTAGTTATTTTTCACTTTGTAGTGGTTTTTGGAAGTCGGTTGTTTTTTTGTAAAAAAGTTTATTACTAAAGATTTCCATGGAATGCTTTAGCGATAAAGATAACAATCTCATAAAGACATTTGACAGATTGCAGTAGCTCGATGTGCTGTTTATTATTATATTAATCTCAATGAACATCAGAAGAAGGGAGGCATTCGGGATAAAGTAGAAATTCTTTTCGGACTATCCCGCAAACCTCATTGTAATATCTCATGCGTTTAAAAAACCCACCGAGAATAGGGTATTTGACTAAATAAACTAATTAGTCCGTCAGTCAAATTTCCAAAAAATACTATATATAGACACATATATTTTGTTTTATCAAACCAATAAAAATTGACAAATATAATAGGCATCAAAGATCAGGAGTGGTGGCTGGTGACGTCACTGGCCGCTAAAAAGTGTAGCGTGCAGTGACGTCACACGGACATGAGTTTTCAACGCGCTGTGTCGTCTTAATTTTTTGTTTATATGAAAAAAGAAAAAATACATGTCCAGTATTTTTTGGAAATCAGACTGACGGACCAATTAGTTTTTTTTAGTCAAATACCCTACTCACACAAAATGTGCGCTCAAAGACTATCCTTCTTGGTCCTTTGTTTCTCAGCTGGCGAATATGACTGTCAGTATGAAGCCGCTCTGCCCATTTTTCCTGGTAATCACCTTAGGGAATACTACCCTAAATGAGACGTGCTTTCGTGCTTATTTTGTACTCGTTGCTTTAAACCGGCCCCCGTCGACCGTTGTGTGACATTGCGCCCACATAAGCAGACTTTGTACCCAGGTCGGCCGCAGCAAAAACAACTCCATGGGTATTATATTCAGAGGTCGCGTCTCCCTGTAGACCATGGGACAGCCTTTAGAGAATGGTCAATAAACTTGCTGATTACGAAACCAAACAAAGTGAAACCTTCAATTGGATTCAAGACGATGAGACGAATGTTAGGAACACTTCTTACTTCATTTTCTCCAACGATAAATCTTATAAATTTATGTGTATTATAAAGTTTATGAAACGAAAAGCAACAGTAAAAAGAGACAGATCTTTTTACCGTTGCTTTTCGTTTCATAAACTTTCAAATCACAACGATGGTAAAGAGGGTTCACTTCAAAAATTAATTGTTTTGTATAATTATTATTTGCCATCGACACGCTACGAAGATCGACTAGTTCAGAAATTTATATTTAAGTATGGCAACATATCAACATTTTATGAACGTCCGGTAGCCATATTGTTTTAAAAAGTTATCCTTTTCCGTTTTGTTGTCGTGAAAATGACGGGCTTTAGCAATAAGGTGAGAAGAAAAAATAAGAAAATCAAGTAAAATATCTTCAAGTGGACATAATAATTAACGTAAAACTAAAATGTGCCTCCTATTCTTTAATTAGATTCGTTTTTGCATTGTAATGTATTCTATCATCATGCACTGTCCCTAAATCACACGTGCTTTCTTGTGTTTCGCATTTGTTACAGGACAGTATTAAATTGAATTGTTAGTACACCACAGTTACAAGGAATTCCGAGATTCCAGTTACAAATAATGTGTTTCAGAATAGTCAGAATTCAAAATAGTGCAAATAATTTTGAGGTTATACGGTACGTCAGCGGCGGTTTTTATCCAGTGTGTATGCTTGTGTTTTAGGCCATAGTAATCGATGGCCGTGGCCATCTGCTCGGCCGCCTGGCCGCTGTTATTGCTAAGGTCCTGCTGGAAGGTAACAAAGTCGTGGTCGTGCGATCGGAGCAGATCAACATCTCTGGTAACTTCTTCAGGTAAGAACATCTCTTAGCTTTTCAACTTTGTGTTGGTCAAAATGAACATACTGGTATGAATAGGGTAAGGTCCTTTAATCAACCGTAAGAACGGAATATTGTTTCAGGACTTTTTGTCAGCACATTGTGGTGATAAAAAAATCATGAAAAATCTAAATTAACACCCATCAAGTAACATGTTAATATTTTGTAAATTAAAGCTAAATCTCTAGAACAAAGAAACAAAGGTGTTCATTCTATACATCTGGCTATATAACTCTAAATGATGTTTTATTTGGGTAATTTGCGACTGAATATTGAATAATAGATGTTGTTACTCTTATGTTGTCTGATATATGTCCTGATATATCGTCTTAGAACTATGTTTTTGAACACCATGACTCAAGATTTTAATATATTACAGGAACAAATTGAAGTTCATGTCATTCCTCCGTAAGAGATGCAACGTGAACCCTGCTCGTGGACCTTTCCACTTCAGGGCTCCTTCCAAGATCCTGTGGAAGACTGTCAGAGGTATGTATTCTAAGTTACAGATTAGACGAGTTATGTGTGCTGTGTCAACAATTAAGATCTTTTTGCATGAAAGTTATAATTGTTGTCTGTGTACTTTATAAGATGTTAAGTTATTAAGTGAAGGCATGCACATGCAATAGCAGTATCCACCATCATTGCAAGGGGTAACTTGTTACAGCCCGAATTAATAAAAACATGTTATAGCTCGATCTAAATTTATGGTAACTTAGAATATGCAGTAAGACTGCATAGTAAAGTCCTTGAGAACTGCCATAAAATTCCAATTCGGCTGTGTATACAATATGTAAAGAAAACCCTGTCCAATCCGTGAAGGTGTTGTTAGGTATCGATAACTGATTCTAATAATGTCCACAAAGACAGGCAAAACTTAAAAAAAAAAAAATCCCCTAAAAAAATAAATATTATTTCGCAAAAAGAGGTAACTTAACACATGTGCGGTAAGCAACCCCATTCCGCGGGCGGCGGGGGGCAGGGCACGCGGCACCTGTGACGTGGTCGCGTCGTTATTCGTTTATAATATTACAGGTGTTGTCACTTTTTTAAAAATTACCAAAGTTCGGGGAAATTGGAATGAATTCCCCGGAAAAAAGGATTATTTCATTAGTATTGTTACTATGATGATTATGTAAAATTTTATATTATATTTGATCATGTGTTTACCTAACCTTTATTATCCTTATGGGTCAGACAGGGTTTTCTGTACATATTGTATGTAAAAACATGGCACAGACAACAACTTTTTTGTGCCAATTTTATGCACATTTATGCTTTTGAATTTATATTTCTAATGATTATTATCTTTTTTACCTACATTATTTGATGTTTATGATATAAATTCTTATATGAAGCCCTTCAAACACAAATTTTAACCACTTATTTGTAATGCACGGGTATTCACAAGGAACATTAATTGTGTTCCAGGCATGATCCCACACAAGACTGAGCGTGGAAAGAGTGCACTGAGGAGGCTTCGTGCATATGATGGTTGCCCACCACCTTATGACAACCGCCGTCGGGTGGTTGTGCCCGCTGCTCTTCGTGTCTTCTGTTTGAAGCCTGGCCGTAAGGTATGTTGACTGAATAGTCACCTTGATTTTTTTTTTTCTAAAAGTGTGATACAAAGTGCTTACTGTATGTAACCAGTACATTAACTTACAAACAGGGGTGAAAAGCTGGGAACATATCATAATAAATTTGAAAACAGTCCTATCCTTTGACAGTAAAATAAATACAACTAGGTTTTCCACAATGATGTTTCATTTGGGTAATTTGCGACTGAATAACCATGTTGCATTGTTATTAATGTCTGAGATCATTTCACTAGTCTTAAACTCTACATTGAACAAAATTAGATTTTTATAAATTTTTATTATTCCAGTACTGTCACGTCGGCCGCCTGTCTCACGAAGTTGGCTGGAAATACCGCGACGTCGTCCGCAAGCTAGAGAACAAGAGAAAGGTCAAGTCTGTCAAGCAGATAGCCTACGAAAAGAAGTTGAAGGTTTGTTTCCAATATCAGTGCTATTTAGAACTATTACTTTTCACAGTTTTGTAATGATGATTACATTCTTACCTACATTATTTGAAAACAAATGAAAATAGATCTTTACTGATATAGAATTTAACTATTTTGCTACATCAAAAGTATATCTGGAAGATATCCTAACTTCTCTAATATCTTTGCAGAGGATCACCAAGGAATCCGGAGCGAAGGTTGCGAAGACGACGGCGCCATTCACCGCAGTCATCCAATCCTATGGATACAATTAGGATTAAGAGAATATAAATATAAAAACCTTTGGTTGCCCAAAAATGTATTTTTTTTTCTCAATAAGATCCATCTAACCTATTTATACCATTGTCTCTATGCACATGACAGAAAATAAAAATACTTATTCGCACTCGCCGTAACTGCTCAGTAGCGATAGCATCTTAGTTACTGTTGCACGTGGCTCGTTTTGGTTGTAGTTGTCTAAAAATACAGTTTAATCCCCTGTTATTACAGTTTCTGTTCGAGTTTTTGCTTTGACTTTCGGCCGCGTTAGTGAAGCCCGTTTGTTGCACCAACATATATCAGTACATATGTACCCATCAATTTCGCTCCGCCATTGTTTGCCAGTACGCGGAATAATCCTTTTCTAAAGGCTCCTACACACAGTGCCGGCGGCCAGACCGCCGTGCACCCGGCGGCATACAAAGCCGCCGGCTTTGCCGCACAAAGGAGGCGCCGGGGTGTACCGGCGGGTTACGCGGCTTGACGGCGTCAGTTCGTGCCTGGCATTCGAGCGGTAGTGGTGTGCGGTTTGTGTGTATTCAACAAATTAAAAAACGAAATTGTGTACCTATTAATTGAAAAATTTAATGAAAATGATATATTATGGAATCCCAGAAATGCAGACTATGCGGGACAGTGACACACATACACCGACACTGGGGCGGCAGTGCTGATGATTTTCGTATTCATTGTAACCAACCAACAAAATAAATTTCACTTCACTAGCGTTCTATGTGACTGTCACAACCGGAATGATGCTTGACGGCTTGTGCCGGCGGCATAGCCGCTCGGCATGAATCCGGCGGTATTGCCGCCGGCATGTGTGTAGTAGTCTTAACGTGCAAATAGCTGCCGAGTAAAACGTGTAACTTCCAGACTAGCCACTAATGGCCAAGACAGCCCAAATGACACGCTAGCTTATAGGTAATTTCTTATATCGTATAAATATAGAATAGTTACAAGATCGAGCTAAATCTACAAGTAGGTACATTTAATGGACAAATACTTTTTGGGTGTGTTAAAGGAAGCAAATATTTGAAACTTTCCCTCATTAAACATAACCGAATGCTATAGAAGACCTAGGTAGATCTCTATAGTATTTGTCATAGCCTAAATGTTTTTAGGGTTTCGTAGGTACCTGGTGACAAAGATCAGACATTGAGTCTGTTCGTGTAATCTCATGAACCTGAATTTAAAATCACAGATGATGCTACGCTATACAGCCTTGGCCAAAAGTATTAGGCACCCAAATTTTTACTTAAAATACCTAATGGAAATAGACAACTTATATTTTGTAAATGGATTTATTACTATTAAATTAGACAAAAATTAATACAAAAAATATCTAGTCGGTCCACCTTTGGATTGGATCACTGCACTAATTCTATCCGGCATGACCGGCATGCTTAGGGCCACGGTATCGTATAGAAAGTATCGATACTGTACTCATGAGTAGTATCGATAAAAAAGTATCGTATAAGTATCGATACCTCAAAGTATCGAGTACTTTTCTAAAGCAGGGGTCCTGCTTGAGAAAAGTAGGTATTCGATACTTTTTTATCGATACTACTCATGAATAGATTATCGGTACTTTCTATTTGATGCTGTGTCCCTACTAACGTTCCTGTGGCGTAGACCCCTGCTTGAGAAAAGTACGCGATACTTTGAGGTATCGATACTTTTACGAGTACGATACTTTTTTATTGATCCGCCATACGCCATAGATAGTACGTTAGTAGGGATACGGCATCAAATAGAAAGTACCGATACTCACTATACATTGTAATACTTTTTTATCGATACATGAGTAGTATCGATAAAAAAGTATGGTGTTCGTAAAGTAATCGACACAAAAGTATCGATACCTTAAAGTATCGAGTACTTTCTTAAGCAAGGGGTCTACGCCATACGTTAGTACGGACACTGCATCAAATAGAAGTACTCTATTCATGAGTAGTATCGATAAAAAAGTATCGTGCTTTTAAAGTAATCGACACAAAAGTATCGATACCTCAAAGTACCGAGTTATTTTCTCAGGCAGGGCCTACGCCATACGTTAGTAGGGTCACGGCATCAAATAGAAAGTACCGATACTCTATTCATGCATGAGTAATGAGTAGTATAGGTAAAAAAGTATCGTGTTCGTAAAAGAATCGACACAAAAGTATCGTTATCTCAAAGTACCGAGTTATTTCCTCAGGCAGGGCCTACGCCATACTTTAGTTTGTCAATGTTAGCAAGTATCGTCTGTTACCTACATTCAGTTAGACAAAATGAAAAAATAACAAATTATACAGACGAGAGGACATCAAGCTACCAGTCTACCACACATAATCTGTCCAATTTCTTTGTTAGAATTTTATATTTATCCCTAAGGCATTATGGCTCAAGGTTGATTGGGAATATTTGACAGTTTCGGGTAGCTTGACTTGCTGTCGTCCGTACGTGAATATGAGAGAAATAGAAACAATCAGTACGTAAAGACACATTTTTTAAATCTAAAATATTATATATCCCATTCATTCTCAGTATAATCGCTCAAGAAAAGAAGCTTGTCCAGCTTTGTTCGCGATAAGCAGTTACGGGTTTTAATAATTGTACCTACAGAAGACAGCACATCAAGCTGCTACATTTATTAGATTTTCAACTTTATCGCCTCTCTAGTAATGGCTGGCCATCCCTGCACTAACGCATTTTTTAATGCTGTTTTGAGTTTTTGACATTAGTTTGTTCCTGGTATTTATGTTATGAATATCGCATATTTTCTTAAAATTCGATATATTAATAATAATAATATAGGTATATTTGAAAATGTTATGTATGTACGTAATACATAATATTTTCAAATAAATATTGTGAAGCTACAGTCAGTATGTTCACCTCTTTGATTTTTTCTCTAAGAGAATCTCCAGGACCAATGGTGTAGGTTGTAAATGGCTCGAATAGCCCTTTTCTGTAAAACAAAGATGGTATTGATGTCCGCACAAGTTTCCCAAAATAACTAAAATAAACAATTCTGGCTGTCGATAAACATCAGTTATTTGTCTAATTTTCTTATCAGCGAAGGCGGCAGACTTGAGTTTATCCGATAGTTTTTCAATGTGAGGATTCCATTGTAAATTGGCGTCAATAGTTAATCGAAGAAAAACTGTCGACTCGACAGGGATCATTAATTTTATACTTACTATACTCTTTGGGGATCATTCAACTGTACCTACTACATTCACTTGAACATTGGTACTTACCTGCCTGACATTTGGCTTAGAAAAAATGAGTTTCATTTTTTTTTTTTCATTTAAATTAAGGTTCATGGGCGTACCGGGGGGGGCAAATCTCGCCGATCATAAGTAGATATATGAACTCCCCTAATTACTAAACAAAGTATAAACGAGGACTTATCTTTAACTTTTAAATAAACCACGCAGTAAACCAAACAGCGTGCAGTCACTCAAAAAATTTGTCTTGCCCCCTGATTGACTTGCCACCACCTAGGCCAGACTTGCCCCAAGGTCAGAAGCTGGGTACACCCATGACTTGAGAAGGTTATTTACATTAAACTAATGGACAACTTTAGAAAGTGCATTGTTACTTCGTCAAAATTTGCTAGCTGACGCTTAAAAATAAGAGAAGTGTCATCAGCGAACAATACTATGTTGTGATTATCCCTCACGTGATGAGGTAGAACATTAATATAAATTAAAAACAAGAAAGGATCTAGAATTGAGCCCTGCAGAACGCCCATAGTGATCCTGCATTAAAAATATATGAATTGTTCATTTTTTTTTTTTTTATATGGGGTCTCCTAGTTGACCTTGACAGGTCGGAACTACTTAACCGGACTATCCTGTGGCTGCCCTAAGTGTATTTAAAGCCTCCAGCCAGGGCTACTAAAAGCCAAGCGACTACACGCTAAGGGCACCCCCTGTGGGGTACGAACCTCGGCTTAGGGTGTCGCTAGAAGAACAGCAAGGGACGGCTGGATTGAATTCTTAATTTTATTTCGGTTTGATGACCGCGGCGTTTCCTAGTACTAGCTCTGAGAAGAAACGGCGAAACAAACTCAGAGGTCAAAGTTGGGAATTTATATTTACTGGCTCAGCTGCGGCGCTGGCTGGCCTTCATCGGACAAGGGCGGGGATTACTACGTTGAACGTTGCTAGTGGCCCCATTAGCCTCTTGGAGGAGGGTAATGGGGTCATCAGGGTCGGTGAGGGCGTGCCTAGGTCGGCGAAGCTTACTAATTTTGGAGGGGGTGCTTGGAAAGGCGTTTCATGAATTGCTGGATAGTGGGGAGTTTGAGATCTAGATGGAGGATCTCATTTCGGACGAACCAAGGGGCGTTTGTTGCTCTACGAAGAAACCGGTTTTGGAGTAATAATAATAATAATATTTATTTCATCAAGAAAGGATCAGATTTCACATAGTTATAAAGGTTTATGTAAACAAATAACTGATCTATACACCAAAAGAGGAAACTCTGCCTCTCAAACTAGGCGGTAGCCTGTATCTTGAGAGACAGCGATTCGTTGCTTTAACTAATGATTAATACTAAAGTGGACTGGGTCGTACAAGATTAATGATTGGTCGTGATAATGCCAAAAATTTCAATTTCCTACGCTACATTTGTGAATGTGTGTGTGCGTGAGTGTGTGTGTGTGTGAGAGAGAGGGTGTGTGTGTAGTGTGTGTGGGTGAGTGTAATGGAGAAATTTAGGAAGTTAGGTGACATACTTGAGTAAGGATTCAGTTTCCAGATAGTCACGCTCCAGAAGCCATTCCATCAATTTTGATTTTATTTCATATTTATTTAGATTGACAATATTTAAATTTTTGTGAACTTGTTTGTATATGTGTGTGCTTAAAGTATAGTATTGGTGTTGTGCAAAGGTAGTATTATGTGGGGTACCTATCGGTAATTGCTTTCTTTTTGTGGGGTCAGCTTGGGGAACGCTAGGATGTTTCCTAATGGTAGACCGCAGTACATAGAGTTGGCGCACGGAAAGTACTTTGCAGTCAGCGTAAAGTTGAGTTGTAGGATAACGAAAAGGTTTGCGTGACATTACCTTCAGCACGCCCCTCTGCGCTCTCTCAATCTTTAAAAGACTGGTTTTATTTGCTCCACCCCATACCGTTATGCAATATCCAATAACAGATTGACATAAGGCATAATAAACCATCTTCAGCGTTTCGGGAGCAGCCGATTCTCTAAGGGATTTGAAAATATGGAGTAGATTAATAGCTCTAGAAGAAATGGCGTCAACTTGTTTATCCCATCGTAGTCCACTGTCTATTTGGACACCCAGGTATTTTATATGGTCAGCTTTTCTAATTGTCGGACATGAGCAAGGTGCAGATTGATTGGAGCAGTTATGAGCTTTCAGGGAGAAACATTTTTCGGGTAAGTTGTTACATCGGATAGCGAATGGGATGAAAGTTGTTTTATCGCAGTTGAGAGTGAGCAGGTTTTGGTTGAGCCATTGCATTATATTTGTTACTGCTGCCTCTGCATAAAGCTTAACAATATCCCAATTTGGCCCATAGACTATGACCGAGGTATCATCTGCATACGTAATGATCTTAGCATTGGGGATGGTCATTCTGCACAGCTCATTGACGTATATTTGGAAAAGAGTTGGCCCAAGAATGCTTCCCTGAGGAACACCATAGGTAGTTACTACTTCGTCACTTATATGCTCTCCTATTTTAACTCGCAGGGTCCGGTTGTTAAGATAATCTTTAAAGATCTCGAGGATGTTTCCACGTACACCTAGGACTTCCATTTTGGAGATAAGTTTGGGAACAGACACTGTGTCAAACGCTTTGGAGAGATCTAGGAAGATCCCTAGACATTTGATTCTACTGTCCAGTTTTCTAGCAATGAATTGTGTCAGGTCAAGAACTGCATCTTCTGTTGAGATCCCTGTGCGAAAACCATACTGATTATCAGCAATGAGTCGATGTTTGTTCAGAAATTTTATTAGACCGTTAGAAAGGATCCTTTCTAGTATTTTAGAGAGTGCTGATAGGACCGATATGGGTCTGTAGTTGTTGACACAGTTTCTGCTCCCTCCCTTATATATCGGATGGACGATGGCTTTTTTAAGCGCATCAGGAAAAACACCTTTCTGCAGGCAACAGTTAAAGATATACGTCAATGGTGGCGTTAAGGTTCGACGGCAACTCTTTAGTACAAAGGGAGATATGCCATCCCAACCTATTGCACAGTCATCTCGAAGTTGCATAATATGGGACTCCACCTCCGATTCATCAATTTCAAGTATCACTAAAGAGTCGGTAGTGCTGAGTGACACATTAAGGCATGATCTCATAGGTGGGTTTGTGGGTTGGGGAGATTGGGACATGATTTTTTCTGCCAAGTTAGTGCCTATGTTACTAAAAAATCTGCACACTTCGTTAACGGATGATTTTGCGTTATCACAAATGTTTAGTAGTTCAATCGGGCTAGTTTTCTTTTTGCTGGTATTGGTGATTTGTTTTATCGTTTCCCAGAGTGCTTTTGGGTTGTAGCGGGATTTTTCCAGTTCACTTTTTTCATAGGCTATTTTTAGTTTACGGATGAGATTATTACAAAAGTTCCGGTATCGCTTATAGGTCGTATTCAGAATAAGATTTTAATCGAGACCGATTACACAATAAATCAAAAACAGATTTTGATTTATTGTGTAATCGGTCTCGATTATTCATACAACGCAAGAGTCCGGTTGTTATCCATGGTTTTATTATTCTTTTATTTCTTGGAATTTTAATTTGTTTGGTATGCTTGGAAATTACTGAGGAGATAATATTTATGAACAAGTTCATGGATAAATTGGGATCAATAATTTTATATACTGGAGAAAAATCCGAGACTTCTAAGTCCAGTTTAATTGCATCATAGTCTATGCGAGTAGTTATGCGGGGTGGTTTATTATTCGGGTTTGTTTTAGCAATAGTGAATAAAACCGGTTTGTGATCCGTAATATGAGAGTCAAGTATAAGAGTAGTGACAGGAAGAGAAGTTTTAACGAGTACATGATCCAGACAGCTATCCAGCCGAGTATTGTACCGGTGGGTTGGAAGAAGACCGTGGGAAGCGTTTAAAATAAGATAATTAAGACAGTTGTTATCTGTATTACTGGGCTTGAGATCTATATTAATATCACCTATAAGGATTATATGTTTGTACGAGGAAAGGCTAACGTAGACACTATTCAGACTATCTAAGAAATTTTCGGAACATTCCTTGGAGCTGTATGACGGGGACCTATATACTGCAACAATGGCAATATATTGGTTAACTACATGACATACAATACAGTTACCGTCAACAAAAGGAGGTTCCCACACAAGAGTTCGGAGGGTTTGTTTTGTAAAGATAACTATTCCATCGTTTTGGTTACTGTTTATTTCGGTGCAATTGGATTCATATCCATCTAAGATAGGTATATGACTAACTTTACTGAGCCAGCACTCGGTCAGGATAATCACATCTAAATCGAGTGTTGTAGACTTAATTAGTGCTTGAAGTTGGTCAAAATTTTTATTTAAGCTACGGATGTTTAAGTGTAATATTTTTAAGTTTGAATTCTTGGGATTAATATACTCAATACATTTTTCTGGGGCACAATTAAATGAGTTACCCACAGTAGTAAGCGAGTCAAGCTCGCTACTTATATTATTAATGCTCACCATTGGAAGGCTTTAGAAAGAACAAATAGGTCACTGAAAGTAATTTTTATAAGGTTTTGTTTAGTAGTAAGTATGTCAATTCCTGGTAGGTGAGTGTAAGTGTGTTTGTGACATTTATTGTATTTATTTATGTGAGTCGTGTCTATATTTTTGTGTAGTGAATTATTTTGTGAGGTAGGTGAGTGTAAGAGAAGTATGAAAGATTGGTAGTTATAGTGAATGGAAAGACTAGTGTGAGATGTGAATGTAATTTTGTGTAGAGTACATATGCAACAGTGAGTTATAATTTGTATTATTGTGTGGATGCAAAATGGATTAAATATTTTGTTATGTTTAGAAATAAGTAAAATATTAGAGAATAGTAAAAAAAGTAAGTAGTAAATAAAAGTTAAAATATGGATTGTTACTATACAAGTTAAGAGTCATATGCCAGTGATAATTAAATCTTGAAGACATCTTTCTGATCTGACTAATAGCTGCTTGTCACCATCCTTTTTGCGTAAAAATATGTTTCCGTTGGAAGCCCAGCAGAACATGAAATTGTGGTTTTTCGCAAACTCTCTTGCTTGGTAGAATAATTTTTTAGTATTACCTGGAAGCTGTTCGGTGACATAAACCGGTTTACAAGGTCCTGGAACGCCAATATGATTTGTATTAAGTTTACTTTGTTTGTCTTTGGCTTTGTTGAAAGTTCGTACTGCTGAAATCAATGTTTCCCTTTTTGTCACAGAAGAAAATTCAGCTATAATCGGTCGAATCGTTGAGGGATCCGATGATTTCCCGGGCAATCGATAAATATCCCTCAGTTCCAAGACATCGACGGGAACCCCAACCGCTTTCCCAATATTGGATACTGTCTTGGCAAGAATGGCATTAGTTTCATTGTTACCTTGCGGGATATTACGGATTTCAATGCCCGACGACCTTGTTTTTTGTTGTTGTTGTTGTTGTTGAGTGTCTGCATCCTATGGATATGACTGGGCTTGGTGTGTGCAAAGACTACACAGGCGTATGTCATGATGGGGCGTATGCAGGCTATGTACAGGCGCATTTTGCACTTGAGGGATAGCTTGCTGCGCGGGTTGAGGAGAGAGTGGATATGATAGAGTGCGTGGGCAGTGCGCGAGCGTACCGTCCTTATATGCTCTCCGAAGGTGAGGTGTTCGTCTAGGATAACACCTAGGTATTTGGCTCGCTTTTCCCAAGGGATCGGCTTGTCAGACATGATGATTGGCTGGGGACTACTACTCGAGACCGCGACGCAAACCCACCCTGGGTTTGCGTCGCGGTCTCGAGTAGAGTACCGCTTGGCTCTTTTCGGGATTAACTTATATTCTCCATTTTTTAAACCAGTCAGCAAGGGCATTGACAGCGGTTTGGAGATTTAGTTTTATTTGATTGGGGCTGGTTCCTGAGCAGTAAATGGCTGTGTCGTCTGCGAAGAGAGCGAATTGTTCATACATTTTTTCCCTGCTTTTGTAGATACCTAGGGTTGCTCAGTCACAGTCTCTAAATATAACGCGGTCGCAAACAGGCAATGTCTTTTTTTTTCTGATAACTTTCAAAACGTTCTTTATCGAAATTAGAAGTATTTTTTGACAAAGTCAGAATTACTGCTTCGAAGTGCGTGAACCATAGTCTGGGGTACGCTGGCCAAAACTCAGACAGCTGTGCTTGTAGTGTGAGCGTGTCGACTCGCCCTTCTACCTGTGGTGCGTTGCTGGTCGCCATCCTGAGTAGACTCGGCTGGTGTAACGTTGCAATACCGTGAATATAGCCTCTTGGAACCCTAGTGGTGAGACCCGCTTGTGGGAAGCCACTAGAATGTGCTAATCAAGAGTATCTTCACGTCCGTCTTGAAGTCACGTCGGTCTTGTAATCGCGTTCGTTCGAACCACGACGGTTAGACTCGCACCGGTTAGTCTTACATCGGTCTGAATCACGTCGGTGTCACCAATGTGGAGGCATGAGGAACAGGGAGTAAAGTTCACTCATCCTCCATAGAAAAGGGAGGATCCTCCGACCAGACGGGTGTTATATCTGGCGGGAGTACACCACACACACACACACCAGCACCACACACATGCTACAATACAATTGACGACCTTCCGCGAAAGGGTTCAAATAAATCACACCAGGATCGTGGAAGTCATGGCGTGCATCTCGAACACAAAGGGTCTCAACCGCCTGCACTGAGGGTACCTAATAAATCTCACTCCGGAACTCCGGAAGCACATCTGGTGACCCATGTGCGTGGGAGCGTGTGAAACTATAGCAAACCGCCTAGCACGTGGACTGTAAAGTGGCGCGCTATCTACGCTGACCAATCATACGCCACGTCCTCCCTCGATCAACGAATCTGCATCGAGGACGCGCGATTGGTCACCCCACTGTTGTGTAGAGATAGATATAGTATTTAAGTTGTGCGTAGCCTATAAGAGACACATTTCTTCACATATTACATTCGTATACACATTCTGTAACATTCGCATCCACATTCACATTCTGTTCTTCTATCGAGTCGCGTCTACACTTGTAATTAGTTAACTTCTAGTACACATTGTACCTCTTTACTTACGTGCAATATACAACGTTCTATCTATCCGAGTTTTAATTACGTAACACGACCTACGCGCTACAAGCCCTTTTATGCCCAGTAAAGTGGCTATGGAAATGGTTCAAAGGCTTCTAAATCTTACCACTCTTCTTTAATCTTACCACCAATTGTTGGTTAGTGACCAAGCTGTAAGAAGATTACATGAAGCTGTTAGCTGTACCAAATTTTCGGTGTGGCAATCGCGAGGGGAGACTATTGTGGGCTCGAAAAAGCCTTATTACTTTAGAGATAAAGTTGAAAATCTAATAAAGAATTATGACAGATTGTAGTAGCTTGATGATTTGATGAACGATGTCATCTGTAGTTCAAGTGAGTTCGGCATCGGTAATTCATGCTCAAAATTAAATAATCCAAATCGAGCTGCGGTATCAGGTCCTAGGTTCTTTAAAAGTGCAGGGAGTTGTTCTTGTATCATCAGAGTTGGAGAAAAAATAACTATACATAGCTCTTCGTTGCAACATGTCGCATGCGTGTTCAACGGGATCCATTTCGGGGGACTGAGCAGATCAGTCCATAATCTTGACTTCATTTTCCTTAAGAACAGTTGATATCAGCTCAGCCGTATGGGCACGGGCATTATCGTGCATGAGTAGGTACTCCTGACCCCTTATGTGGGATTATCAGATTCCGTCATATCCAAATGAGATCGGTTCGCGCACCCATACCAATACCAGCAGCCCATACTATGATAGTCCTGTCTTAGTATAAATGAACTTCTTGTGGATGCTGGAGGAGACGACTTCGTCTACCAGGAAACCCTTAATCTTCGTGAATTCGGATAAAATCCAAATCCAAAAAACATCACCTTACCATATCTCATCACTTCATGCATGCATGCGCGCAGATCCAACCCGCGCCTCCTTGCGCAGCGGCCGCTTTCTCTACCGCTGCGCCACGGAGGCTGTCAAGTTGACCTGTCTTCGTTGATCATATAAGTATTAAAAATTATTATTGAATTATTAAAAAAATATAATGGTGGCTTAAAAAAACCTAAGAACACGGTTTTATAAGTGAGATCCCGGGTTATGATTCACAATTATAAAATATTAAGTAAACATAATTTTGTAAGCCACTTGTCTTGTTCCACCTACTAGCTAAAATTATTTGATTTAGGATAACTACCTGAAAGTATGCACAAAATAATAAATAGAAGCAACGAAGTTAAAAGGAAAGCTTTCACAGCTGAGTTAACGAGTACCAACTTTAGTAGTCGATGAAATTATAAACTATTATAGGTAGGTACTTAGGTTACCTATACAAAATTTTCACAAAAAAAGCATGTGGTAGAAGTTTCAAAAATTTTGATTTCAAACACTATGAAACACTGTGTTTCATTCTGTATTCGTTTCGTGCTTCTTATCTCATTTTCACCCGCGTTAAATGTTATGAATTTATGTCTGTCTCTTTTTCCTTTCGTCGGCATTCAAATCACAACTTAGCTAAAGACTTCACCCTGGGGTAGATTTTACTTCTCGAAGAGAGGAAGCCTGTATTCTAGCACAGCAGTGGTAACATTATAGGCTGATTGATGATGCCCGTCAAATTATTGCTTTATCTACAAACTACCTTTCCGCCCGCGGCTTCACCCGCGTGGAATTCGGTTATATCGCGCTTTTTAGATTTCCCTCAGGAACATCAATCTTTTTTTTTTTCAGTAAAAGGTAGCCTATGTTCTTTCTCAGGGTCTAAAGATTGTCTGTGTCAAATTTCATCAAAATCGGTTGAGAGGTTTAAGCGGGAAAGCGTAAAGTAAAGCGTAAAAGACAGACAGTCAGACAGAGTTACTTTCACATTTATAATATTAGTATGGATTATCATCATACTAACTGACCCGCATCTTAACTCACTATTACTATACTATCAATTAGAATTGTCGTCCTCCGTGGCGCAGCGGTCAACACGCCTGCCTGCGACGTGGAGGCCCCGGGTTCGATCCCCGGCTAGGTCATGGTGGAAAACGATATTTATCTATATATGTATACAATATGTAAAGAAAACCCTGTCCGACCCGTAAGGATAATAAAGGTTAGGTAAACACTTGACCAAATATAATATAAAATTTTACACAATCATCATAGTAACAATACTAATGAATTTTGAAATAATCCTTTTTTCCCGGGAATTAATTCCAATTTCCCTGAAATTTGGTAGGTAATTTTTAAAAAAGTGACAACACCGGTATTATTATAAGCGAATAGCGACGCGACCACGTCACAGGGGCCGCGTACCCTGCCCCCGGCCGCCCGCGGAATGGGGTTGCTTACCGCACATATATTAAGTTACCTCCTTTTGCGAAATAATATTTATTTTTTCAGGGGGATTTTTTTTTAAGTTTTGCCTGTCTTTGTGGGCATTAGTAGAATCAGTTATCGATACCTAACAATGCCTTCACGGATCGGACAGGGTTTTCTTTACATATTGTATATTATAAATATAGTATCGTTGAGTTAGTATCCCATAACACAAGTCTCGGACTTACTTTGGGGCTAGCTCAATCTGTGTGATTTGTCCATATATACAGTATGTTAACTAACAGAAGGCGTTCCCGTTAACCCGAAATAGTATAGCATACATACATGCTAAAAAAAATATTTCCATTCGAAAACAAAATGTTTTAAAATTTTTCCAATAAGAAAATATTCAATAAAAAATTTAAATTGACATGTAAAAGAAACACACTGTACACGCGAACATGAAAGACGGCAACGTCGCAATTTATTTATGAATGACGAGCCGCGTATGCGGCGGCAATCTAAGATCTAATTGATTGATGTGTGTTGGACGTTGGTTGATGTGTGTTGGGCGATGCAACGTTAGGTAGATAATATTCCGCGCTACTATTTTGATTTAAAACAGGAGGTTTCAAATTTATTTTCAATCATTAATTTCTTTTTATTCGGATTATTTTATGCTTAATTTTCTATGCTGATATTTTTATTTTAATCTATTAATGATATATATTAACGAGTTTAAGGGAACGCCCTCTGTTATTTAACAAACTGTATATATAAAAAAAAATTAGAATAATTTTGAAGCATATTGCTAGTCCATTGCTCCATATGTTCGAAGAATGTGTCGGCACAACAACGTAGATAACGCAATGTATGCTGTTGAATTGTCAAAATGAAAACCAATGCACCTGATGGTGTATTATTACTGAAGAATTAGACGACACAGTCGGTGCAGTAGTTGAGCGATCGACTGCAGCATTGTGTGTCGTGGGTTCGATTCCCGCACGGAACAGATAGTTGTATGGCATACAGGGGAAAAAAGTATAGAATATTGGCCTCGATTCCCTTCTTGACAAACTAAATTAAATTTAAATTCAGTACATCATTTTCTTTTATTTCTGTCCTTTTCTTAATGAAAGGGAAAAAACAAGATGCCTTGAAATTAAAAAAAAATCAGTTTAGTTTGTCAATAAGGAAGGGAATCGGGGCAATTGTCTATCTAGGCTTCTATGATGAATAGTTCTGAACGTAACACTCGCTGTCATAAATAATCGACTCAGTGTATCGTAGTTCCCTGCTGGACATAGGCGGCCTCGACATGCTGCGCCACAATCTGTCCTCGGACTTCAGCTTTTGTACCAGCCACCACTGTCATTTACTGTTATTTAATTTCTAGACTTACATGTCTAGTGGCTGCTGACTGTGAGGATAACCTGAAAAATCAGCAATTTCATAGAAAACTGCTACAACTTTGCAGTCAAAATAAATGACAGAACTAATTTATACAGAGTGGCGATTAGGTACGTAATCAGAATAAATAGTACAGCGTTATTACAAACCGTTATCTGAAAATAAAAAATAATATTTTACTTTTACTTTAATAAATATTTTACTATAAATAGGTAACGTTGGATGAGCGCTAAAAATATACTTACTTAATAAAAATATAAATATATATATGTATACAGTATTCTGTATTGACGTCATAGAAAATCAATTTATGGATTCCATTTATTGCTCCAACGGGTTCAATCAGATAATTATTTAACGCGCAGGGACAAATTTTCTTGTGCAGCTGTGTCCTGCGATAATACTCGCAACATAGTAAACTTGCATCGTCTTGATCCTTTGTGATATAGCGTTCATTACTTAGGTACTGAAATGAATGATCCTTCTCTGTACCTATGAGAGGAGACCTGTGCCCAGCAGTGGGACGATAAAAGGTTGATGATGATGATGACTTAGGTACACAAATATAAACAAATTCTCTTTATTTATTTAATTAAGGCACATCTTTCTATGAGTACCTACAGGTTTTCTAGGTGCACTTACCTTACCATGTTTTATCTGATAACTATCTATTGACCCAATTTTCTACCGAAGATATTGACACTATTTTACATACTTACTATAATTTTAAGAATTAAATGAATTGTAATTTATTTATCAACTTGATGTCATAACCTCGACTTTCAAGGATCTAGATCAAGTAATCCACATCGCATTCGCTTGGTGTGTGGGAAGCTGAAAATTGAATGCGTTCTAGCGCCTAATAAGCATTGAATAGAAACAGTCTCTGAAACCGTATATAAGCCGGGACTAGCTTTTCAAAATTCAGTTCGGAAGCGACCGCCATCGGTAGACTTCCAACAGTTTCATCGCGAAAGGAAGAGAACCAAACCATAATAGCACACAGTTACTATGAATAACTGGCGTTTACTACTACTTGCGGTAGTCGCGGTATTTCAACCTATTGCATCCTTCACCGATAGCAACCTCATTGATGGCAGGCAACAGTGTTGCGACCGTCTTTCTTCTGCTCCGCTCCAAGACTCGCTTCATGGAACATACCGGCTTGGCAAAACTACATCTGCACTGCGACGTCTAAACGACCGGGATGAAACCCGTGAAGATCGGCGGTATGAACTAAGGCAACGTGTCTCCGTACTTAGTCGTTCTTCATCGGAGAGACCACTGGTAGACATCAGACGAAGGATTGCAAGCCAAAGTCCCTCTGAAGCCAAGGCCTCTCGTGTTGAATTCCGTCTTGAACGTCCTGTTATCTCTCAAAGCCGCAATCGGCTCCTGGATATAAACCAAAGAGAAGAAACCGCTCGATCTAATCGAGACAAGCAAACTCAAGATCTGACCCGAAGAGTTGTCGGCCGCACCCCCAGGGATGCCTTAGATCGTCGAAATGTCGGGACCTTCACTAAATCTCCACGTGACAATTTATTCAGGAACGACTACAGAACCGACAGCTTTGGTAATGAGCGTCTGTCTAAAAATTTGTTCGATGTCCAACGTGAAATGCAGAGAGAAGATAGATCAGTTGAACGTAAGATTACTCTGAACAGAGATGCACGACGTGTCTTCAGCCGAACTCAAGACGACGCACCCAGCATTGAAGCATCTAACAACATGAAAAATCAGCGTATTGCAAGGGAAAGATTAAGTTCAGTGCGACGTGAATCTTTAATTCGACCAGATATGAGGCGTAACAGTGAACGTAACGATGAACGTCGAGACCTGCAGCGAATCAACGAACAAAGGCGGTCACTTACAGAAAATACTCGACTAGTACATCGAATCCGTGATATGAGAATTACTCTTAATGCTCGTGAGGATAACAGGGAAAACCGACATCGCGAAAGCTCAATTCAACGACGATCGACTGAAAGGTTTGAGGGACATCGTGAACAGAGGGAAGACCGCTCATCGAAGCAGCAAAATAAAGAAAACATTGGCAGTACCGCATCTTCCAACGAGCGACGAATGCAGGTGAATCGAAGAATAATTACACGCGAATCCCGAACTATAAATGTAATGGCTAGTCAAAATGACAGAAACGCGGATGTTCGGCAAGAAATTAGATACAATGAGAAAACGTCAAGGGGGATTCAGGACGTAATACGAGAAAATCCAGCCCCTAGGCTTTCCCGCGAAAGGATTCTGATGGACCGGAGAAATATTCGAGAATCTAGAAACATGAATGCCCAAACTAAAGGAGAAGTTGATGATAGTCGACGTGAAATTAGGCATAATGAGAGGTTGACCAAGGAGACTCGGGATGGGAATAGAGAAAATCGGGAGGAAGGACTTTCCCGCGAAAGAATCCAGATGGATCGCAGAAATATTCGTGGATCTAGAATAATCAATGCCCAAAATAAAAGGGAAGTTGATGGTCGACGTGAAATCAGAAATAACGAGAGATTGATCAGGGACACTCGGAACGAAGGACTTTCCCGCGAAAGAATTCAAATAGATCGCAGAAATATCCGTGAATCTAGAATTATTAATGGCCAAAATAAGAGAGAAGTTAATGGTCAACCTGAAATTAGACATGGAGAGCGTTTGACCAGGGAGACTCGGGACGAAAATACGGTAAATCCCAACTACGGGCTTTCTCTCGAGAGGATTCAAATAGAGAGACGAAATACTCGCGAATTTAGGACAGTCGGTACAACTAATGACAAAGAAATAAATAGTCGACGGGAAATTAGGTTCAACGAGATGTCTCCGGAATTAAGGAAAGAAGCTAGGCCAAACCCTGAGCAGATAATTTTTCGGGAGAGGATCCAGATGGATCAAAGAAATTTCGGAGAATTTAGAAGCATGAATATTGTTATCCGAACCAAGAGAAACGCTGATAACCGCATGGAAATGCGTACTGACGGAATGCTGCATTCGGAAAATAGGGAAAACCGCGAACACAGAATTTCTTATGAACGGATCCAAATGGATCGGCGAAATAACCGTGAAGCTAGAATCGGGAACGAGAAATCTCTACGATTAAGAGACCGAGAGTTAACTAGGGAAACCCGAGAACAATTGAAGGAGAATCCCGACCGTAGACACGGTCAAGAAAGTAGACAAGTAGACCTACCAATTATCCGAGACTCCAGAGTAAATAGTGTCGATAGTAGGACTGAACGAAGCCCTGACACCAAAAATCGACGAGACATAAGGAAAAATGAGAGGTTATATGAACTTCGTAATGATCAATTTACCCCAGAGCGTCGAGTGCAATCAAGGTCCTCCGACAGAGTTAATGCAGAAGAAAGAGACAGCGTAATAATGTATCGAAAAGTCCGTACTGCTGACCGTCGAAACTTCCGCGAAATAAGGGCAGAACCTAGATTAAGCCGATCTGCCGACTTAGAAAGCCGAAGCGAAGTATTCCGCAGTCGCGTTGCACATAGCCACAAGGTTGAAAACAAGGAACGTGATGCAATTGACGCTCGTTCTAGAAATCTTGATATATCCAGAAATCGTGAAAGGATAAGCTCCGTGATGGTCGGAAAAGTGGAAATTGAAAACGAATATACCATCGCTAACTGGCAATATGTTCTGTACACTTTACAGACCGCCTATTTGTGCGCTCTTTTCATGCAGATGCTGAAGCCAAGCCGCACTGAAAAAGCGAGCAAGATGTATGTATTTTGAATATTATATTATGATACGTATCTACCTACATTATTAAGGTGTTTTATTCACATTGTTTTTTCTTTGTTTTCAGGAGTCTCCGCTGGTTACCTGTATCTTCTCACTACAACCCTATCAAGGTAGATTAAACAACGCCTGTGCACACTGTACGGACCTATCAACTTATATTTACATGTGTAGAAAATTTCGTTTAAATGTTATGATCCCTAATCTAATGTATTCGTAAAAAATAAATAATTATTGTGTGTTATAAATTTCAGCTGTTTATTTATTTGCCCCCTATTTGTTTCTGTGAGCTGTGTGCACGGCGACATTTTGTCGGCGTTCGTTCATCTTCAAAGCACCATACAGTCGATTGTCGTTTTGTTTCGGGATAATAATTATACAGCCATGTTTCGTCATCGGTAAGTATATCGTATACATTTTTTTTTCTTGCCTCCGTCAAATTTCTCAATCGTAAATCGGCACCAATCTACCCGGCGGTCTTTTTGGTCGTCGGTCAGTTTGTGCAATACCCATCTTGAACAACGCTTTCGAAGAGAAAGGTAATCATGGATTATAATTTTCAGCGCTGCTGATCCAATACCCAGTTCCCGCTTAAGCCCTACGTATGTAATTTGGCGGTTTTCCCGGATAAACTGTTCAACCGTTTCAACGTTTTCTTGAGTGACTGCTGTTGGCGCGCGATCCGATCTCGCTTCATCTTCAAAGCTTCCCCTCCTTCTCTTGAACTAAGCAAACCAATTAAAAACTGCTCGTGAACAAGCAGATTCACCAAAAGTAGCCACTTACACTTCAATACATTTTTGTAGTTTTAAACCTTTTTCATAGTCACAGTAAATCATAGCGCAAAAATCACGTCAACTGAGTTAAAATCTTGCAAGAAAATTCCTGCCGAATTCTCTCAAAAATGAGCCTCATAAAAGAAAAAGGATATTAATTCAAGTATGTTCCATATTTAAATTTATCACTAAATAACCAGTGTTTAAGGTGGTGTATTACTTGCCAGTATCAAATTATTGAGTAAAGAGTAACTAAAAACTTTTGGCACGCCCCTCGTAAAATTTTAAACAGTACCCCATAAAAGAACTATTTACTTTAGCCCGTCTGAACCGAGGTTGATCTAAATTGTTTCTATTCCTAGTATTAAAATTGTGCCTGTCACTTCTCTTATTAAAAAGATCAATATTTTTCCGAACATACTTAATGTTTTCATAAATGTATTGACAAGGGACCGTAAGGATGTTTATTTCTTTAAATAGTTCCGTAAGAGAACCGCGTCTGCGGAGATTGTATATTGCTCTGATAGCTCTTTTCTGCAGAATAAAAATAGACTCATATGTCTGCAGCCCGTCCCCAAAGCAAAATACCGTATGACATGATACTATGAAAGTAGCTAAAATAGATTAGTCTCGCAATATCTACATCAGTAAATTGACGGATTTTTCTGACAGCATATGCTGCTGAACTAAGCCGTCCTGCCAGAGATGTTAAATGAGGACCCCATTGTAGCCTCGAGTCAAGCGTGATCCCCAGGAAAACCGTGTTCTCGACGAATTCGAGTTTCTCCTTGTTCAATACTATATCGGAGTAAGTACTTGTAACATGATGATGATGATGAGATGGCTCTGCATCTAGTCTAACGTGTCAAAACCGCTCCGTAATTTAAAATTTGTTAAAATTATTATAAGTGCATATAAACGAATAAAAATAAGTGAACCAAGCAAACATCACCTAATTAACCTGTGATAGTGTTATCCACGGATTTAATACACGGTAATACAGTGAACTTACAACACAATATACTGTGATCAAGATACTTCGTTTTACTTCGTTTTATAATAACAAATACGGACAAGAACAACAGTAATAAACTAAATAAACATTGTGTGTTCCTTAATTATCATAACAATTAGTGTAGTAAATAAAATAAAAACGATAACAAAAACCTAGTGAAAAAGTGACTCATAGTGATTTGAATTCAAACCGTCACATGTCATCAACTAATAAAAGAATAAAGATTTGTGGCAACTGGTCAATAAATTGGGCACGCTTAGTTAGGCTTGATTGGCGTAGTTGCTAACGTATGTCAACTTTTGCAATTCAGCCTTACACGAGTGTCACGAGTTCAAACCCCAGTGACACAACATCACTTTTCGTCAGTCTCAAAATTAATTATTTGGAATATAAAGCATGTTCTAATATAATTAGAAGCTCATAATACATATTAATATTGCTCAACTAATACGATCACACAAAATGTCATCAAACACAAATGCAAAAAGTAATAGGAAAGTGGCAGCACTAGTAACATGCTTTAAATGCAAAAAAAGTGTAAACATAAAAACTACTGCTTTGTGCTCTGCCTGTGACAATAGATATGAATTGGAATGCGACGGGTATCCAGAACAAACGTATCACCTTAAAGACGCAGAATCTAAAAAAAAGTGGAGATGTAAGGTGTGTATCAAAAATAAAAAATACGCTAATACCGACAGTACAACCAATGTTACCGTGAGAAAAAAATTAACTTCCATAAAAACACCGTCACCGATAGAACAATCTCAATGTATCGAAGATATAGTACAGGATAAAGCGGTGAATCCCCGTGTGGTACCGGGCCTAGAATTGTACCAACCCATATCCTCCCGTGGGTGTCGTAAGAGGCGACTAAGGGAAATCACCAGGGAAGCGGGCAGCAGCGCTTCTCCTGTGTAATATCAAATCACTGCGATCCCCAACCCGCCTGCCAAGCGTGGGGATTATGGCAAACCCCCCCAATGATGCACACGATACAGCCCAGGCCCCTAGTCCCCGGCAGCTCCGCTATTCCAGTCTACGGTAGCGGACTCGGTTACGGCGGAGCAAGGGGTGCTAAGAATCTCCGGCAGAGGTCCGGCTACCATCACAAACGACGACCTTTGGCCCTGGCAACATTTAACACGCGCACACTACGGACCGATGAGAAGATTGTCGAACTGGAGGAAGAACTGAGCCGGTTGCGCTGGGACATTGTGGGGTTATCTGAAGTCCGAAGAGAGGGAGAGGACTCGATAATCCTGAAGTCTGGCAACCTGCTCTATTTCCGGGAAGGCGACCAGCTGTCCCAGGGTGGTGTCGGGTTTATTGTCCACAAGTCCCTCGTGAACAACGTGGTTAAAGTCGGGAGCCTTTCGACTCGGGTGGCGTACCTTGTACTGAAAATAACAAAACGATATTCGTTAAAGGTTATACAGGTCTACGCCCCGACGTCTAAACACTCTGACGATGAGGTGGAGGCCATGTATGAGGACGTCAGTAGAGCCATACACTCCTCCAAAACCCACTACACCGTTGTCATGGGGGACTTTAACGCAAAACTGGGCATGCGAGAGGCGGACGAGACGAAAGTGGGGCAATTTGGAGTTGGAAATCGGAATCCCAGAGGTCAGATGCTAATGGATTTCATGGAAAGGGAAGGACTCTTTGCGATGAATTCTTTTTTCAGGAAACCATTGCACCGCAAGTGGACCTGGCTCAGCCCCGATGGTCAGACCAAAAACGAGATAGACTTCATAATGTCAACGAGAAGGCAAGTGTTCAACGATGTCTCCGTGATCCATGCGGTAAAAACCGGGAGTGATCACCGTATTGTTAGAAGCATCTTGAACCTCAACATTAGGCTCGAACGCTCTCGACTTATGAAGTCTACGCTCCGTCCAGCGTCAACACAACTCCAAAACCCCGAGAGCTTTCAGATCGAACTACAAAACCGCTTCGAATGCCTCGGTGAATGCGTAGATGTGGACGACTACAACAACAGGTTTGTGGAAACTCTCCAAACGGAAGGGTCTAAGTTCTACAAAACCCTCCGTTCAAAAAGACAGAAGAAGATCTCCGGTCCCACCCGCCGGCTAATGGAAGAAAGACGGGAGGTGATCTTAAAATCCCCTGATGACGCTTCGCGCATCAGATGCCTTAACAGACAGATCTCAAAGTCTCTGACTCGCGATATACGCCAATTTAATACAAATTGTATTAAAGAGGCTATCGAGCGGAACAAAGGCTCCAAAGTGTTCGCACGAGAATTGTCTGTTGGACAGAGTCTACTTGCGAAGCTGAAGACTGGGGATGGTAGGATCGTCACTTCCAAGCCCGAGCTTTTGGGTGAGATCGAGAAATTCTACGGAGAGTTATACACATCAACACACGCACCTGTTGTAAGCCTGGCTAATGATCCTAGAGCCAGACTAACCCGACACTACACCGACGATATCCCGGACGTCAGCCTGTACGAGATTGGTATGGCCCTGAAACAGCTCAAGAACGATAAGGCGGCTGGAGATGATGGAATTACGGCTGAGCTTCTGAAAGCGGGTGGCAAACCGGTTCTTAAAGCGCTTCAGAAGCTATTTAATTCCGTCATTCTTAAAGGCGAAACGCCTAAGGCGTGGCACAGGAGCGTGGTGGTTTTGTTTTTCAAAAAAGGTGACAATACCCTCCTGAAAAACTACAGACCGATATCCCTCCTGAGCCATGTCTACAAGCTGTTTTCTAGGGTCATCACGAATCGTCTCGCTCGCAGGTTTGACGACTTCCAGCCTCCCGAACAAGCAGGCTTCCGAAAAGGCTTTAGCACCATAGACCACATTCATACGCTGCGGCAAGTTATACAGAAGTCCGAGGAGTATAACAAACCACTATGCTTGGCGTTTGTGGACTATGAGAAGGCCTTCGATTCGATTGAGACTTGGGCGGTGCTACAGTCTCTCCAGCGGTGCCAAATTGACCATCGATACATTGAGGTGATAAAGTGTTTGTACAAAAACGCCACCATGTCAGTCCGTCTCCAGGATCAGGACTCGAAACCGATCCAACTGCAGCGTGGAGTGAGACAAGGAGATGTCATATCTCCTAAATTGTTCACTGCTGCGTTGGAAGATGTCTTCAAGCTCCTGGACTGGAAAGGACTTGGCATCAACATCAACGGCGAGTACATCACTAATCTCCGTTTCGCAGATGATATCGTGGTCATGGCTGAGACCCTGGAAGACTTGGGCAAAATGCTCAATGACCTCAGCAGAGCTTCCCAACAAGTGGGTCTAAAAATGAACATGGATAAGACGAAGATCATGTCGAACTCTCATGTCGCACCCACTCCAATTGTAGTTGGTTGCTCTGCACTCGAAGTTGTTGACGAGTATATATACCTGGGACAGAAAGTCCAACTAGGTAGGTCCAACTTCGAGAAAGAGGTGTCTCGGCGAATCCAGCTCGGTTGGGCAGCGTTCGGGAAGCTACGCTACATCTTCTCGTCGTCCAAGATACCACAGTGTCTCAAGACGAAAGTCTTTGACCAGTGCGTGTTGCCAGTGATGACTTACGGAACTGAAACGTGGTCGCTCACAATGGGCCTCATACGAAGGCTCAGAGTCACACAAAGGGCAATGGAAAGAGCTATGCTAGGGGTTTCTCTGCGTGATCGAATCAGAAATGAGGAGATCCGCAGAAGAACCAAAGTCACCGACATAGCTCTGCGAGTCTCTAAACTCAAGTGGCAGTGGGCAGGGCACATTGCTCGTAGAACCGATGGCCGATGGGGCAGCAAGGTTCTGGAGTGGCGGCCACGTACTGGAAGACGCAGCGTAGGGAGACCCCCAACAAGGTGGACCGATGACCTGATGAAGGTCGCGGGAAGCCGATGGATGCGGGCAGCACAGGACCGGTCATCGTGGAAAGCCTTGGGGGAGGCCTTTGTCCAGCAGTGGACATCTATAGGCTGAGGAAGAAGCGGTGAATCGCCTATCTTCGATTCAAAATACAGCAGATATACTTGATTCCCATATACTGACGGAGTGCGAGATATCTAGTGAACCATGTACTCCCAATAAACAGTTATCAATGAGTGTCGACGGTACTGTGTCTGACTTAGTATTAGTCTCAGAAATGAAGGAAACAATCGCTCAGCTCACATTAAAACTCGAAATCGCTGAGAATGAATTAGGAAATATATTATTGGAAAACACCGAGCTACATAAGCAAATAAATAAATTAGTAACTGAAAATAAAACACTAAAATCTTTATGCCAGTCACCCTCCATGTTTGCAACTCCGACTACAAGCACTAAAAAGAAAAAGAGGCAAGGTTTGTCAAATCAACACAAGATACTCTCTACACCGTCCTTAACATCCAGACTTGTATCCAGATCGTACGTCGATACTGACAGCAATGAACATGTGCCATTCTTGGAACAAGAAATTGTTAATCTGCAGCAGCAACTGAAGGTTGCGCAACTAGAAATAGCAACCCTCATGGACCGTATTACGACCCTAATGCAGAATAGTTGCAATATTTTTGAACCTGTCGCTCGTCTGGAAATAAAGTGAAATGTAGTAAACACCGCCAGTCCTCAGAAAATTGCTACCACAGACGGACAGACTAAAAGAAAAATGTTTATTTTTGGTACTCAGCGCTGCGTCGGACTTGCAGCGGCCATCTCACACTCAAGGACAAATACACAATATGAGAAATACAGACTCGTCTCTATTACAAAGCCAAATGCGCCTTGCAGTGAAATAATAGCAAACTGCAGAAATACCAAATTGACAAATGAAGACAAAATTATAATATGCATAGGCGAAAATGATAAAAATCCAAAACTATTATTGTCACAATTGCAAATTATACTCAATACATTCTTAAATAATACTGTTATTGTGTTAAATGTCGTCAATAACATGCACCTCAATGTCCGTAAGTTAAACTATTGTATAAAGAATATTTGTAATAAATATAGAAAATGTCACTTTTTAAATGAAACATCCACGAAACTCTCCGATGTTTGTGAGTCCATAAATTATATCATAGATTACTGTGACTATAGTGATAAATATTTAAATCCGAGTGAAATTCGAAAAATAATAGCGAGTAACAAATCAAGTTCTAAATTAAACGTTTCAACAAGCGAACCCAAAAAAGGCACAATTCCCTATTACTTTAGTCGTATTAAGAATAGATCAAACACGGATAGGTTCTCTTTACAATGTAACGAAAAGGGTAAAATAGGAACTATACCCTATTACTTTCCTGTGATAAACAAGCGCGACTCATTTTTTCGTATCTCAAAACAACACAACACATCACTTTAGAATATTTCACCAAAATATCGCCAGTTTGTTATCCAAACAAGAACTGTTAGAAATCACAATTCAAGAGTTAAAAGAAGTAAACGTTGACCCAGATGTAATATGTCTATCTGAAACTTTTTTAAAAAAAGGCTGTGAAAACTACGTAAAACTGTACAATTATGAAATGGCTGCTGGCTTCTGTAGAGATAAACAAAGAGGTGGCACGTGTATATTAATTAAAAAAGGCTTGAATTACAAGGAATTAATATTCGTAAAAAACTATGCCACTCAGAACACGTTTGAAGCTTGTGGTGTAGAGGTAACAAATATTAAACTTGTAATTATATGTGTTTATAGAACGCCCCAATCTGATCCAAATCAGTTTTTAACAAAATTGCATAAACTTTTACACGATTTGCTAAAAAAATACAAATCTAAAGTAAATTTAGTTATAGCCGGTGATATAAATATAAATACATTGAAAAAAGGTAACATTACAAAAGAATTGCAAGATTTGTGTAACAATTATTATTTGAAAATCCATATAACTGTTCCTACACGTAAGCTGTCTTGTATTGACCATATCTTGAGCAACATTACCAACGCTACATCATCTGTACTACCCCTGTACCTTTCCGATCATGACACGGCACAAATGTTAAGCTTTCCTACTAAACATAAACTACAAAAAGCACCAATATACTACATTTCTAAAAGAGATTACAGCTTAGATAACGTTCGTAAATTCAAAGAATGCTTGGTAAACCTTACTTGGTCTGAGATTTATCAAGATACTGATGCAAATTCCGCATTCAGTGATTTCCATGAACTGGTAAGCCTATTCTACAACCTCTGTTTCCCCAAGGTTAGAGTTAGAGTGAACCGCGATAATAAAAACACTCAAAAGTGGATAAGCAGAGGAATACGTCTAAGTTGCCAAACTAAACGGAGGCTACGTTACCAGTATTACAAAACTAAAAATTCTATTAATAAAATTAGATACAAAAATTACTCCAATTTGCTGAAGAAATGTATTCACGGATCAAAAAAGAACGCAAATATAAAATATATTAACACACAGGATAACAAGTGTAAAGCCACATGGACTGTCATTAAAAATGAAATAAATAGTACTACCCTCAAAGACAACATAGAAATGATAAAGTTAAAAGATGCTGTAGTTACTGACCCGGTAGAAATGGCTTCTCTATTTAACAGTCATTATGCAAATTTAACGCATAACGCACGAACTCAACAAAGTGCTGGTCCAAACTCTAGGGAAAATATAAGTGTCAACTCTATGTTCTTGAAACCTATGCTGGAAAGTGAAGTTCGACAGGAAATAATGTGTTTAAGCAATACCAGAGCAGAAGGCTATGATGAAATTAGCACAAAAATCTTAAAAGCCTGCTGTAATGAACTGACTGGGATCTTAACTCACCTAATCAATATGTCATTTACATCTGGGAGCTTTCCCGATAAATTAAAATTATCCATAGTAAAGCCGATATTCAAAAAAGGAGATAAATGTGATATCGATAATTATCGTCCTATAACTTTAGTACCTATCTTCTCCAAAATTTTTGAAAAATGTATGTACAAAAGAATAGTTAATTTTTGCAATAAGTTCCAAATAATAATTGATGAGCAGTTTGGGTTTCAAAAAAATAAATCCACGTCTTTAGCCATTTTCACCCTTATGAAAAATATACTTTCGAATATTAACAAGAACCAAATCACTACTGGTCTTTTCTTTGATTTATCGAAAGCCTTCGATCTGGTGTCACGCAAAATATTGCTGGATAAGTTAGAGAACATCGGGATTAGGGGACCTCCTCTACAGTGGATATCGTCATATTTATGTAATAGACAACAACGTGTCATAATCAATAAAATTACCAAAACTAAAGATATGATCATGACATCCTACTCATCGCAATATATGGTTAATAAGTATGGTGTTCCACAAGGAAGCGTACTAGGCCCATTATTATTTATTTTATATATAAATGACATCATAAAAATAACCAAGCATAAATGCGTATTATTTGCTGACGACATAACAATCATAGTGACATCTGATAGAATGAAAAGTACCATTGCAGATCATGAATTAGATATCAATAATACAATAGATATGTTATTAAATTGGCTTGACATGAATAATTTAAAAATGAATTTAGATAAATCAGTTTACATTCAATTTAATCAATCAAATAATAATAAATACAACATAAAATTGAATATAACTAAAATTAAGGAAGTAACACATACCAAATTTCTGGGTGTTACAATAGATAAAGACATTAATTGGAAAGAACACGTGGATAATGTTAGCACTAGAATTAATAAATTCGTCTATGCGCTGAAACAGGTTAAAAATGTAACGAATTTAAAAACTGCTATTATTTCTTACCATGCGTATGTAGAATCTTTACTACGCTATGGTCTTGTGATGTGGGGTAATGGTACAGATGTAAATAGAGCATTTGTCGCTCAAAAGAAATGCATAAGAGCAATATGTGGCCTTCAACCGGATGACTCCTGCCAACCAGTATTTAAAAGACTTGGTTTGTTACCGTTACCATCACTTTATATTTATGAGATATGCATGTTTGTTAGGCAACATCAAGATTTATTTGTAAAAGCAAATGACATTTGTGTCCGAAACCGACGAGACCCCTGCAGGCTCGTACTAAGTGATATTCCGAGGCTATCTAAATATAGTAAAAGCTGTCTTGCAATGTGTGTACGTTTATATAATAAGTTGCCCAATGATATCAAAAACGTTAATACTACATTATTTAAAAAGAAAATGTACGAATGGCTATCTGTAAATAGTTTTTATAGTGTAAAAGAATTCATTGACAAAAAATGTTAATGTCAGTTATATTCTGAAAAATTTGCATGCTTATTTTATATTGGCAAAACATGTTCGTTCTAAATTTTATTGATACCATCCTTGTATACCGTGTTTTTAGGCAAATAAATATATTATTATTATTATTATTATTACATTTGGTAACGCAAATCTTATACACTTTGTCTTTTTGCATTTAGTACTAAATTATTAGCGGTAAACCAATTTTGGACTTGCTGTAAAGCATTGTTTACGCCCTCAAGGTTTGAGCAACGTCTATTGATTTTAAAAATTAACGAAGTATCATCAGCAAACAATACAATATGTGGTTGTTTTTTTAATAGATGCGGTAGATCATTTGTATATACTAAAAAGAGGAAAGGACCGAAAATTGAGCCTTGCGGTATAACTATTTTGTCTTTCAAACCCGGAGAATTGACACCATTTATCTGAACTTGCTGTTGTCTATCAATTAAAGAAGATTTTACCAAGCTGAGTACAAGTTTACCCAGCCCATAATGTTCAAGCTTTAAAAGTAAGGTTTCATGATTGACACAATCAAAAGCCTTTGTCAGGTCACAAAATATCCTTATCGCATCTTGGGCTTCTTCCCACGCTGCAAATACATGTTTTAATAAGGTGAAAGCATACCTACTGTTGATCGTGAAAGATTGTATTGCTGTTAAAATTATAAAGCATTTGATTAAGCATAACTTTTTCAAACACCTTACTGAAAACAGGCAATACCGATACGGGTCTGTAATTATTGGTGTCCTTTATTATGGTCACCGGATTTAAAAAGTGGTATTACCTTACTGTATTTCATTATATCTGGAAAGACGCCTTGATCCACACACAAATTAAATATTAAAGCCAAGTATGGTGCTATGGTCTCAATTATGGATGTGCATACTTTAACAGACATTCCCCATAGGTCTTCGGTTATTTTGACTTTTATTTGCCGGAAAGCCTTTATGACTGTCATATGGTTTATATATTTGAATTGAAATTCAACCGGACAGCCTGGCAAGTTTGCTTTTAATAAATCAATCGAGGCTTCTGGGGAGGAATTTAGAGCTTCCGTTGTCCTAAGAGGTATATTGGTGAAATAATTCACAAACTCTTGGGCTACCTCTACGTTAGAGCTTTTGGGACCATGTGGAGTCTCCAATAAATAATCTGTACTGCGTAATTTATTCCTACCAGTTTCACTATTAATAACTTTCCACACAGTCTTTATTTTGTTGTCTGCCGATTTGATCTTGTCGCTAATGTACAGGGCCTTCGCCACCTTGCAAATCTTTCTGAATAATTTAGAATATCTATTTACATATTTATTAAAGGTTTCAGTATTGAAGAATGACTTAAGGCTGTATAGCTCATACAGTCTTTCCCTACTGACCCTAATACCTTTAGTTGCCCACTCACTAAAAACAAACTTAGGGAATATATTTTTCGACATCTTTTCAAAAACTGTATTAAATTCCTTAAGTACCAATGAAAAAAAATTATCATAAAATTTATTAGCATCATTAATATCATGTTCCAGAACATTTAACTTATTTTGTAAATTACTATTAAATTTTGCTAATTTGCCTATTGTAATTGGCCTGAATTGTATCTGAGTTCCTTCCATGGGTGCTTGAGACATAAAAGTTACCGTTTGTCCACTATGATCTGAAGGAAGATAATTTACTATAGCTTTATCTAAATAGTCACAATTACAGAAAATATTGTCAATACAAATTGCAGAGGTTGGAGTTACTCTAGTTGGTTCTGTAAAAATGTTTAATGAATTAAATGATTTAAAAAGGCTTAAAAATCTGCTACTATTTTAATTATTTTCCAAAATATTAATGTTAAAATCTCCACAAATAATTACTGATTTGTTACTATCTGCAAGTTTGGCTAAAATATCCTCCATTGTTGATTCAAAGACTAAAGTTTTGAGGGTTCGGGGGTCTGTACACGCACACTATAACATGCTTATCTAGCTCAACACAAGACAATTCTATACAATGTTCCATTGATAAATTAACTATATCTTTACGTTGCTTAAATTTTAAGCGTTTTTTTATTAAGATCAGGGAACCACCACGCAACATAGATTTGCGGTTGAAACAACTACCCACACTATAATTTTCATAACTATACTCTGTTTTTTAATCTCGTAGACTAAACTGACATTAGAGTGTTGGCAGTTTATTCTTAAATAGTAACGTGGCACAACCGAATACGCGTTCATAAAATCAAGTATCGTTTTTTACAATAAGTTATCCTGAAATAATGTGTAGGTACTTATTAAAAACGTAATAATACAAAAATAATAATGTAAATTTGACATTTGCATGTGTCAATTTAGTCTACGAGATTAAAAAACAGAGTATAAGTAACACCTGGTAATCTTTCAACCAGTATTCGCTAATACATACAACATCGAACATTCTTTTTTCTAATAACATTTCAATTTCTAATAATTTAGAAGAGATACCTTGAATATTTTGATGAAACAATTTTAATTCATGTTTTGACCCTTTTTGATGTTTAACTATTTGAGAGCAAGAAGATACCTTATTGACGGTTTGTGTAACTATTATTTTATTGGTACCCTCTGTTGTCTTATTTACTAGTTTAAATGATCCGGAGTTCGGCCCAAATCTAAAATATCACCTGGTAGTGAGTTGCTACTAATTGTAGGTTCTACGTCACGTTCTACTTGTCATTGCCTACTATCGACTGTACCTTCGTAGCCAATAAACTTCGTAACCCTTAACCGGCATTTTAATACCCCTAGCCCGTAACACTATCTTATAACCTTTGGTTTGGTAGAATATTTGTACCAATAATCACAATCAATAAAGAGAACTTAAGAAAAGTCAATAAAACTAAATCATGTTATAAATTTGATCTCATTTATTCTTAAGATGTAATTTACACATAAAAACTGTTTTCATAAGTTTTCATAAGCTTAACACTTAACACATCCTACAGATCCAAAGTGTCGGATTTTTTCTTTTGCTGCCCTTCATACCAGGCCTTAGAAATCATTCTCTTCATTTCATCATCTCCAGTTTCGTACCTGGAAACAAATGATCTCTGCATGTAGGTTTGTACAAACAACTTTACATGTCAATCATCTTATTAAAACTTTTCAACAACATTTCCTATCTGATGACTGCTCTAGGAAGAAAGGCTGAAAGTAACAAAGAGAAGAATGGCCCCGATTCCCTTGCTGACAAACTAAACTAAATTGAAGTTTAGCGAGTCTTTTTCTTTCTATTTCATAAAAAATGGCAGAAGATAAAATGTTAATTTAGACCTGTCAAATTAGTCTATGCGGGCTATGGAGCGGGCAATGTTGGGTGTCTCTCTGAAGGACCGCATCAAAATGAGGTAATCCGACAGAGGACCAGAGTCACTGACATAGCTGAGAAGATTGGCAAGCTGAAGTGGCTGGCCACATATGCCGCAGGACAGACAACCGTTGGGGTAAACGAGTCCTCGAGTGGAGACCGCGTCTCGGCAAACGTAGCGCCCTTGGCCGAGATGGAGCGACGACATCAAAAAGGTGGCTGGTGGAGAACTGCTCAGGATCGAGCTTGTTGGCGTGCCATGAAGGAGGCCTATGTCCAGCAGTGGACGAGAGGGGCTGATGAAATTAGTCCGCGCCTGACGTAAATTGAAGTAGGTACTTTGGTCGTCATGTTTATAATCGCGTCTTAACTGTCTACGGAGTGTCTTAATTTGACAGGATTAAACTAATATGTTATCTTCTATCCTTTCTTAATGAAATAGAAATGCAACGAAGCACAACTACAAATTAGTTTAGTTAATGAACAAGAGAATCGGCATCACTGTCTGTTTTAAATCGAGACCTAATCTTGGTTATCTCAATAAATTAATAATACCTATACAAAATGAATATTTGGTAAACAGCAGCAATCTTGACCTTTTCCTTAATTGTAAAGGTACTAACCCTTGTCAGAACATGGCGAGGTTCAGTTTTTTATTACTAATAATAATAAGATTTGACTTGTAGATATTAACTTTGTTTTTCTTTATTGAAAAATGTTACCCCACACTAGGAATTTCTCCTGTATAGTGGGTGCGTTTACAAAAATATAAACTCACATACAGAAACTGCCAGATGCGAACAATTATTTGTAGGTCATAGAAATATCAGCAGTCAATAACTTAACTACTGTACTAAGCGTGCAGTCAATGGTGCAGTAACAAGACAGCTTGATAAATAAAGAATAGTGAACAAATGTCGTGGTGGCCTAGTGGTTAAAACACCAGCCTCACAAGTATGAGTGCGCGGGTTCGATTCCAGGTCAGGCAAGTACCAATGTAACTTTTCTAAAGTTATATGTACTTTCTAAGTATATCTTGGACACCAATGACTGAAGGTGAAGGAAAACATCTTGAGGAAACCTGGACTTTATAAGTCTGAAATCATCAACCCGCATTGAGCAAGAGTGGTGATTACGCTCTATCCTTCTCTGTATGAGAAGAGACCTGTGCCCAGCAGTGGGACGATAAAAGATTGATGATGAAGTGGACAAATGTTATTTACATCTGCCAACAGTGTTCATTAATTTAAATAAAAAATATTATTTAAAAACAAAAAACCCGCCTGCATAAAACTCTAACGAACTGAATAGGTAGAAACAAGTTGAACAATCGCAGTTGGGGGACTGTTCTATGGAATACTTGTTTATCTAGCTAAGAAGTCCCCCAACTGCGATTGTTCAACTTGTTTCTACCTATTCAGTTCGTTAGAGTTTTATGCAGGCGGGTTTTTTGTTTTTAAATAATATTTTTTATTTCTTACTTTTTAGTTTTAACAAATTATGTTTCTAATGTTGGAAAACTTAAAAAAAATGTTTAATTTCTTTTTTCATCGTTCCATTTAATATTAAAAGTGCACGTTATATACATATTTTCTAATGAGTATTTTAAATCCTTCATTTTAAAACCAATTCGATAAGTTTGGTTAATAAAAATTACCTCATAATTATGGCGTCACACATCCGCCATTTTTTTTTTTTTAATGTCACCGTCTAAGACAAATCTAACTATGTCTCAAATGTGAAAATCCGTTAGCCGGTTCTGGAGATACAAGATAATAAAGAATATTACATAGATTCATATGTACAAGATACGCGCTTTGTGCATGCCTCCGAATGTAATTCTGTTTATAATTTTGCAAAAAATTGAAACTGACTGATTTTTGTGCTGAAATTTCTAAGTGTAGGTACATTAATTACGTAGGTACGGACGACAGCAGGTCAAGCTACCCCAAACGGTCAGATATTTCCAATCAACATAGAGCCTTAATGCTGTAGAGATAAAGTTGAAAATCTAATAAGGAAATCTGACAGATTGTAGTAGCTTGATGTGATGTCGTCTGTACATAGGTTTGGTACTGTTTCAATGTAGGTTTCTGGATTTATCATTGTTTTTTTTTTAAATGCCTTATCATTGAATTTTCATCTTGTTTTAGTCTTTTCAGTTGATTTTTAATTGTAGTTATCCATGCAAGTGGTTTTTTTTTGTTTATTTAATTATTAATAAATTTATGTCTTTTTAGTTGAGAAATATTACGTAACCGGATTAATTCCTTAAATGAGTTTATGTCATGTGGTTGATTTAGCAATTTGTTAGGGTTAAGAAAACTGATATCAAGTCCGAAAAGAGTCCTCACTCTACTCAAAGCAACGTAAGCTTGACCTTTTGCAAATAAGTTTCTACTTAAATCTACAACTGCTGGGTCTAAAGTTGTGACCTGTAGTTTATGCACCGTCACTGCCCAGCATAAAATTAAGGGAAACATTCGTCGCTCAATCTTGCCTTTACCACGTAAAGCATCAAATTCTGTAGCACGAGGCTGGATCCAGACTCCAATACCAGGTAGGTTCCCTGTTATACTTGTGTCATCGAGCTCCACAAATACCGCTTGTGGTAGTTTTCCTGGCTCCAACTGCTTTCTGCGTAGTGCTGGCCAATCTATTCGTCGGATAATACCCATAGCACCGTTAACCAGCCCATGGTTAGCACTGATGTTCCGTCTTAGCATGGCTCGAGAGCTTATACCTAACTTGAGGTGATTTGGTATACTACCTGATTTATTGGGATCTTCAGGTATGTATTCCTCTCGTGGTTATTGACCATATGTTTTAGGTTCAAATGAGATGTCTACAGCACTAACATTGTATACTTTTGTGAGCTTTTCTAACTTTTCTGTCATGATCTTCTTCGTCTTCAATCTTTTTCGTCTTTTTTTTTTTTATTTGTTATAAACTAGCACTAGTTTATTAAGAGCCTATTCACTCTAGCCTTGAAGACGCTCAAATTGTAATGTGACGGAAACACCGTCGCTGGCAAATTGTTCCAGTCCCTCGATGTACGCGGTATAAAAGAGGAGGCGAAACGCTTCGTCCGGATCATAGTGGTGTTAACAAAGTAAGGGTGGAAACTTGCCGTACGACGGGTCGTCCGATGGTGGAACGGAGATGGGGGAATTAAATCTTGCAATTCCCTCGCACACTCCCCAAAATGCATCCTATAAAAGACCGAAAAGCTGGCTGCTCTACGCCTGTGCTCTAGGCTTTGGAGACCGTCTCGAGTTAAGTCAGGGTTACCAATCAGCCTCTTCGCCCGCCTCTCCACTGAATCCAAAGTGGCCAGGTGACACTTAGCAGCACCAGCCCAAATGTGGCTGCAGTTCTCCACACGAACCGACCTGTGCTTTGTACAACATTAAAAGCTGCCCTGGTGTGAAGTACCGCCGGACCTTTGCGAGCCAAGTTTAACGCCAAGTTCCTTGGCAGCCACCTTGGCTTTGGACTCAATGAACCGCCCAAAGTTTAGGGTGGAGGGAATCTCAACTTCCAAGCGCTGAAGGCGGTCGGAACACTCCAAGGATACATTTCGAAAAGTAGGAGCCAAGGTGAACGGGCTCCTTTTGGGGGAGGGTTTTGGCGGTATTGAATGCTACAAGTTTGGCATTGCCCCATTCGGAGACTGCCACTTGCCTCTCGTCCAGCTGATTTCTTTAAGAATCAATAAACTGCCACTGTGTTGGCGAAAATACATTCATTGCATGGGTTATTACTTCAATTAATACAAAAGATTTTTTTTTCTATTAAACGGCAATTTTATATTTAAAGACTTTTTTATATAAAATGTATTTAGAATCAATATTTTTATTATAATCAGTGATTAAAATCCTTAATTTTGATACCCAACTCTATATGCTTGGCAGAAAAAAGCATGTAATTCTTTTTTTTGTTCCATTTAATATTAAGTTATATACATATTTAGAATCAGTGTTTAAAATCCTTCAGTTTGATATCCCACTCGATATGCTTGGTAGAAATTTATTTCTTCATATCTCACAATATGGCGTCATACATCCGCCATTTTGGATTTTTTAAAATGTCACCTATCTAGTAGCAGTTGGGCAATTAAGTCAAATCTAACGGTACCTCATATGTGAAAATCCGTTCAGCGGTTCTAGAGATACTAGGTAATAAAGAATAATACATACAAGATAGGAGCTAAAAACATAACCCTCCTGGCAGTCGGGTAAAAATAGATAAAAAAAGTGAAGTGTTAATAAAATTTGGTCGCTGACTGTAAAATAGCAAGCTCACCTAATGACATATTTAATGGATTATCAAAGAATCTTTGGGTAAAAATAACGATTCCTAACATTCGACCTGACGAAGCAAAAATATATTGATAACTACGCCCCGCGGGGTATCACCCCCTGCATAAGTTAAGATCTCGTGAGAGCATTCAGATAAAAATAATACTTTATTTTTTACATGCTTTTTATTAGCTTCACTTGTATGTTTGCTTGCTTGCTTGTTTGTTTGTTTGTCCGTCTCCAACTCTTTGGACTACGAGTGAGCGGCTCATTACTGTAAAATGTCCCACCGTTTTCAATACATTCGTTCGTTCGTTTCTTTTTTCTTAAAAGAATGTTGAACTAAAAGTTGAAAATAATTATAGTTCCAAAAACTAAAAAAACATGCTTTTAAAAAATATCAAACTAAAAAGTTAAAAATAATTTTAAAAAAAGCGTAAGGCGCTTAATATACAAAATTTATGGCACAAAACGCCTCACGCTTTTTTTTAAATTATTTTTAACTTTTTAGTTTGATATTTTTTTAAAGCATGTTTTTTTAGTTTTTTAAACTATGATTATTATTATTTAATTTTTATTTATTTGGGAAAACAAACAGTGACACATTACATTTTATAGAAAGGAATACAAAAAGATACGAGCAAATGTGTAACCAACAACATTTTCCACAGAATACATAAAATAATAATAATATTTAAATACAATTCGAGAAAGAGGTGTCTCGGCGAATCCAGCTCGGTTGGGCAGCGTTCGGGAAGCTACGCTACATCTTCTCGTCGTCCAAAGATACCACAGTGTCTCAAGACTAAAGTCTTTGACCAGTGTGTGTTGCCAGTGATGACTTACGGAACTGAAACGTGGTCGCTCACAATGGGCCTCATACGAAGGCTCAGAGTCACACAAGGGCAATGGAAAGAGCTATGCTAGGGTTTCTCTGCGTGATCGAATCAGAAATGAGGAGATCCGCAGAAGAACCAAAGTCACCGACATAGCTCTGCGAGTCGCTAAACTTAAGTGGCAGTGGGCAGGGCACATTGCTCTAGAACCGATGGCCGATGGGGCAGCAAGGTTCTGGAGTGGCGAGCCACGTACTTGAAGACGCAGCGTAGGGACCTCAACAAGGTGGACCGATGACCTGGTGAAGGTCGCGGGAAAGCCGATGGATGCAGGCAGCACAAGACCGGTCATCGTGGAAAGCCTTGGGGAGGCCTTTGTCCAGCAGTGGACATCTATAGCTGAGGAAGAAGAATACAAATCATGCTAATCAAATTGAAACTTACAAACTACAACATTTCAAGCTAAAAAAAAACATTCCTTGAATTAAATAATATAAATTAGATTATAATAATTGTTTAGAATAGATGACCACTTAGGTACGGAACCACTGATTTTAAATAATATTAATAATGTGTTACACCATCACGGACGGAGGTGTTTTTTCGGACGAATTTGATTGACAAATACTGTCTGATGCCGAATGATGCGTGGGGAACCCGAAGCCCGACCAATAACTATGTGCAATAAACCACGCTTGCTACTGAAAGGAGATGTTTCAGAAATGTATGGAGCCTGGGCCAGCACATTGTACACTTAATGCTAGGTATAGTTACGTTATAGTTAACTGTTTTTAATATTAATTTCCTATATTTTGGCTTAGTTTTTGTACAGATTCAATTTAATTCGACCAAGGAGTGTAACACAACTACTAATAAATATGGTGGTCAGCAATAAACGAAATATTTTGACAGTGACATTTTAGTGACGTGTCATGTATCTAAGGCTATCGTATCTATGTTATCTAACATATGACTGCGAAAAAACAAAACATGAATTTCGAACATACGGCCCAATAAACAACGTGTAACATAAAGGGTATATACATAACAAAGGCATGGCATCTTTACATGATATCAAACGATATTGGAAGGGTTTTTTAGTCCTACTATCTCTTTATGTTAGGAAGTTATGAGGAAAAACACCGCCTGTGATAGGCTACTATCATACTAGTCGCACAGAGATATTGAAGACATTTATCGGATTTTCGCAAGTAACGTGACGGGTAACGAGTAGTTATTAACATATGTAGTGTGCTGCCACGTTTGTTATGATTTTATTTTAAGAAACACACGAAACCGAAAATTTGGTACCAATTTTTTGAGTATTTTATTTTGAGTTGAAACCCTTCCTATATCGTTTGATATCATCTAAAGATGTCATGCCCTTGGTATGTATATAACCTTTTTGTTACACGTTGTATAAACACAATCAGCTCAAATCAACACTCGGCACGAACACAACGGGAAAATAGAACTGTCAAAGTCGCCAATCAAACGTCATAAGAAGTGTCATGGCTACCTTAATAAAGGATTATCTCACTAAAAACGTTTCTAATAATTAATAATATATACTTGTATTTTTATTCAAATTAATTTAGGAGTATTTTTATGAAAATCTTCTATTTTTTTTTTCCTTTTTCTATATAGCGTACATAGTGGTGGCCCAAATTGAAACATCTCCATTGTATGATAAATATTATTTAGCTTATTATCAATCAAGTGTTGATAGCAAAAGAGCGTGGGTCTCTTAAGCTATTTATCATACAATTTTCGATAGCAAGCGTGGTTTATTGGATATAGTTTTTGGTCGGGCTTCGGGCTGACCTGGAATCGAACCCGTACATTCATACTTAAGAGGCTGGTGTTTTAAAGAAGGTATACAGAGAAGTAGAAATCGAAAGTCACAGCGAACCGCGGCCTGATCTAACTCGAGTTGGTCTCCAAAGCCTAGAGTACAGGCGTAGAGTAGCCAGCCTTTCGGTGTTCTATAGGATGCATTTCGGGGAGTGTGCAAGGGAATTGCATGATTTAATTCCCCCATCTCCGTTCCACCAGCGGACGACCTGTCGTACGGCTGGTTTCCACCCTTACGTTGTTAACACCACTACGATCCGGACGAAGCGTTTCGCCTCCTCCTTTATACCGCGTACATCGAGGGACTGGAACAATTTGCCAGCGGCGGTGCTTCCGTCGGACTACAATTTGAGTGTCTTCAAGGCTAGAGTGAATAGGCTCTTAATAAACTAGTGCGCTTTACCATCAACGATTGCGTCACTGCTTACCATCAGGCAGGATTGCGGTCAAGCGCTGATTTATAATATGTAAAAAAAAAATGCAATAAGATTTTAGATACGTGTAAATATATAAGCCGTAACATTCACACATTCTATCCATCGTTTCCTTGATCTTTTTTTTTTCAATAATTTAAATGTAAAGCGCGCTAGTTTATTAAGAGAGGACTCTAGTGCCGAGGAATTTGGAAAATAGGTATTTGAAGAAACTGTTGCCATCGCGCTGCTCCCAACCTTTCCCGGTAAAGTGCGACAAGGACAGTTGCAGCTCAGGCTGATTTTACCTACAAAAACGTTGACCAGAAGACGTTTCGTATTCCACTGTTTTCTTTTTTAAAACACTCTGACTGATCTCAATTATTTTTATATCAAAATTTAGAGGAAAAGTATACCAATGCTTCTATTATTTTCTTTTTTGTCAAAAATTTATCACGTTTGTCTAATAGTCATCTAAACATTACGGTAAAAACGGGTTATTTTTCGCGATTTTGAAGTATCGTATTTCTTTTATTAATTAAGTTTCGGAAAAAATCAAATGATAGGGACACGTATAATCACGGTGTACAATTGTAAAAAAATATAATTGCTCTAAAAGCATTATCCACGAAGAAAACAGCGGAATACGTTTGTATAGAGAAAGCACCACTAGGGTTCCCTCTTAAGCCTATTCACAAAAAAAACTGAGTGAATAGGAAGGAAAAAGGCAATTGAGCGAAGTGATGCAATGTTAAAGCCAACAACATGACTAACAATGCTGCACTTGAGGGAGATTGATATGGAGGCCCTCCACGACCAAACTCTAGACAAAACAACATTTTGCGCATCGCACGGGACACACATCTCAGACCCGTCCTCCGTACGGCTTCACCAGACATCATGCCGGAACACGACGAATCGCTTGGCGGTAAGACTTTGCCTAGTGGGTGGTTACTTCTGCCGGCAGCCGATGTTATGGCCTACCACCGAGAAAATCACGGTCTCCCCCTACTCGTATAGCCATCGACGATAACGATAATAACAAATAAAGAAAAATATACACCAATTATATTTAATTCATTATCATTTAAATTTATTCCACGAACCACAACAATTTTAAGCTGGTACAACAATCATGCTTATAGATTCTGCATAAATATTATTTTACCTGTAACAGTGATGGCATAAAATTATAATCACAGGCAATCATGTGACCATGCAGCAATTATGAACTGGATGATAAATCACAACACGATTGTTCAAAATTATACATATAAATATACTTAGATTCATGCAATATATTGGTCATATAATAATATTCACATTCCATTAATTTTAATGAAATGAATATTGACTTCATGAAGAAGGAAACTTTTAAATCATTTGCTTCGACAGAAACTACGAGTTCACTCGATTTTCTCTAATGTAATCTTTCAATACGATCGCCCTGATCACATCTGGCCTTTTCCTGTCGTCTCCTTTGCTGGTGGCCTTATTACATGTATTCATTGGTTTTTATGTACCACTAGCTGTGCCCCGCGGTTTTACCCGTGTAAGCTTCGAACCGAAAGAGCTCAGTTGATATAAGCGTCTGTTAAAATAATGAGAGCAATATATACGTCCGCGTTTGCTCCAGTTTTCGCAACATTTTTTTGTTCCTGCCCTGCTCCTATTGGTCATAGCGGGATGTTTTATAGCTTATGTCCTTTCTCAGGCTCTAGACTATCTGTATACCAAATTTCATTACAATCGGTTCAGCAGTTTTGGCGTGAAAGCCGGACAGGCAGACAGACAGATATTTTCGCATTTATAATATTAGTATGGATTTGTGAAATAGTACATCTTTTCCTAATAGCGGTAATCACTATTTTTTTTTTTAAATTATGTTCGCTCCACATTTGCCTTTTGTGTTTTATTAGTGTTTTTCTTTCTATAAAGTCTTTTAATTTGTCTCAAAATCTTTTTCAATTAATTCTTTACAAAATTTCATTAACCTTTTCGATTTTTTTGCGTCCTCAACTCCTCATCTTAAAACCAATAGGTTTGTAACCAACCAGTAACATTTAAGATATGCTGATATTGGTAACTTCATTTCAGCATATTTATATTCGGAGCGTAATCTCAGCGTTGATCTATTCTTTCTTTACGACTATTGCTAAAACTTGCCATTACTCTTCCAATAGATATCATCGGTAAACTCTATACACTTGGCCGATTTTGATACCACCATAATTTACCTTAAAGTAACTCCATTTTATAAGTAGTTCTAAACGAGGACAATGTTCGATTCAATCACGAGGAGTGAGACCTTAAGTCACCTTTTATGACACCCATGGGAAATGATGGTGTATGTATTCCAAGTCAAGTCACATGACAATTAGAATGGCATTCATCTTGGGATTCCAATCCCCCGACAAGAGGGAGAATATCATAATATATAACGCCGTATATACTACTTATTATATAAACACTGAACACGTTATTGGATTGAGATAGAAAGATTGTCGCGTGATGTAGGTTGACATAACATGATAGATGATCCAAATCCTTTTTCGGAATGGAATATCGTCTACGGTCAATATTGGTTTTAAAAACGGCTACGACCGTGTGTTCCGGGCTTTGTCGGAGTGGCTCTTTTTATATGGTAATCGATTCAAGATGGTGCTCTTGTAAAAGTTTTTTTAAAATATTAAATAAAATCAAATTGCTTTTAAAATTATAAGCCTTTTGTTTGGACCAAAATCAATTAACGGATAAAAATAATGGACGAAATTCAAGTGCTTTCGTAACAAAGTAGCAGTTAAAAGAAAACATCTCAAACCCTATAATAATTAAGTAAACGTAAATGTTCAAGCAGGCACTTCCATACGATATACAAAAACCTTAAGATGAAAACCGTTCGCCCAAAATTTGATTGTACTTATTACATAAGTGCATTAGTGAGAGTAAGAGCAAGGTGCTCTTAGCATATAATTTAATTAGCCCTTAATAGGGAAACCTGGCGGTGATATTATTCTACTTTATACCCACTATATATATAGTGAGAGTAGGTATATATGTACATCGATGGCAGTGACTTTGATCCGTAAACTGTAGATATACCTACGAATACGAAATTATTATAGAAGTCGCATTCATAACGAAAAGTAGATATCCGGCTCGAAGGACCATTAAAATGTGCACCACTAAATGGTCCTTCATGTTTGTCACGCACATTTAATGTTATAATCAGCCTATAATGTATAATGTTCCCACTTTCCTTTTTTTTGACAGCCTCCGTAGCGTAGCGGTAGCGAATGCGGCCGCTGTGCAAGGAGGCGCGGGTTCGATTCCCGTGCAGGGCAAATATTTGTATGCATTAATATGAATATTTGCACTGGTCTGGTCGTGCCTCGGAAGGCACGTTTGTTTCTTCCGCTTTCACGCTATCTATAACTACTAAACCGAAAGCTTTGAAATTTTGCAGACGTAAAGTTAAAAGTCCTGATTAAATAATAAGTTAGTTAAGTTTTCATCCCGGAAATTGACACGAGTAATAACAAAAATATTGTTAGCTTCATACCAGTTCGGTGATAGATGGTGCCTTGTGGTGTTTAAAACAAGTTAAGTGTAAACTTAGAAGCCAAATGATACAACCGATCTTCTCCGAGAATCTAAAAAGCGCGATATAACCGAATCTCACGCGGGCAACGCCGCAGACGAAAAGCTAGTTAAAAATAATTTATAATAACGGACGACAAAATTCAACGCAACGAGTTCACAGAAACATGTATTGAATCTTTGGTGAGAGGTTGCCCGTCGCTGCCACGCTGTATTTTATATTCTTAAGAGAGACTGATTCAGTGTCGCAGCGACTGTTTGTTTAGGCTGGCTCCTCACTTTTTTAATATAAACGAGTGTATTCAAATATCCAGTTGGGGTTCACTTTAATCCATCTTGTTACTTTTGTGGGCTTTTATAATTTTGTCGCAAAAATTTTGTGATATTACTAGTCATTTGTGATGATTGTAATGTCGCCGTCATTTAAAGAGAAAGATTTGATATTTTGTATATTAAGTTGTTACGGTTTCACGCTAAAAGAAAAGGTTGCAAAATGAAGTTTAGTATATGGCTAGACCATGATTAGTAGATAAGATTCTTTTTATCCCTTGTCTCGTATGCCTTGAATCGAACCCGCGACACACAAGCAGTCAATAGCTTAACCCCTGCGCTAACCGTGCAGTCGTGTCATATATGTATATTCTTTATTATAGAATGAAAGAAGTCTGAAAATATTTTATCCAAATATGAAACGTAATCGCCGTCAAACATTATTTTAACAAGCAAAAGTAAATGTACTCTCATCACGACGCAAATGGCCGTGTTTATGACACGTTCATGACCAGAATTTTGTGCGAACGTTCTTAAGAAGCGAAGACGGCCCCTCCTGACCCAGGCCTTGTAAACCGAAACTTGCGAACTTCGCTCATAAAACTCAAATTGAAGGCTGAAAAAGAAAAAGTCTTACAAGAAATGTTTTAACCCGATTTTGGCTGAAACCTTAGATAATACGGTGGAGATGAAAATTTACCAAATTCTGGGAAACTAAACTACATTTTTATGTCGGACCCTCATGTATTGAAAACATAAGTAGAACGAATGAAACCAAATCGAGGTAATGATTTTAGAAGATTGCGTACTTATGTGCTTGGTAAAAAGGTAGGGACCGTGATTCGAATATATCTGACTTTGGGTTTTGTAATAGTAGAAGCTTTATCAGGAGACCTCAGCATTTTAGTTTCAGAAATCACTGATCAAGGGATTTCTTTAAATCTTTTAAGTAGATAAAATAACTTACACGTTTCGGGAGATACATAGGTGAACCGGAAAGTTTTTACCGGATTTTTAAATGAAGCGGCTGCTAATCGTTTCGTGTGACATATGTAACCTTTTTGCCAATTGGTTTTGAGTTGGGGCTGGGTCTTCGTCCAATAACTCTTGCAATTTTGTGTTCACTGGGAGCATGCTCTCCGTAAGTTTCTACCAGCAAAAGATGGCTTTCAACGGCCTTTTTATTTTTTATTTTTTTGTTTTGGCAGATGTGCGAAGTCCTCATGGCCTTTTCTTTTGATGAAATAAGAAAAGCAATGCATGCCGCAAATGCTCTGTCAAGTATAAAATCCGACAAATTCACAGAGCTACAACACTATGACACTATTTTTCACGCAGAATGTAAATGAGTTATTTTCGAAGTTCAATGATAGTAGAATAAAATGGCATATAAGTCAAATTATTTTATCCGTACTGATGGCTAGCGGCATCTGTCAGAAAAACCGGTAAAAGTTTCCGGTACAACTGGTATAAAACAACTAAAATAACGTCTAACACGAGGCACAACTATTACTGTACTTACACGTATTTGATAAATCTGACCATTC